>CM050408.1:42868304-43368304 GCA_027580255.1 Therioaphis trifolii | reverse complement strand
TATTGCTTTTGTGAAACGCAACAGCGAGTGTGATCTCGTACGGCGATCAATAGGAGGTACACGCGTTCAACTATGCCGACCGCACCGTTCCTGTACAACATAATCGGTCGAATATTCGTTGAGGTTATCGACGACGGCGAATGGCCTTTTGTACGAAAAAATATTAACGGTCACTATAATATACTATATAATATGCCACACACACACACACACACACACACACACACACACACACACACACACACACACACACACACACACAAACACATACATCACATACATGCACACACACACACACACACACACACACACACACACACACACACACACACACACACACACACACACACACACACACACTCGTAGTGATATAGGTACAATAGGTCAATATAATACGTTAATTATTACAATGTAATACCTATACGAATACGAATAATCGTAAAAAAAAAAAATATCAACAAATAAACAAATACACCCGTAGCGAGCACTCGTTTCACTACACGTGCAGAGATCAGATTGAATGTTTTTCTTTTTTTCTATACAGTCGTATATTTTCATTTATCATATAATATATACACGTAAATAAATAAATAAAAAAAAAAAATAAATATATATATATGTATATATTAATACATATACGTAAAAACATCAACACATGTGCACGTCGTCAGTGGTGGATCAAATAATTTTTTTTTGGGGGGGGGGGGGCAAAAGCAACAGTAATTTGACAGAATGTATTATACATTGTCAGAAAAAGCTACGAGTGCCCATGCTTCGAATAACAATCACGTTCCAACAATATACATATAGTGTGATAAGTGAAAATATTTTTCAATATTCTATTGATAAAATTAAGTATTTTGGGTGTTGGTGAATTACTATGGGTAGCTTGGGGGGAGGGGAGGGCAAATGCTCCTTTGCCCCCCCTGGATCCGCCACTTCGCGTCGTGCGTATCACATGTATGTATTTTTCTCGTCGTACACTCGCTCACGCACGACGGTTACCTTCATAGAACGTAATGTCGTGAGAATTTACAACCGACTAATTCCCGGTGTTGTATCGCGTGAAAATCAAAAAAATAAAACGCGAGAGAAAAACGCGGTTTTATTTTTCATTTGGTTTTAGTTTTCGGCCCGACAAAAAAACGTGTGAAAATCTAATCTTTTCCCAACAGAACCCCGTTCGCGCGGTATACACGAGCTCGCACACGACATTTGTGTGCGAGCACACCGGGTAATATTGCGGGTTTTCGACGATCGTTGTGATCGAGACGTTTAACCCTTAAATGCATACTGTTGAATTCCCGCAACGTGTTTTAAAAATGATGATATATGATTGTGTTTGTATGTTGTACTGTCAAGCGTTATTTATTATAAACAAACTAATCGATATTATTTACAGTGTAAACTCTAAATCAAATAATAAAATGTTGTAGGGGAAAGCGTTAAATATTTTTAACATTTTCACATAACGTTAACATTTTTTATTTTTATTTTTTTTAAAATAAATCATGCATTTAAGGGTTAAGCGAAACCGATCAAAGGCGTGCGGCGTAGGACGTGTACGAGAAACGCGTTCGTCAAAAAGCACCACCTGTTGCGTGACACGTCATGCGCGGCGCGTGAGCGTATTATAATAAATTAACATGTAAATATCATATGTATTATGTTCATGTATATATATATACACGTATGTACGTATGCATGAATGTATATAAATCAGAGAGAGAAAATCGAGAAATAACGTTACAAGAGAGAAAAAAAATCATAATAATATAATTATTAAATTAAACAATACGACGTACAATCATACAATAATGAATAAAACACAATTATTACTCGTCAATGTTTTCGTTTGTTTTTTTTTCACAAAATAAATATACGTGTATATATATATATATATATATATATATATATATATATATATATATATATATATATAAATAATAAAGATATCGTCAAATATAATTTAAATAAATATAATATATCATAATATAAAGAGTTGACCGGCGTAGGACGCCACCGGTCGCGTCACAGATTACGTTATGGCTGATCTGTGCATCACAGAGTTAACCACCGAACAACAAATAGTGGGTTTAAGGTATAAAACTTACGCACGAGCGCGGGGTAACGGACGAACGGGGAAGATCTCGATCGTCGGCGGCCGATAGAAATGTACAAAAAGAAGAAAAAAAACAGAAAAAAAAGATATATACAAAAGAACAAAAAAAAAAAAAAATTCAAAAGTCGTAATAATAAAAATAAAAATCTTAAACGTTAATTATCACATCTCCAATACTCGACTCCGGGTATTTTCGTTTGTTTTGTTTTTGTTTTGTTTTTTTTTCTGTTCAGGTTGTTGCTGAAATGATCGACATCCAGGAGTTCGTTTCCAGCGCGACACACGTGCCACGTGACGTAGGTACGTCGTGATGTCTCGTCGTCGCCTCGTCGTCGCTGGTGACCGTAGTCCGTGCGCTCTGAAGACGGCGGCGATCGCTGCACGCGGGTCGTCTCTCGAGTGGTGATCGAGACGGCGTCCACGAATCCCGATCGAGTTCTGTAATGACAAATAAAAAAGCAAAAAACGATTAATAATGACGATGACGACAATACCATGACGACTTTAAATGCCCTAAAAATATCAAATAAATGTCCTTTCAAAAAATGCATAATTTATTAAATAAATTCAAATTATCATTGAAAAATGAGTAAAAAATGAAGTTATTTGAAATTTGACTATTTGTAGAAAACACCGTCACTATCATATTCTCTTGCGTATCCATGAATTCGGTCCAAACATGGCATCTTTACTTTAGGAATTTTAATTCTAATCTTTTTTTCGTCTATACAAAAATAAAATCCGAATTAAATAATATACGTAAAATATGTATCATATTGTGAAATAGACTTGCAGTACCTTCGATGTAATACACAAAACGACTATATAAAAGCGTTCGACAGTTGCTGGATAAGAAAATACTCCGATAAAAGTTTTTCAATCAGCCTTGTCTAATTCAAAACTGGATTACCCGGTGTTAAGTTTAAATGAAAATAATTTATATTTCGTAGTGTTATAATAATATATGTAGTACTTATATTTTATTGAGGTCAATGTTTTTAGTCATAATACGCAAAATAGGTCAAAAATTTCCTACAAATTTAAAAAATGCATTAAAAACGTCAAAAAATGTCCTAAAGAGTACAAAGTTCGCTAAAAATGCAAAAATCCCAAAAAATGTTCGTGGTTAGAACACCTTGTACTTGAAACATATTTGTAGCTTGGAAAGCATCGCATAAGACATTCCAAAAAAAAAAAAAATTCAAATGCATTGAAATCCGGGCCCTAGTGACGACTGTCTCGAGTCGAGGTGTATTAAGACGGTCAAAGATTAGCCACACGTGTTTCTACAACATGAGTTCGGGATCTCGCACATCGGTCGACTGTGTTTGGAAGTCGTGTCTCGTTAGTTTCGAGTCAATTCTGACGGATCAGCTTTGGACGTATCGTCTAGGGCTGGTTTTCGGTGTTAACATGGAATCGTATTTAAACATTTAACATATTAATACGGCGCCCACCCCTCGTTTCGTTTTTTAATCCCTCACGGGGGCTTCTCACGCGTTAATTTTTCCCCATAATCGACAGTCGAGTTATCAATATTCGCATCATAAATCGTTTATTAATGAGTTTATTAATTAAGTACCGATATTATAATATATATATATATATATATACTTTTTTTGAATTTGAAATCTGAAAATCCGGCAACATGGGCATGAAAATCTTAGGTAAAAACGTACGGAATCGTGGCCCTTAATATGTGCACGATTCCATACGCTGACAAGGTCCGTACGGAATCGTATTGTACCCGAACGAACGTCGGCGTGTTGTTATTATCATTTTTTGTTTTTTGTTTTTTGTTTTTTTTTTTTTTATTTTCTATAATCGGATCGATCTCTTTGCACACTCGTGAACACGATACCGCCGACACGTCGATCACGGCTTGATGCCGGACCACCGGGCAGTCCGTCACTTCATGACACGACGGGTGGGCGGACGGCGATAGCGGCGGAGTCGGTCGAATCCGCCACAATTCACCTCCATCCCACCCCCACGTCCGATACGACGTAAACAATATTCATCGCGCAAAAACGAAAAAAAAAAAAAAAAAAAATAAAAATAAAACCCTCTTCGTTTCATACGTAATCGGCGGGGTCGACGGCCTTCGCAGCCGTCCTCGAAAAATCGACCTACTCTCCCACCCTGGAACGGGTCTGCGGGTTGATTTTTCCGTCCGTCTCGTCACCGGTGGTGCAGGTCTCCTGTCGGCGCGAGCTAAAAATACGACGCGTCCGAATCTCCGCCTCGTGACCGACCGCCACGAGGCGACTGTTGCGGTTCGATTACACTGTCTCTCTCCTCCCCCTCCATCCTCGGTATCGATCCCCTACCTCCCCACTCGCTCCTCCGAGACGTTTTGTATCTCGTTCATTTTCATAATGTTGTCAGATCGCACGTTACGACGTCCGTCGAGTCGCCCGTCGTATCGCGTGATCAGTTTCGTCCCACGCGGTTTTTTCTTCGACTTGTTTTTCTCCGGACCCCAGTATGATATTTCCTCGTTCTCAAAAACGAGTAAACGTCTGAAACACGGTGTCCGGTTGGAGATCGGCGGCGGCTCGCGACGTAGATCACACAGATCGCGATCACGTTAATCGCATATTGATCCTAACGAATAAACCGAATACACGTTAGGAATTATTAGTCTATGCCCCGGATTTAAATGCACTTAATACCATACAAATGTACTCTAAAAAATAACCAAAAATTCCCTTAAAAAAATGCATTTTCCCACAACCTTTAAAATGAAAAAATGACTTTAAAAATGACATACATTTTTTTATACAATTTGAAATTTATAAATAAGATTAAATTATTTTTTATTATTTTTAATTTAAAGAATGTCCCGATACGATTTGAAAAACGCAATAAAATTTGTTAATTGATATTACTAAATGGTTTTTGTTATCTGTTCTCCGGGTAGTCAAAATAAAAAAATTAAAATATATCAATACAGTAAAAATAATATTAGAGACTACGTCAACGTCAACACGGTTATATTTGCCGTTGGATGAAATTCTAAGTAAACATAAAAGCACCATTAAAATATAACAAACGTTTAAAGTTAATTTCGAAGCATTTTGAGAGATTTCGAGGGGGGCTGTAGCCCACTATCCCCCCCTATATACGCCACTGACGTGACGAATATTTGCCACTTGGTTGATAAATGTTTGTTTTCTAACATAGTTTTTAATTCCAAATATTATGCTTCATTCATTAGTGAGTACGATGCGCATACAAGTATCTTCTTCCGTCGCTCTCTATCCGTTTTGATAAACAGTGCTTTGAAGTTAAATTAAATTACAAGTCTCTAACAGAAATAGAAATAACAAAAAGTCACATAACATTTTTTATCATTTAGTGAAAGCTGCAGCATATTATTATCACGATTCGTGAAAAGGTGTGCAAATAGTTTCATCAAAATAAAATAGTTTATCCATAGATTTACATAATATTATACGTATTTACGATTTATCGTAAATCTCAAAAGTGTCGCTAGGCGCGTGACGTTCGTTGGTCCTACGTCGAATATAAAGACGACTCTTGGAAACAGGTCTCCTCGGCTATTCGGCTAAGTAGACGAATATTCGTCAAATACACGAGTCGTGGGAACCCAGCTCGCTACATACAGTGCCGGTGTATATACATACAGACACCTGTGGCATGATATTATGGTACGGTGCTCGGCGGGTCGGAATTCGAAATTCTACTATCTTTTTGGTTTCTGCACGCCAAACACGCGAATTTTCGATATTTATTTATCTTTTCGAGCGTTCGTGCACGGATAAACGTGTATTATAGCGATTTGAAAACGCGATTTTTTTTCTCGTAAATCTAGATCATCGATTTTCCACGACCGATTTGCATCCTAAGATGTCGTTAGACGCACCGATTATTCAAACGTGCCGCGAGAACGCGTTCGGTAACTCGGAACGAACGATTGTACGTTTTTTTATCGTAACGATACGTCTTTGAGTTGGTGGTTATTGATTGTATAACGTTCGTTCAGTCGGTTCGGCGCCGTTGGACGTAGGACGTGAGTATTCAAGTTCGATACTCCACTAATCGCGGTTATAAATAATTACTAATCTAAAACGGGCTCGTAAATATAATCTACTCTAATCTTTTTCGAAAACGTCAATGGAAGTTATTGCAGTATCTATAGGTATGCGTTGTCGACCGTAATGATTAACACTCGAATTTTCACGCGAATGTTTTTGGAAAACAAATAATAATTAAAATAACATATTATCTAGATGAAATGCTATTTTACCCTGTAAATCCGTATTTTAAATTAAGTTTGATAAAACGGAACGTTTTTAAAATGAAAAGCATAATAAAAAGCTTATAAAACTTTTCGAAATAAAATTTAAGCACGTGGGGTGTGCTTTTTATTGAACTTGTTTTGTTAAACACAAAAAATATGTATAATTATATTGATGCCTTGTAACTCGAAAAACTTTTAAAACTTTTAAATTCATAAATTCGCGTTGGTGAATTAAATAAATAGAATTCTACTCAATGATCGTTAAACGGAAAATAAGTTTCACTGTGGAACTTTTAAATTAAACGTTTTTATTTTAGCGCCCCCTACCCATTATGAATTGCGATAGTAATTTTTGCACTCTTCCTAATGGTTTTTATCGGTTTATTTGCTTCAAGGCCTTGAGATGACTCGTGACGAATACGCATTACACACATCGACAATAAAATTACCGTGAAAATGTATCAATTATTAACCTTTTTTTTTTTTATAGATGGTTTTCTAGGCTCGGGAAACCTTTCAGGCCATTTTCCAATTCGGTATTCTTAAACGCTCCGTTTTCGATTCCGGCCAACGTGTGGACGTTCGTGTTCTTCGGCTTTTTCTTTCCCATGAACAGCACGGTCGTACCGAACATCAACGAACCTGATAAAAAAAAATAACAACGTTTTACATACGATTAGACGATAATATTAATTATTCAGTCGAAAACATTGTTGTTCGAAAACACTACGTTAATAATAATATTGTAAATGTTGCGTTCATTTATGTTTTCGACAACGTACAACAAACGTATCGTTGTTTACGTTAAGTTAACGCCGAGATCGTTTAGGCAACATCATAATGACATAATCGATATATCATTACGTTATTTGATGTTGAGTACTTTGATACAGTTTTTGTCCTTGTACCGGCGGCGGCCAGCTCGAAATCGCAATTACGCCGTGTGATTATGTCGATCAATAACGGTAGGAAAAAAAAAAAAAACGTCTAACATTGAAACGAATACGTTGTTCGAGTACCTCTGTGCAGCGAGTTATGGCGATCAACGAAAATCGTTATCGTTTAAAAGTCGATGTAAATCCGCAGGCGCGTATTCTCGTCGCACCGTACTAAAATGTAAGTATCGCGAAATAGAAATTTAACATCGACCTAATGTAATAATTAGTCGATTTCGTGTTTTTATCGCGATGCTATTTTATAAACATCGATTTCGATCGATATCGTAAAATATTTTCACGTGGATATTAATGAAACGGACGAGGCCAGACGCAACGATATTAATAATCGATATCATTCCGTCAGTTATTGTTGCGATCGAGTTGTTATTTTATTATCGCGTCGAGATTACTTTACTGTCGTGTTTTAAAGGGCGTTCCAGTCGGTTATTTTCTAAGGAGTAAGAATTAGGCAAATTATGTGGCGAGTACAACCGAGCCGTGTTAACGTGTGTGAGTGTAAATGAACATTAGTGTGTGTTGTTACTTTTGGATAAAATATGGTCGGCATCCGGTCAACGATTACCAGGGTACCGGCATTGAATTTCACTCACACTAATAATCACTTACTACTAACACATAGATACTGTGCGGCTAAGACAAGATTAGAAATTGCCTAAATGTTGCTCCTTAAACTAATGACCGTAGCGAGGCCCCTTAAGGCGGTTTTGTTTTTTTCCATATTTTAATACGATTTGTTTTCGTCGCACTGCGCGCGTGCACGTTTGTTTGCCGATCACGCGGAACTCACTCAGCAAGTAGAAACCGGCGTAGAAAATAGCCAACGCCGTTTTGTAGTCGTACGCCTTTCTGACGGGCTCCACCAGCATGGGTACGTTGCCGCCGAAGTTGTTCATCCAGAACAGGAAAGCACCGACGGTGGTCGACCGGACCGACATTGGCACGGACTCCACTAGGATGGCGAACAGAATACCGAACCACATTTCGGCTGTGAAAAAGAGAGAGAGAGAGAGTAAAAAACAATCGATTAGCACGAGAAAACCAAACGAGTCTGGTCGTCGGACTTACCGAACAAGTACGATATGGCGAGTGTCACCATGGCACCGGTTGGCCCCAAGTAGATGCTTCCGTATGCGAACGGTGTTGAGATCAACTGAAAAAAAAACAACGTTACGATGATTAAACACAGACACTTTTGACACTTTATCATTAAGTACATAATTTTTAAATAGTTTAAAAAAAAATAAACTATAATAAACGATATTTTAATTGAATAAAATTTGAAAATTCAATGTATAGCACAATATTCACAATGACCGGTTTTGATTGTTGTCCGTAAAAAGAACATAACATTGAGGTGCTTCTTTACAACGTCGCATAATGAAAATGTGGAAAAGTAATTTCGTCGATCGTTGATTACAAAATTTTCTTTTGTAACCGTCAAATCCCATTTACATCGACTGTACGCCACCGATTTGTTTTGTATCACTCGTACAATAAAAAATGTCAATGCACGTAACCAGCGGTCTGTAGACAACAGTTTGTTTTCCACGCTCAACGTTGGTCGATATAGTATTATGTTTGCTTTTATGAAACGCAACGTCGTCCTTACGAAATCGATTTTCATTTTCAACTGTACCCTTCGTCGTCGGGCAGTTGGTTATATTTTTGCCTTATTCGTATTAAACGTGTATCGTTAAAATAATTATTATGTCCGACTCGACTTTCCAACCGTACGGCCGAGAGTAGAGGACGAGCACATGGACACCACACTATACCACTGTATATTTGTCGGACGGTTAAACGTCCAGCATATTATTCTGCCTTTCTTTCAGGTTTTTATCGAGTTTCTTCTCGAAACTACAATAATTCAGACTCGTTACGATTTTCCACTTACCACCACCTACGGTGTAACGACACACTTTTTACACTCGTCACGTCAAACCTATGATTTTCGATTTTAAGAATTATAGCTTTCAAAATACATTGATTTTGCTTTTAACTTGAACGCCGCTTTAAAAGGTACGAAACGTTTAAAAATTATTATTAAAACGTAAAAAAGCGGACACACACACACACACAAACACACACACACGTCCGGCAACGCACTTGTTCGTTTCTCATTACTAGGGCTCGGATTTATATGTATTTATGCTACCAAAATATATACATAAATATGTGCTAAAAAACTCAAAGTATATATTCCACTTATATGATTTATTTTCATATATTTATATTAATTTTCGTATATTAATTATCTTGATTACAATTTTATTCATAATGACATACGTTTTTAATTTTCGAATTCAAAAGATTTTCGATTTGTTCGTAAAACTGCCTTATACCGACTAAATGATCTTTAAAATTTTACTGATATCATTAGACAGTATTGCATTTTGACTATGTCTGAAGGAGTAAGTTCTACATCCAAAGAAACTTCAGAGGTACGACCAGTAAGAATACTTTTGATACCTTTCATTTGTGCAAAGCCGGAATTCTTTCGTAGAATATTTTTTACTTTGGTATTAATAATTTCGGCAATTTTCCATGAACTTTTTGGAACAAACAGAATTTTCGATAAATATGTAAAAACATGTAAAATAAAATATAGTTAATTTCATTGGAAATCCCTTGAAACAAATTTATCGCTTGCCTAAATTAATTTATTGAATCACAATAAAAATAATATGTATTTACATATAAATCCGAGCCCTACTCATTGCCGTATGAAGCTGTATAATTTTGTGAATCCTAAACGATTTGGCGCCGATCGGCTACCTATATATACGGTACGTCGTTCGCTTTCTACGAGAATAATATCACCGTGTTTTCGACAGTTAATCATCGGTTTTTAATTATTATTTATTATTTATTATTATTTTCGATTTTGACGTCGACACGATCGTCACAAGCACACGAGTAAACGTTATGAATTCGAACGGAGACCGCGTGAAAAATGTGTTTCGTTAGCGTCTCGATGTATGAACGATTGTGAAATAAACAACGAGTGCAACGATTCGATCGATGGAATCGGCCTGAAATGTTCGGTTTGAAAAAATGAGTACCCACCCACTCGTATCGTCGTATTACTATTTTCAACTGAAATTCAGAACGGTGTCCATACGACGACACGTACAAAGAAAGGTCGCGCGATTGTTACTCAACACAAAAAACTTGGCATACCCGCGTGTCGTCGAGCAAATGCGATTTCTATTTTGATATGAATATTTTATTTATCGAGTACGGCGTACTCTTTGCGCGTTTCAAAATACGAACGTTAATTGTCGCTGGAACGGCGTATTGTGAAACCAGACGTTATTTATATTTTACGAATTATTCGTATAGTGTTTTTATCACCAGGTATTTCAATCCACAGAAGTTCAAGGTTGGACGAGTCGTAATAAAAAAATCATAATGTTATACACATTCGAGTGAAATCACTCGACGAACGTCGTGAAAATCGCAGACGGTTCGGGCGGGTATATTTCGTTCGTCGTTTGCGCGCGTGATAATTAAAACGCACGACCGTCGCGGACCAGGCCGACGTTAATAATGACATCGCATCGATAACTGCGGTTGCAGACACTCTGCGAGACGTGAAACAGCATATTATTATTAATGTAATATCTGTACGCGCGTATCTGTATTAGTATTATTATTATTATTACCACAGTGATTAGTCTTAAACGGCAATAAAATATTTTGTTTTCGACAGATAATGGCGTGTCAAACCGGTTGCACAGTCACGGGATTAACCGGTAGGAGTTTTCCGAAGGAAATCTTTCGATGAATAATGCGAATCGCGATAATCACTGTGCCCGAACGGTCATGAGTGCACCTTAACCAGTTGTTTCGTGTGTTGATTCAATACTCGTTGTATTTATTTAGTCGCAATAGCAGCCACACGTTAACGAAACGTAAAAACGATCACAGACAAGACGTTAACCTAATGGATACACGTCGTGTTGTGTGTGTACACATTTTCGGATATTTTCGCTTTGCATACCTGACTAATAGCTAACACGGCCACTCTAGATCTTATTCCATATTTCGCCACGATACTGTCAGAGGTGACTCCACCGATTACCACACCGACGCTGCCCACCAAGAATGTGACCACGAACAACGACCAACCGAGATCGTAACCCGGAAAGATGTCGCGATAGAACAGATCGGCGTTGTAGGCGAAACAGAACCCACCTGTTGTGACAAAAAAAAAACACAAAAACAAAAACAATTACAAAATCATGTACGCGATAACTTCGAGGACGCAACGTTCCATCGTCCGTTTACATAATATTTATCTATATGAAAAGTACACGGGTACGGCATAGGCGCAATTGGGAATAATGGTTTTGCCCTTCCGAGTACATACATACATATTATAATATGTCAAGTTCGATATGAAAATCCTTCAATATGCTACGAGTAGACTAATTTTATGTATTTTTTTTCGACGAATTAGAATGATAAAAAAAAAAAAAAAAAAAAAAAAAAAAAAAAAAAACGGAAAAATATATAAAACTATTCTAAATTTAAAAAGCGACAAACAATGTTTATTGTTGCAAATAATAAAATTCAGTCGTGGAATCATAAAAAATATGATGGTAGGGAAAAAATGAATTTTTAAATTTAAGTGCATATTATTTTTATATTGCTTTTGGCTTAGGCGTGACGATTAAATTCTATAAAGTCGTAAGTGTGGGAAAATTTTCCGGAGAAATTTATTTGATTTATTTTCAAAGATATTACATAAAAAGGTGGGGGAGGGATCTCTGCGGACCCGTTTCACCGTGACGTTTACGTCCATTCCGGGTGAACATTTCAAATTGCGCCTACGGTCGAAGTCCGAGTACGACGGCGTGGGCGTGTGTACGTACCGGTGTGTCTTATAGATGCCGCAATACACAAGATCAAGATTTTCGGTTGGAAAAGCACTTTCCAAATGCTGGTCTTTTCCGCGCTTTCCACGGGGGCCGCGGTTTGCCCGGGACGAGTTTTCGCCACCACGTCGTTGCTGTCAGCTTCGGCTTCCTCGCTGATTGCCGTCCTCTTCGGTTCGGTCATCGTGGTGATGGCCAAAGCTGCTACGATCAATCCGATCATTCCGCTGACGTAGTACGGCACTCTCCATCCCTGAAGGCGATTAACGTCCGTTTTAGTCGAGTTGACGGTATAATGGTGGCGGAAGTGTGTACATATTTATAATAATTTTAGGCCATTCGGAAGAGTGGAAGGGATGGAAATCATTGAAATATAACAAAAAAAACCACAGTAAGTGGTTCGGATGGCAAACTAACGCGCGTCACTACACAATCATTTTTTTTGGATTTTTTTTTTTATGAGTTTCGTTTTAATAGAAAAAGAAAAGGAAAACGGGTGCTCGTTAAAGCAACTTATATCTTAGTAGTTTAAGTTTTACTTAAAAAAGTTGTGATATTGTAATTTGAATATGAGGTAAAAACAATTAAAATTCCACTCACCAGACCACCAACGTTCATTTCTGTGACGTACCGGCCGACTGGGAAAGCCAAACCGATACCAGCGTAGATTCCCCAGTTGAAGATCGCCATGACCAAACCTCTCTTTTCCTAAATCACGATCATAGACCATATTTTAATATACATTCATTTAAAGTGCTATGTCAGAGAAGTTTTTGAAAAAAAAAAATAAATGTTGAGTTTATAGTAGGTATATTGCCTATTGGTTAATCATTAATATTATATTAATTTAGATAATATTATGATTGTTATAATAATATTGTTTAAAACAATAAAGTTTATATTTTTTGTTCTTTTGACACCGATTTTGAACATTTGAATATGTATTTGTAAACTGCCATCGCGTTAACGTTAATAACTCGATAAAGAATCACAAAAAAAAAAAAAAATCATTAAGTTTCTCAATCGTGAAACGGTAAAGTAATAGGTATGTAATATTATTACTATTATTTAATAGTAAAGAGTAATACGTATCACTATAAACTTAGCGTGTGGGTGTTTTGTTTGGGAAAAAAAAGTAAATAATAATAATAATAATAATAATAATAATAAACGATTCAAAACGACGCAGACAATGCGACGGTCACAATCGATACGGTCGATCGTTTTGTTTCCTGCCGCGTTCTAAATCGTGATCGCGTTTTGTGCGCTTACTTCTGAAAACAAGTCGGACAGTATTCCGGTGGACAAGGGATTGGTGCCGGCCTCGCTGTAACAAACGAAAGTACACGATAGCAACGATAATTATTATTAATCACCGAGGTCGCCGTTTTATTGTCTACAACGAGAACACAATAAATAGCGTATGTGTGTGTGTGTGTTACTCACCCGACTGCGAGCATGATTCTGAGCAGTATCAGATGCCAGTAGCTGGTGGCCATTCCGATCAGACCGATGGCCAGGGCGCTGACCAGTGTGCACAGCGACAGCAGCCGGACCCTGTGTGATTACAGAACGGACGAAACGTAAATAATTTATTAACAAGTTGACTGTCGTGAGTACCATATTCGGTATCCTAGGCTTTAATAGTTTTGACATAATATTATTCTTTCTACACGCTTTGAGCGCCGATAATGGTGCTCACACTGTTTGATTCTCAGGTTTTGAGGGTCAATTTTGGTACCAACTCGTAATTTTTCGTGATTACGTCACCGAGTACCATTATAGGCAGTGTCCGTCTGGCCCGCCCAGATACCCGGCGATCGCGATTGTCGTCTTTGGCCATTTATTTTTTATTTATTTTTTTTTTTTATAATTTATAATAGTAAAATAATAATATTTTTTATAATTTATAATAGTATTTATAATAGTATTCAATGTGTTTGGAGCCAACGATATCGAGCGATGTTCAAATTCGTTAGTCGTTACACTCTCTCGAAGTCATATGCCCTGTGGGATTACACTCATGGCTTATACAGTCGGTCAATATTCCTCGGCGCATCTCACCTCAGAGGAAAAACCTTTAGGGTGAGTGGCCTCAGAGACCATTGGCGCATTAGAACGTACTTTGCACCCGAGACAGCTTTTTTTTTTATCTAGGTTAGACATTTGCTGATTTAGTATCGAATAAAAACGAATTACTTTAGTTTCTTCAACTTTAGGTAGGTTAGACTTTAGGTAGGTACGACACACGACTCTCACTGACCACATAAAGTTCCTTAAAACCCGGACGTTTCTGTCCCGGGCGCTTTTCGAATCTAGGTCGAGTGTTCGAAAGTCAAGTGTCATAATTTCGAGTGTCGTAAAATCAGTTGTTATAAAATCGTATGTTACAAAAGAAATTTCTCATAATGAATAAAAAAATGGCCCATGAGAATGGTAATTAATTGAAAAAGGCTCACTTTTTGGATCAATAATATGAATATTATTTTTGAAAATCGTCTGTATACGAGCTCCACATCGACAAATCCAATAAAACACAAGATTATCATCGGTTTTTCTTTGATTTTGTCTATTGTATTATTCAATTTTAGAATAGTTTATAACAGATGACGTTTGTGAGAAATAATTTTATTACATATTATTATGATTTTTATGACACCTGAGTTTATGACACTGGACATTAGGACACTTGACTTTCGAACACTTGACACGGTACCGCGCTTTTCGTACGTCGATATAAAGTAAATGCACAAAGACTTGAGTTTTATTCGAATTATCAATTGACCGCGGAAACGGTTTAAAGGACGACTTTTGAAAAACTGACACCATAACGCGTTCGTCAAACTGTACATTGACAAGCCGGCAGAATGCGCGTGCGAAACAATTATACGAACGGACGTCATGCCGGTTTAAACGAACGTTCATGGAGCATCTCACGTGTTAGATATTAGAAAAGACCTTTCTTTTCTGAGGGAAATTTCCTTGACGCCGATTTTTCTTCCGGCCGTCTACGCCCACAAGGGAATTGTAAATACGCCACCGTCGTCGACGGCTCGTTGTACGACCGTAGGCGGAGATATTATTATGATTACGTTTTCGGGGAAATAAACCGTCTTTACAGAACAAGCGGTGGAGACTTCGCCCACACACCACGCCCTCTCCCCTTCAATCGAAAAATCACCTACAAATTATGCATGCACTTCAAAAACAATCGAGTTTTATTTCGAACGTATTGTTTTAACAGAATAAATCTTTTTATAATATTATTGAAGAACTACCGTTGAATCTACTTCGTAGCGTCTGGTACGTGACCGTGTTTTAACCTTGCGCGTTGCAGAAAAGCTTCTTTCGCGCGTAGCCGAGCTGATAGGCATTACAATGTCATCTGACGTATTCTGTCCAAACGTGATTACCAACCGAGTTTACTCTGGCATTTATTCTATCGTTATAAAATAAATCGAGAATTTTTGAATAAATAAATAAATCGAAAAGATTTTGGCCGTACGTTATGTAAAAAAAATATTTTGTACTTTGAAAATTATTTAAATATTTCGGGACATAAGCCCCTCTAAGCGCCTCCCAATCTCCGCCTACGTGTGCAACGAATTCGACACGAACGTTGGCAAAGTCTATGCACAATCGGTCGTCTCCGTCGTAGACGATAAAAATAATAACGATAATAATAATAATAATAATAATAATAATAAACTATTATGTCGCGTGATGTTTACCTGTTGAACTTGTCGGCGGCCATGCCGAAGAAGACTCCGACAATCGAGTAGACTGCTATGAACGCTGGTCCCGCCAAGAGTTGATACTCGAAACCGAGTCCGTTGTAGTTCCACTCACAGAATTGTGTTCCGTCATCAGTGACCAACAACTCGCACCTGTCATCGAGAATACGATCGATATATTATTATTGTTATTGAAAAACGTTAACGTCGGGAAAACGCGCGAGAACCGCGGATTCGCACGGGTCCACGCGAGCGTCGTTCTATTATTACCGGGACAATAGAATTTACATGTCTGTTTTGTTCGTTCTGCTGAGATATGCAGACATGTTTCTAATTAAAATGCTAAAAATGTTTTTACTAAAACGCGTTTCATATTACTAGTTCAAATTTAAATTTTCAACGTATTTTTTTAAACTTATTTTCGAAAGATTGGACACAATTAAGCTAATCACAAATCAGTGAGGACAGGATGTTCCAGCCGCGTGTTGCCAGTTGTCACGTGTTTCTATAGGTTTTGAATTATTTCTATTAAGTTGTTATTGGAAATTTGTTTCTATGATGTGGACAGTGTGTTTATAAAATAAGTTCCAGTTTGTTCCAAAGAAACAAAAACAATTAAGAAAACACTTGTCAACATGTATAAATTATTTCTTGCTTCAGTGTGGACCCGGCTTTAAGAATTTCGATTTGGTTCGATTTCTTTCGGTTCGTCGAGTACCTATCGTTTTATCGTTGTGTTGTCGCCGTATAACTATCACAGTTTCCACGCCGAATTAGTTTTATTTCATTAATACAATATATTGTGTTTAAAATTGTACGTATACTGTCCTACGATGTAATAATACGATGAGCCAACTCGCGAACAATTACCGCCCGAGCGTTCGATTCTTCGATCCCGATCACTGAGGGGAGGGGAACGGAGAGAGAGGGGGTACGTTCCTATCGTAGGCTCCGCGTCGAGTCCACGCCGCCGACGCTCACTCTGTCGCGTGTCTGAAAATCGTTTGGACGCGCAGCAAACCGTTTGAAACCGTCGTCAGACGAGAGAAGAAAAAGAAGAAGAAGTAGTAGTAGAAAAAAAAACGGCCGTCACAACCGTTTGAATATTGCATTACTGTCGACAAGGTCACGATACGAATTCGCCGAGATAATGACTCGGAATTGTTTATGTCATTATAATCGAATAAACTTGACCCGGACTAATTACGTAGGCTCTCTGCGCACTCCGCGGCGGCGGCGTAATCGGTTTGCGAATATTATTTTATCGTTTGCCGCCAAAGCACAACGGTAATAATAATAATAATAATAATAATAATAATAATAATAACAACAACAATTATCATCACCGCGACGACGGTACGAGGGACGAGAGTGCACGTGCGCATCGACTCTTCGGACGTGGCCAACGTGCGTTTTATCGACTGTAAAAATCATTTCATGTTATTTAAAACGGTCGAAACGCACTAATGTATGTTTTTTTCCGCGTCGAGAAAACGTAGCGGTGTGAATCGATCACGCTGATCGAGTTAACTCTTTCAATACTGAAATAATTTTCTCTTAAAATATGTGCTGTGCATAAAATAAATTTTAAATTTCTCTTCACAAAAAGTTCAATAACCGTATAATTCAAAAAAAAAAAAAAATCATTTCTGACCAAATTATTCAATTTTTTATTCTCCTAAACTAGGGGTTCTCATATCTTACGCATATCCGTACAAACCACATACGCGGATTACCGTATAATATTTATTATTTATAACGTTTTCTTTTACTTAGTATAAACAGTAAACATATACCTAGATGTAAATAAACAATCGATTACCCCTCAAAATAACAAAAAAACAATCATGTTGCCATGGATGTGACGTCATATTTATTTTTTGGTAACCACTGGAAATGACAAAATATATAATATTCCTATGTACTATCTTTGGAATTAAAAAAGTTTAAAATTTAAATCAAAATTTTAGTAAAAAAATAAAAAAGTTTCTCGTCGACACGACGCTTACTTTGGATTTTTCGAAAACAAAGACGTCGCAGCTGCCACGTCGCGTCGTCGGGCCGGTGCCCGTGTGAAATCGCACACCGCGTCGTCACACCGTCAGAAAACGACTAAAAAAACGCGACGGCGTGCGTAGGTACGAGATCACACAATGATCGTATGTCATAAAACACACTCACACACACACACACACAGTTTCGGTCTGGCCCACCCAGATACCCGGCAATCGCTGGGGGCCCTGAGACTTATTCTGAAAATAGGGGCCCCACGGGACCACGCCAATAGCAAAAATTATATTAGCAATAGTGCAATTTATTTATGAATAAAAATGCTGATATTTGACTGAGAAAAGCGATATTTGTATATTGGATACGAAATTAAATTGATCTATATGAGCATTGATGTAAACATGATTAGTGATCTGCAAATTCGCGGGAACATTTCCAACACTAGGAATTTTCCGGGAATATAATAAGTTTTTAAATATTAATCATAATGTTTCAGTGTTAAATTAAACTTATGATAGGAAATGGTCCTAATATATATTTTATATCCAAAAATATTACAGGAAAATAAACTTAACTAAGTTGTACACTTAAATTTCAGTTGTCAGTGTAAATATTGGATTTTAAATAATTTCTTTATTACTATCTTTAATTATTCATAATATACTGTAAATATGTTTAAACTTTGACCTAACCTCTAGTTAGTACTCTTGTACTGACGTACAGTAGTATAGCCTGTCGTTCTGTTTACATTTCCTTTTTTTTTTTAAAGAAACTTCCCGAGAGGTCGAAGAATATTCCAAGAATATTCCCTATTCCTGGGAACCTTCCTTGAGGAATAATCCTAGTGGTACATCACTAAACGTGATAAACACTTCGTTCAGTATTTATACCGAATATAGTAAAAGCACAACGTGGTCAATACATATATACGTGTAGGTTCACTACAGAATGAAAAAAAAAATATTAAAAAAAAATGTAATTTATGTATTAAATTAAATAAATATTATTAAAGTTCCTCCTAAAAGATAAGAAATATTTATCTTTAGTCGGTAGTTATATTGAATCCGATATCTATGTTTAGTTATTTATGGGCCCTTTAAAAAGATATTTTCATGGGTGCTCATTTAAGAGCAAGACCGACACTCAGTGGCGTATATAGAAAATGTTTTCGAGAGGGGCTACTATATGAAAAAAGTTAAATTATTACTGCAACCTAGAATAACTAAACAGATGTAGAAGACACAGTAGGTTTTTGTCTACGTTTAATTTACAGAATGTCCCAAAATGATTTGAAAAACGCAGTAAAATTTGTCTCGACTAATCGCATTATTTCGATTGGATGAAATTCTAAATAAACCTAAAGCACCATTAAAATATAACAAACGTTTAAAGTTAATTACAAAGTATTTTGAGAGATTTGGGGGGGGCTGTAGCCCACTACCCTTTCCCCCCCTATAAATGCAACTGCCGACACTGCGCACACACACACACACACACACACACGCGGGTCGCAGAACGTTTCGGCGAAAGAAACGGTCGAACGCGTTCGTTATTGAGACGTCCGCGGGTCCGTGATTTCCCATCGCGTCGCGTCGCGGCTATTAATAAAACGTAAAAGTAGGCATGCGTCTAAGGTCAGACGTACGCGTACACACGATCCGACGGCAAAAAGGTAACGATAATGACTACGGCAACGGACCGCGTACGGATTCCGTCGTGTGCACACGGACGCGCGACGTGTTTTATATATTGCGATATTTTGGGGAATTCAAAGAATCGCGCCCTAAATGCACGAGAACACGGTGCCGGTACGCGTTTTAACATACCATAAATTGTTTCACAACCGATCGTCTATGATTGGCTCATTTCAAATTGCGCGCGAAAAAAAATAATCATTAGGATTATAATTTAGAAATATAATATAATATAAAATATTCATTATCACATAATCACGAGTCGTGATATTGATATTATAAACACCGTCTATAATATTAATATTATTATATTATTTTATAAATATTATTATTTTTCAATTATTTTAGCGATAACCGATATTAATTGTTAATATTTATATTTAAAAAGCTGGTAAGTGAGATGATGGTGGTACAAGTTCGTCCTTCGTCCCTTCGGTCCTCGGACAAGATATTGGTGATGAATGTATTAAGTTTTAAAGAAATGATGACTCATTTCTTTAGTATAAAACGATTCTGAGCAAAGCTTCAGTGTAATATAATATATTATTATTTAAATACTGTTTACGTATTTTACGGTTATTTGTATAATTTTTTAAATGCTTAGAAAAAAAATCTTAAGTCACGATAATTGATATTTTTTCGGTATTGATAAGAGTAAACTTGTATTAAAATTTCAGAACTTTCTAACAAATAATCAATATTTCATTAGAAATAAACTTAAAAGAAATTAGAAAATATCGTAAAAAATCGTATAATAATTTATTAAAGTGTGAATAAAAAAAAGTCCTGACTCACGATTTTTGAATTTTTGTTAGGATAATTAGGTAGGTAAGGTCATATTAAATTTTCAGAACTTTTTGTCAAATATTTAAAATTATATTACATAAAAACTTTCAAACAATTTGGTAAATTAAAAGTTCTATATTTAAGTCAAAAGTGCTATAATTGTTCTTAAAATGTTGTCCAATATAAAAAAGTATGTATTTGATATTGGATAAAATTTTCAAGTTTCTAGCTTCAATATTTTTCGATTTATGACTAAATACCTAAAATCTGAACAGTGAAAATCTCGTTTATGGCGGATTTTTACCGTTTTTACTCAGTTTTTCGATCGTTATTCTTGATTACTGGAAAAACTATGGAGATTTTGGAAAAATGACCTCTCTAAAGTACCATCTCAGTTCAATTTCGAATCTAAAAAGTTGCTGGACGAAACTTTTGGACAAGGATTTCTATACGAAAAAGTGTTTACAGAAAAAAAAAATAAAAAAAAAATATACATGATTGTAAAACCATAAGATCCTCTGCTTCACTCAGAATCTAAAAAAAAATAAACATCATTGTAAAACCATAAGATCCTTCGCTTCACTCAGAATCTAAAAATGATATTTCCGAATTCCTTTGAAAAAATGTAACGAGCGAAGAGAAGTAAAATTGTATCGGAGTCCGTAGAAATTTAAAAACAATTGATGATATAAATTATAAATGAATGGGTTAAAGAGTTTGGACTTTTAACAAACACTGGAATGGATTGTAAGGGGTTCGAATCCATCTGAAACTCAAATTATGTGTTTGTTAGTATTATGAACTATTATAATGTTTATAATAAATCTGTAAAATAATGATGCACATTTATTGATAATTTTGTTCCTAATTTAAATATTTAGACATTTTTTTGATTCGCTGTTCCATGATAGTGAATTATGTGATAACGCATATTTTATGATTATAATCTTAATAATAATATTTTTGCGCACGCGTAATTAGAAATGGGCCAATCACAAACGAACGGTTGTGAAACAATGTATAGAATGTTCAAATGCTGCAGGTAAGCCCGTATGATGGCGCGTGATGGCGGACGTGAGGCGAGTGTGTGCAACGGGGTCGTTAAAATTCTCCTCGTCTCCTTTATTATTATTATTATTTATTTTTATTGAATATCGTCGCGCGGCCGCCGGAACGTCGATACGTCTCCGGTGAACGCGATTGCATTATTATATACCGACCGGCGACAGATCTGCTGCGGCAGTCGAATTTTCATTTCAAACGCCCTCTTACGTTTTCACGGTTTTTTTTTTGTTTTTTTTTTTTCATTCGATACGATCTTTCAAGTCGGACAACGAGCTCAGCGGTAATAATCACGCGTTTTAAAAATATCTATCGTTCCTTCTGGCCAACAGATATCTGATGAGAATAATATGCAGATATCTTTATTCTGAACTATTCAGTTAGATATATTATGATGGAATTGAAAAAAAAAAAAATTAAAAACCAATCGATTACGCTTTTCCGTGATCTAAACACGTACGACAATAACCAGGGCTCATAACTTATAGCTTTAACAAAGGTTGTTATAAGCGCAATCATATGCTTTTAAAAATATTCATATAAGCGCTTAAATATGCTAAAGAAAAAATTCGAATAAACAAATTATCAAGATTTTATAATTCGAAAAAAAAATTGAATTGTATTACATCGAAATTATTGTATATTGTATCACGGACGACTTATACTTCAAAAAATGAAAAAAAAAACATGAAATTCCGTTTTTAGCTTCTTGGTTTTCTGAAACAAAATTATAGATCACCTATAGGACCTCTCTCAAAAAAAAAAAAAAAAAATGCAAATGCTAGAAGTTACGAGCCTTGGCAATAACTTTTGGACTTTTCAATGTTTTCAGTTTGTCTATAGATAAGATCGTACGATATTTTTGTTTTTTTTTTTTTTATTGTTGATAACACTTTATTTCGTCTTGGATCACGTTAATCGCGTATGCTATATAGCGGGTGTATAGGTACTTACGATCTCTGGTCGGGGGACGAGTCGCAGCGTTCATGTAGCGTGTAATTGAACACGGACGACTCGGCCAGCTCTTCCAGGAGCTGACACTTGATGTCGCCGTAGTGCACGTCTCTGGCCGTCGCCTTGCTGGTCACTCCGATCAAGAAATGTCCCATTTCCGACGTCAGATAACCCAGCGTGAGGATGGTGAGGACGTACGTTTTGTACAGGAAACCCAATTTTTTGATGTACGAATGCATGACGATTGATTCTGGTTATTCCTGAAACGACAGACGAGACGAATATTAATAATAATAATAGAAAAAAAAACAAAATGTGTGTCGACACGTTGTCGTCGTTGACGTTGTCGTGACGGATCACGACAATAAAGAAAACGTAGGCGCGGAAAAATTCCAGTCGATCCGCGCGAATCGCACCGAGCGTAATAGTATCACATAATATTGCAACTGTCAAAAAATAATTAGGGTAACACGAATAAAATATCTGGGTATCATTATCGGTTCAAATCCAAGATGGAATATACACAATAGAAACACAGTTGGCGTTTGAGATCACAGTATGTTTTCAAAATATGTTATAAGCCGAACAAAATGTACTACCTATAGAAGTCACGCGTACTGTATATTATGAAGATCTGTACAAGTCCATTATGCAATACGGTTTAATAATATTATGGGGAGGACGTGCAGATTATGCGATAAAACCACTAATAGTGCGCTAACAGAACTTAGCGGTAAGAATTCGTTTAGATAAAAAAGAGACACGAGGTTCATCATCCTCTTATTTACAAAACATTTAACGTGTTACCAGTTAGAGCTCTTCATAAGCTATTTGCAATATTTCTAAACAACCTATGATCAAATATGATAGTAAACGAGAATACAGAGCATATTACGACGTTAGTATACAGTACACAAATAAAAACAATTTAGCCAGAAGTTTGTCGATTACCTAGGTCCAAGGTAATGTATAACCTAACCTAGGTTATGTATAATTCACTGCCTTTGAATATATATATATATAAAACAAAAAAAATAAAAAAATTGATCTTTCCATTCTAAAATATAATAATACTATGCACATAAAAATCACTGTTAAAACTTAGTTATTAAGTTGACTTGTGTAATTTTAAATATTATTGTATACATTTTATGTATTTTAGTTGTGTATACAATTTAGAATTAGTGATACGTATATTATGTTAACGTGTTAAATGTAAAATAATCTTCTATTTTATTTTATTTTGTTTTTTCTTTTTCTCTACGATTTTATAACTCATTTGAATCATTTGATTCACCTCAAGCTTCGCTTTTACGATCAAATTAATCAAACTATATAATATTTCATATTTAATATCTCATAATATAATATGTTAATTTTATGTAATGTTACTAATTTTGATAAAAAAAAAAAAAATAAGTGAGATGATGGTGGTACAAGTTCGTCCTTCGTCCCTTCGGTCCTCGGACAAGATATTGGTGATGAATGTATTAAGTTTTAAAGAAATGATGACTCATTTCTTTAGTATAAAACGATTCTGAGCAAAGCTTCAGTGTAATATAATATATTATTATTTAAATACTTTTTACGTATTTTACGGTTATTTGTATAATTTTTGGTGAATTATAATAATTTATTAAAGTGTGTATAAAAAAAAATCCTGACTCACAATTTTTGAATTTTTGTTAGGATAATTAGGTAGGTATATGAGTAAGGTCATATTAAATTTTCAGAACTTTTTGTCAAATATTTAAAATTATATTACATAAAAACTTTCAAACAATTTGGTAAATTAAAAGTTCTATATTTAAGTCAAAAGTGCTATAATTGTTCTTAAAATGTTGTCCAATATAAAAAAGTATGTATTTGATATTGGATAAAATTTTCAAGTTTCTAGCTTCAATATTTTTCGATTTATGACTAAATACCTAAAATCTGAACAGTGAAAATCTCGTTTACGGCGGATTTTTACCGTTTTTACTCAGTTTTTCGATCGTTTTCTTGATTACTGGAAAAACTATGGAGATTTTGGAAAAATGACCTCTCTAAAGTACCATCTCAGTTCAATTTCGAATCTAAAAAGTTGCTGGACGAAACTTTTGGACAAGGATTTCTATACGAAAAAGTGTTTACAGAAAAAAAAAAAATAAAAATAAAAAAAATAAACATTATTGTAAAACCATAAGATCCTTTGCTTCACTCAGAATCTAAAAAATTATTCGTATTCTTATAATTATTATTATTATTATTATTAGTATTGTGTTTGGAGGACCACAGGGTGGAATGCGTGTGTACATAAAACGCGCGTGCCTACATATTTTTATGTTGAGCTGTCCGCCGCTGCACAAACAAGGTTTGAGATTTATAACGACGCGGCGCAACAAACGAGTTCTGATAAGTCAAGGGTGTATTGTGAGAACACGCGAAATTCATGGTCACTCGTGTATTTTTATTTTGTGTGCGTGTGCGGCGTGTGTGCTTTATTCGTGGGCACGTTTTTCCAGCACGCGAATTTTTATTTTTATTTTTTTTTTTTTTCACTCATTCGCCTATAGCTTTGTACCGGACCGACGCGTCGCAGCACAACGGGAGAGCCTAATACGACGGGCGCGAAACTGCACGTGCCGATTTTCCCGCCAGCGCGTACGAACAACGGCGGTCATTGTGGTTTGGACAATGTACGCGTTGACGATAATGGACGTCCGTCGAGTGAATATAGCGATGAATAATAATAATAATAATAATAATGGAAAAAAAACACAAATTTCGATCAATAGAACCACCGAATTCCGCGGCACCGCCACATGATATTTTGTCGTTCAAAAACTCGCATTAAACGTCTTTGTCGCCGACGTTTGATTGCCCAGACTAACGGGTCGTGACTGTGTGTAAATATAGCTTTTGATTTGTTTTTCTTTTCTAATCGTCAACAATACCCTCGTAAACGACTGCCTCAGACTAGAATCGGTGTGTGTTTTTATTTTTATTTTTTATTTTTTTTCGGCACATGTACCGGTCCAGTGCGTTTCATCTTTGCGGGTCTAAGTACGTGTGTTGGCGGCGCGGCGTGACCTCCTCGGACGTTTGCGGTGGCGGTCGAACGGTACAGACGGTAAGTGGCCCGATACAAAGTCGATCATTTTTATGGTTTTGTTATTTACGATAATTATTACTTTTTATTATTATTATTATTATTATTATTATCATTATTTTTAATAGGAGATACAAAGAATAAATAAATTGGAAAAACAATTTCGAGATGACACAGTTAGATTGCAATAAAGAACCGTTTGTTCGCCGGCAACTGCTATTATAAACTCAAAGCCCAAGTTCATCGGAATCAGTCGTGTGTGTCTTCTGCTGCTCATGTGCACACGTTGTTTTGAGGTTATTCAGTTTTCACTTTTACTTTATTTTTTTTCTCGAGTAAACACGAACGGCTGACGTCTATTGTTTTACACAAATACTACGTAAAAAATCACCGGGGGGCGCGGAGTGGGGACGGACGGATTTAGAGGAAGTAATGTGTTCGGATAATTTTAATTAAAATACGCGTCGATCGTTAAGATCTACGCTCAGATCTTTCGGGTCTGTCTTCTGCGCCGGCCTTGGGTTGGGACGCGCTCGTGAGTTCCGCGTTCGGAGAGAACGGCTGTCGCGAGTGCTGGGACCGAGCCAATTCGAATTGTATCAAAATTTCGCACTGCACGGACGTTAATCAGTATCACGTAGGTGTCAAGTAAACCGACACGACTCGATGATACGCCATGTATTGTATGAAATAACACATTTCAAAATCGCGTCATCAACGTTAATCGTATGTGTATTTGATTTGTTATGTTTGTATATTTATGTATTGATTTAAATCGTTTAGAATCCGTATAAAAAGTGCATAAAATACGTCTGTTTCGAACAATACTACTACTAAAATATGTACTTGATATTTATAAAAATTCAATAATTGTTATTGTCGTTTTATTTTTTGCAAGAAATTGTTGCCTAGTAACAATTGTAATAATATGATAAAGCCGGTTTAAACTAACGGATTAAATGGTTGTTTCTCGTTCCTTACCGTCGTTTTTTTTTTTTTTTTTTTTTTTTTTTTTTTTTTTACCTAAAACTGAAAGACACACTATGAGATTTATTCGGAATAATACTAATTTGAATAACAATTACATTGACACTTTCGTAAGTAATAATAAATCAATCGACGAGAGTTTTTAAATCGATCGAAAATCCCTGTTGACGAATCAAGTCCAAACGACTAAAACACCATGCGTGTTTACGTGTTCAATCACCGACACAATATTATTATATTGGCGGGAATAAAGCAAAACAGAAAATTGTTTTTGACGTGAAAAAAATACGGAATATTAATAATTGTGTCTCGACTCGGTACCACACATTCAACACGGCTCATTCACTCCGAAAACGAACACCGTGATCCCTCCGGACGGGCGCAAATTTCGTGAAAAAAGGAAAAAAAAACACACACACTTACTTTCGTTCGCGTTCCCTCTCACTGTCTCCCGGTACAGCCATTAACGCCGCCGACAACACGTAATAATATATTATGTATTATTGTCGAGCGCGCAAACGGGCGCGAAAAGCGGTATGAACGCGTGCGAGTCAGACGATGAGTTTCGATCGCGGTGCAAAATATAATTCGAATCGGTCTAACAGGAAACAAGACCTTAACGATGCACGAGCACACGAACAACGCGTTCCGATCGACTCGTACGCGATCGGTTTTACTGGTTGTGCGTGTTTTCGCGCTGCCATATTGATCATTCGGCTACGAAAAGTGTCGTCCTCCTTATATCCGATTGGGGACAAATGTATTACGCACACACACGTACAACCGATCTCATACACACACACACACACACACACACGTACCTACGGATAATTTATTATTATTTTTCATTATTAGCATTCCGAGTCAAGGACCATTGTTATTATTATTGTCTTATTCATATAAGTAATTTTTTTTGTTGTTTTTTTTTGTTTTTTGTTTTTTGTTTTTTTTTGTAGATTTTACGCGTAAATATTATATAAAGACAAACAGCTGGGACGCGAATATTGTCGATTCACCGGGGATTTTTTTTTCACACACACACACACACACACACACACACACACACACACACACACACACACACACACACACACACACACACACACACACACACACACACACACACACACACACACACACACACACACCGGCTTCCAATCGGACTAAGGTTCCT
This sequence comes from Therioaphis trifolii, assembly GCA_027580255.1. NCBI lineage: Eukaryota > Metazoa > Arthropoda > Insecta > Hemiptera > Aphididae > Therioaphis > Therioaphis trifolii. Next base: position 43,340,584 of record CM050408.1, on the reverse strand, counting down.
GTCAATATAATATGTCTGAACGCCGCGGTGAACCACGCCGCATATTATACCGTATAATAATAATAATAATAATAATAATAATTACACGCGTTATCAAAAACCACGAGAACGCACGCGCAGTGCGATTCGTATAAACGCGAAAGCCAACGGCACACGTACCCTTTTCAAAATGAAATGATATCACACGTCGACTTGTTGCCCGCGTTTGGACTCTGCTACTGTGTGCTCCGTATATGGCGCGTACGCGTTTCCGGTCAATCTGCGTGCTGTTGGACGATGGTCGCTGCACGCTGAATAAACCCCGCGAAATCTCTCTTTGCGCGTCTCTCGGCGATATTACACGACCGACAGATCTTCGAACTACTGGACTTGCTGCTGGACGATGACGCTTTTGTCAAACAAAAGAAAAAAATCGTCGTCGGCCTACGGTGAACGGGAAATTCGAAGAAGATTCGGTAACGATATCGATAATAATACAAAAAACAAATAAAAAAAAAATCGAAACGAAACGAGACGAATATTTATTTATTATTATGATTGTTATTATTATTATCGACAGAGAGAGAGAGAGCAATAAAACACGATAACGTGATATATTTCTACAATATACGGCACTCGGGTGTTCGCAGAAATTCGCCAAACGGCGGCAACGGTCCGTCGGATACTGGTGCCCGTCGGGACGATCGAGTCCAATTTAAAACCACTCGGCCCGTGCAGCGTGCAGCGGCAGTGCAGCGCGCACACACACACACACAAACACACACACGCATAAACAAATACACGCGCACACACACGCACACAGACCTTGTGCGTACCCTCACCAGCCGTCTCCGTAGACCGCGGCGGCGGCCGCTGCCGATTGACGGTCACCTCCTCCGCCGCCGCCACCGCCGTCGCCGTTCGATTTCAAGGTGAACGCATGTGGACGGGCTCCTTTCCGTGGGACCGATTCCGATTCGATATAACATAATAATAACAAATAATATTAATACGTTTCTCACTCACTCTCACTCTCTCTGTCTCTTCCTGCATGGTTTTCGTCTTGCCCCCCGTCTACGAGACATACACACACACACACACACACACACACACTCAATTACGTGTTCCACAAATACTTTCCACGCTCGTTATCGCATTATGATAATATTCGTCATTATACACACACAACGACTGACGACTACCCGTTTCGCCCGCGCTCGCTCGGCACCAGGAAACGATTGGGCCGAAACGCGCGCGTGCGATACACGCGGGGCCGGTCTCCTTGGGGAGCGGATCACCACGACAGCCTCCGGGATCGATAATACGCGATTCGACAATAATAATAATAATAATAATAATAATTTAATGTTTTTCTCTCCCTCTCTCTTTCTCTCTGTCGATCGCGAAACGTGTCGCTTTGCCGTACACGTCGTATATTTATCCCGTCTGTGTTTCCCCTCGCGCGGCACAACGGCTCCGGACGTCGGGCCGGACGGACGCTCGCGGCTGCTGCTTTTCCGCCGAACCGATGAATTCGGCGGGCTCCGACGAAAATCCGCACGTCGATTTTTCGTTTCCTCCGGACCGAATGTGTGTAGTCACGACGTGGTTTTTATACGATTTTCGACGGCGATAAAACGCATGAAATACTTTTTTTTTAATATCGTTTGCTTTTTCTCCGCGACGTTTTTAGTTCCGGTAGGCGATCGTAGTTTTTTCCCTCAAAGTCGAGTTGGTAATATTATTAATAATTATTTTTTCGTTTTCAATTAAAAAACAAGTCTTTGCGGTTTCTGTTGTTTTCCGTTGGCGGTGAAATCAACCACGTGACTCGTATTCATTGGCGACGTTTCGCTCAAAGGGTCCCTCCCCCCCGTCATCGGCGGAAAATACCTGTTTTTCGTCGGGCCCGGCCGCCATCGGTTCGCGGGTGTCCAGACCCACGCGGACGGGGCGAGTTCGAGTCACGCGCGCGGGTCTCGCGGAAAACCGATGCTCGCGGCGTGACGTGGTTAGGCTAACCTAACCTAACGCTTTTCGACGTGTTTTACAATTATTATTTTATATAATATTTTATCGTTACCATATTAGGTATGTTTTTTTTTGGCCTCCCTACCGTCTCGTAGCCGACGGACCGACCGGCGTTTGCGACTTCCGTGAGAACGACACCACGACGCCGCGTAACACGATCACACTCGCTCTCGTCCGCCCACGCCCTGGTCCACATGACGCGGTGTGATGTTACGCTACGCGCATACCCGTCGACGAACACGGGATACGCCCCCCCTCCTCTGGTTAGGTTAAAACGTGCCTTTTCGCGGATAACGGCCAAGAAATCGATTCGATGAGTCGCGCGAGTAAAAGGCCGCCGGGGCCGAAAGACGATCGTCGTGATAATATATTATTATTTCGTCGCGTTCTATACCGTTTACGACCGAATAATAATTATCGTATATCGGTCGTTTTTTTTTTGTTTTGTTCCACCCCTCCCCCCGTTATGAAAACACTCGTACGATACGAATTTCGAAACAACGCTCGCTCGGATCCGCGCAGCGGTCGTTTTTCTTTTCATCCGTCGATCCGAACGAAAGTGCGAATACATTATTAAGATTTATATCGTAACTTTATAATATAAGAGATATATGGGACACAGATACATAATTTATTGCTCAAAGAAGTGGCCGATATGAACATACCTACCGATTTTCAAAAAACACATCACTATCAGTGGCTACTTTGTAAATAAGATGCAACAGAACTCAAATACCACGATTGAATAATTTCCACTGTACATTTCAATTTTTCTTTGATTCTGTTGTCTCATTATGTTGTCTAATTTTTATAATTTTCAAAAAAATTGTTTTTTATTTTTTTATTTTTCTCCTTGTTTTGCAGTGTCTGTGTGTTTTAATTTAAAATATGAAAAAAATAATATGTTGAAAAAAGGATAACTCCTGGGCCTCCACACGAGTTCCAATTCAGTGAGGCCCAGTAATCTTTTTTGATACTAAATTAAATTTTAAAAATAAAAAAAAAAAACGCGCGTTTGCGTATCACACGTGACGCGTATAGTATGTATTGCACATATCGTTGTGGAATATGTTGGAATACGTATATGTTACGGCCGGTGTAGTAACCACGATAAAATATATCAACGTCGTGCGATTGCGCAAAACTCCAAAATAATATATTTATTATTATTATTATTATTGTACTTATTTACAGTCGCGGCGAAACGTGTTTGACACTATTTTAATATTGTAATGTGCACCACACGGTGTACTTAGGAGACGATTTACACGCGCGTGCTACAGTCGTGCTGCTAAAAGTACATTAAAAACGGTCGCGCGTTTCACGGCCGTTGAAGAATTCGAATATCGTATCGTTTTAAAATAATAATGATGTAACAGTGGAAAACGCGATTAGACGATATCGCATTATTCAAATAATATTGAGCTTGACCGCATGTCCGAGTCGTGCTGTTATATAAATGTAAGTTATAGAGTTGTTGTTGCGACCACTCGACGACGGTACTTTGATCGTTAAAGGTCGCTAATGTGTTTTAAATTATCACCTGTTGAATATTATAATATTATACAACCATAACAATGGATAATATATATGATTTATAATATTATACAGAAGTAAAAATAAAAAAAAAAAAATAAAAATTAAATAAATAAATAAATAAGAAACGGCGTTAAAATTTTAACAGTAATTTTACGATAATATGACCGTGTTTACACTCAACGGTGTGTTATGATTTAATAATTAATACGAGATACGCAGTTAGTTGTGAGAATGGAGGCCGACGTCGGAGGCCGACTCAATAGTATAGTATAAAATAATCGTATATATACATAAAATACAGTCGCGACTTGAGAAATTAATTTTCTTACGTCTAATAAAATATATTGCGCCATGACGTGTAAACTTTTTACTAGTTTTCGGTATAAGTGAATCATATCATTAGTATTATCGACCGTTTCATAAAAACACAATATATCACTACAAGTGTAAATCATAATAATCACACGGACGTATAATAACGCTGTATCAAAGATCACATATAAAGTGAAGATTTATCGTGAGGAGCAATCATTAAATTAATTAATATCGTCACTATATTATGTTTAGGTACGGGTGATCAAAAATTTCTGTATTTTATAATGTAATAAAATAGATCACGAATCAATAATCACATTTTTTCAACCACCGTGTTCAGTTTGATTGTATTTTAGTTTTACCATGTAAAACATATAGGTGGCGTCATTTCGAGAACATTTTTGAGACATGTAATTCAGTGTGTGCCGGTTGGCCGCGTATGTAACCGCTTTAAAACATTAGTATTTTCCCGAGACGTATACACGAAGGATTTCCGCTCATTTCACTATGAGATTTTATCGAAAAACGTAAATTTTAAATCTTTTTTTTTTTTTACTTTAAATTTTTATATTATACAATCTATTCCCGTGGAACAATAAGAATGTGTGATGATAGAAAATAATAACATGAATGATTGATGGGAGGAGCTACTCAGCGGTAACACTGACCGTACTTGAGTAATATATTATTGTTTACAAGTTATTAAGAAGATCAACATTTTAAATATAAAAAAAAGACTCACTCTACACTATGGGGTATTCTTTGCTCCTCAGACAAGATAAAAAGAGATTGGTGTATCGAGATGATAGATCATTTATTTAGTTAAACAATTCTGAGCAAAACTTTAAAATAAAAGAAAAAAAATATTTACCGTTTATATATTTAACCGTTTTTTGTTTGATTGTCGGTATGTTTTTTTTTATCAAATCTATTTAAAGTTTTCTCGTTTTTCAAACAACAATTTTTTTTTCATTAAAATATTTAATACACTTTGTTTTATTTGTATCCAAAGTTTCATATACTGATTGGATAAACTAAAATTTTTAAATAAACATATAAAGTTGAGAATTTACACAAAAATAGTCACTTTCTTAAAAATCGTATAATATTTCACTTAGTCGCTTATATAAAAAAAAAGAAAAAAAATGCTTAGTCACGACTATAAATAAATTTTTTCTATCGTCAGATAAGTATATGAGTATGATCATATAGAAGTTTAATAACTTTTTGTTAGATTTAAAAAAATGTATACAAGATAACTTTAAAAAAACACGGTAGGTATTTTTAAAGTTCTATTTTTAGCCCAAACATTTCTTTTTTAACTTTCGTCAAGTGTGCATAAATATGTAATTAATATATTATGGTGAACGTTTCAATTTTCTAGCAAAGCAGCAATATGAGTTTTCGAGTTACGACTAAATAACTAAAAATCGATTTGGGAAAAGTGTCGTTTACGGCAAATTTTGCCGTTTTCGCACGGTTTCACGGCAGTTTTTCTTCACGTCGAGAAACACTATTGTGAAAAGAGAAAAATGAACCCTCAAAATACCATCTATATGCGATTTCCTAACTGCAGAGTTACTGAATCTTCGTTCAGATTTCGAACCACCTTAACTATACCCGAAAATGTGATCACGACAAATAAAAAAAAAAAAAAATCAACATTACTGTAAAACCGTAGATCCTCCGCTTCACTCGGAATCTAAAATGGAAATTACAGTTTTTACGACAGTACATCGAAGTCAATTTAGCATGCAAATGGCGAAGATCGCGTGATTTACAACGCGATGTTTTACGAGTGTTAAATCGTCGATGTTTTCAAACGAAAAACGTACCTATAATAATAGGTAGATGTCTAGTCACGCGTATACGGATTTTTCTACGCGGATAATGCGTGGAGGGGCTGAAAAGAACATTTTGTGAAATCGCATTTTCACTCGTTTGAATTTTAAACATCTTATTATCGCGAGCGTCTACCGGTCCGTGTAAAAAGCTTAAAACATATTTTTAATATTTTACGTGACGTGAAGCTTAATACGACCGTGAAGAGTTTCACAACTACTTTTTTTTTTTTTTTTGTCTCAACGAAACGAAAGTTTATTTACGTATTTTTTCTACGTCTCTCGGTTCTCGGTCAGTTTGGCGTTTGATAGAACCGCTTTTCGAGATTTTTCGCATTTGTTTAAACATAAACACTGTGCGCTGCAGTGTCAAAATATGTCGACAGGCGCACGCGTGCGTTTAGTTTAATCGAATAACTCGGTAGATAACACGTCAAACCGCAGTAAGTCGAACGAAAATGGATTCGAGCGATCTCACCCGTCGTGAGTTTCAATCGAGTTGTCGAACCGAAGTTGGCACTTATAATAATGAAAAGCAGTTAGTTTTTGCGAATTCGTAACACCATAGAATGAGTCTGTTTTCGCGGGCATAAACTCATTAAATGCGGTGTTGGCGTAACATGGAGAAAATAAAATGGACGGAATTGAAGACAAACGAAAAAGTATTAGATTTAGTCAAAGAGAATAGAACATTGCTTAATAGTTTTGATCAAGGCGACGGCATACGATAGGTCATACGTTAATATGTCATAATAAAGAACTCCGTAGTAACCTCATATTGGAAGGTATGATAGAAGGTAAACGCGGAAGAGGTAGGCCAAGAACGGATTATACAAGTCGAGTAATCAAAGATTCAAGAGTCGATTCGTACAAGCAACTCAAAGACAAAGCACAAGACTGAGAATCACGGAGAGAACATTTATTGTAGACCAATGTACGGATTGAATACTAAAAGAAAGAAAAAAAAACTCATACGTGCCCTAACTTTCGTTTTAATGAATTAAATCCGTGCCGCACATAATTCTACAATTCCATAATTGATATTGTGACGGAAATCTAAAAGTGGCGTGGGTAGTAATTTAAGAACTCGAACGAAATTGTGTAATTCAAACCGTTTCGTGTTGTTTGTAAAATATTTTGCACAACTTATACACTAATATCGTATGTCAACAATTAAAAAAAAAAAAAAAAAAACGAGAAGTATTATCGAGGCGCGGTTTATCCAGGAAACAAAGTGGTTTGAAAAATTCATAGTAGTATTATTTTAAAATTCGTTATTTCAACAATAATTATCAAACGAACAGTTTTCGTCGGTCGTTCTATCATTGCCATACGTTTTCCAAATTAACTATGTACAATAATATTACGTTAACTTGTATCTACATTCATTATTATTTATTACGTGTTACTTAACCGCGTCAACAAATTAACTATCCGCATTTGCACGTCTTCTCGTCAGTTTAACATTATCCTATTTCAACTATAACGTTCTATAAAAATGTAATATACAGGGTGTGTCAAAAAAGATCTGAAGTAAGTATCTAAATGCAATTTCCGAGTAAAATCGTCCGTTCTCTCTGACACATTCTCTTAAAATATGTGTTTGTATACTTTTCGTACGATAAAATACACGATACAGAAAAAATAAAAAATACAATAAATCGATCTTCTAGTGAAATATGTTCTAGTTTTTAGAATTCGTATTTGCTATCGCTCGGTTAGTTTTTTTGTCAATGAACTGATACCGCGCTATTTTATTTAATTATTCAACACATTAGTTGATGATTAATCATATAACATAAAATCAAAATAATAATGTTAAAAAACAACTTATGTCGAAAAATAAAATAGAATGAAACTCTAAAGTCTTTTCGGGGAAATAATTTCCTTTGATATCACGAGTATCGGTACCGGTCATAATATTTATGAGTACTGAACGGAACATGGTCGACTTAATAAACAATGAATAATGCTGTTGAAAAAATGAGTTTGAGAGTTTTTAATGTATTTAAGAGTTGAAAAAGTTTTCGCGTGTTTATTAATGTCGAACGTTCGTTTATACTTTTTACATTAAATATCGACAAACGAATTACGTCGGGTATTTTCATCGGTTTGAAATCGTTGAAGTATAAACTAAGTACTGAAATTTTAAAAAAGCGTTAGAAGGAAAAGTTTCACAAGCACAAGAATAATGTGGAATTTCCGTTTAATTTTCAAAATACCAAAAAAAATACCACTTTGGGATTTGTGGTCAAGTTATGATTTTGTATGTTTTGCAATCAATAGTTACGTTTATAGAAATATATATCCGTTTAACGTGTTATGAGATTATGTAGTACGGTATTATTATAGTATAATCATATTTATGCAAGCGAGCTGCTTTAGTAGACAATGATAATAATTAATATGTATACATGCACGATTAATAAAATATGTGTGATAAAATTCAACTTTTATTAATAATAATTTTTAATGTTATTTTTTTTTTCGAAAACAACTTTCCGGCAATAATGTAACGTAGCGTTAATACAATTTATCAGTGTTTTACATTTACAACGATTTACAGAAAAAACCGTGAAAAAGTATTCAGTATAATGATTGAAAACTAGTAGAGAGGTTTTGAAATCGAATTATTATTTTCAAAAGTCGGGTTTTTCAATTTTCACGATGCCTACTTGTTGTATATATGCAGGGATCGGAACTTTATGCACTAAAAAACAATGAAATATGTGCACACGTATCCACTAAAAAAAACTCAAATATGCAGTATACTATTCAACTATTTTTATTGTAAATATGTATTTAAAAGTATAATTATGGAAAAAAATATATTTTCAATTAAGTAGGTACAAATAATGAATGAATTATGAAAAAAATTCATTTTTAAACTAGGTATTTTTATGTATAATTTCCTTTTACACGTCTTGCTGAATTCTGAACCTATTCCCAAGATCCTAAATTGACATAAAAAGTAGAATTTATAAAAAATAACGATTATTAAATTATTTTATTATACTAACCCGAATCGCACTGAATAATATGATGTTTTTTTGATGTTTTCGAGTTTAAATGATCGTTTGGTTAGGTTAGAATGGTTAGATTGTTATCAGATCTTCAGGAAGACCATCCATAGTAGTGATTGATCCACTAAGTACGACGATATTTGCTTTAATGTTTTTAAACCGATATTTTTGATAAAACGTTTCCATTTTTTTGTAAACTTTTTTTCCGGATTCACCATGAACAGATTTTAATTGTGTTTGTACATTATACGATTCGACTAAATAAGGCATATCTTTAGTCTGCAATTTTAAAATTGATTCAGAGAGAACTTTAAAATTTGAAGTAATATATTATATTAAATTAAATTAGACTTGGCCAATTCAAACATAACTGAAATAAATACTAGGTGCAATATAATTAAAAATATTAGCAAGAAGACGGCGTGCGGTGGTCCTAGATTTTTAAATTGTTTAGTTCATAAAATATGACATAAAATACATAAAATATGCATTAATATGCTTAAAATCTGCAAAATTATATAAATTTAGTCATATATGCAAAAATATGCCACATAAATTTTTGTGTTTCAATTATATGGATTATGAAACGAATTCGTATCAAATCAGATTTTGAATATGCAGTTACCCAAAAAATATGCAAATTTATAAAGTTCCGAGCCCTGTACATGTGCTTTTGTGATTGCTCCTCCGGCACATTATATTATATTATATTGTTTCGTGTCCATTAAGATAAGGTATTGTATTTTTTTGTTTTTTGCGTATGCTAAATGTCACATAAATGAGTTAGAATACACACGAATTGCGATTCTTTTGTGTACGACAACAGTGTATTATCGAAACGGGTATTGTTAAAAAGTTTCGCACAATACTTAAGGTATAATACAATCCATTGAAAATAACAATGTCGATTTTTAACTGCAAATCGTAATTCAATATGCAATAATATCATATTACCGAATCTCATAAAGACGTCGTGAAAACTTAAAAGTATTTTCTCGTTCGGTTCGATATTCTATAAATAGAATAAAATCACATAGCACGACACGTTGGTACTCGTGATATTGATTGCAATTACACTGTGTACAAATAACCGCGAAGTAGTAAAATACTCGTATTAATTAATACATGTTAGCTCTTTTTGCGGCCACATTTCGATGGCAATAAAAACGTATGATAATTTTACGGATAATTAATACTTCATGACTGGTTTTTTTTTTTTTTTTTAATAATATTACGTACCTACCAACATAAATTAATTAACGTCGATGAATTATTCAATTTCGCTTTAATTTTCTGTTCGCGTACAATTTTTATCGTCCGCCCCTTAGACTAGTTTTAAATTATAGACCGCGACGGATAGTCAAGCCCAATGCATATTAATAATAATTTAATCCATTGGTCTGGTGTAATTATTTCCGTTTTATTAACTTCTAGTGCGGAGTCTCGAAGAAGAAAAAAACATGTTAAAATAATACGCTCTTCTCACTCGGTTAAAAGTTCTCTTACGTCAGGCGTGTCAAACACGAGGCCCACGGGCCGCATGCGGCCCTCGGCTCATTTTTTTTGGCCCGTGGCAACCGATAATAATGGAAAAATAAAAAATGAATTATTAATACCGTGTCACAACTATCTTAGATTCTTAGAGAATGGTTTCTTTGATATACATAATCACAGCGTTTCCCAAATAGTGGGTCGTGACCCACCACCCAGCCACGAAAATACTGTACCGGGCCGCAGAATTCGATAAAATTCTCATATAAAATTTTGTTATTTATCATTTCGATTGATGATTTGAACTTTTTAGTAAAAATACATTTTAAAAAAGAAAAAAGAAAACAACACGAGTTTCATGCCGCACGATACATCAGCTCTTATTCAGGAACATTTGCAAGGACTGGAATCTAATCTAAAAGAATATTTTCCTCCTATTAAATTCCTCCTATTAATCCATATTGAAACAAATTTTTCATTAGATTTTTTTAGAGCATGAACTCACGAGCCCTGGTTATGATCGACGCGGAAAGTATAATGATATTGCAACGACGACGCGCCCGAAAAAATGTGTGATTTGAAAAATCGCGATCGTTTCGATTTCAACGGGTGGGTAAAATCACGATTTCCCGCAGTGCCGAAATAATATCTGAAGGAGGGTCGATATCGCGGCCGAAATCAAAACGAACACCCCGCGACAGCGACTGCTGCAGCAACCAGCAGCAGCAGACGAACAAATAAACGTTTTGACAAAGCGATACACACACACACACACACACACACGGCTACAATAATACCATTACACCGTACACCGCTGCACCGACGACGGGTATTGTGAATAGTAATGATAATAATAATAATGATAATAATGTAGTACATCGTTCGAGTTAGCATATATGCGCACAAAATCGAGTCAAGGTCCATTATTATCGGTAGATTAATAATAAACGTCATTAATGATGAAAATAAAACCCAGTTAATGTATAGTAATATAAAACGAGTGTGCGAGTGTGTGCGCCTGCGCGTTTTGTGTATTGTGTCCGTCGCGGCGAGTCTCGCCCGATCACACGGGTATAGTATAATATGTAATATATAATGTAGACACTCGATGACCCTAAATAAAAAAAAAAAAAATAATAATAATAATAATAAAATTAAACAAAGATAAAAAAAAACCGCGTACACGTACTCGGAGCGCGCGCGCGCGCGCGCGCGCGTGTGTGTGTGTGTGTGTTAAATTACGAAACGCCAAGGTACACCTTATAAACCTACGTATGCATATATGTATACAAAATAGGTATAAAAACATAACGTTATGATATTATGTATATTATTCGTGTACGACGTCGGTGTGTGCGTGCGTATATAAACGCTTGCATAAATAATCCGCACAATCGAGATACCTGTGCGAAATTCCTCGGGATACTCGGCGGTCGTCCAACCGTGACCGCGCGCACAAGCGTCGTCGTGACGCGTCGACGGGCGGCGATCATTTAGGGTCTTAAACGTTGTTATTGTAATTATAATTATGTATGATACACGCGATGTAGACACGGGTTGTGTGTGCGTGTGTGTGTGTGTGTGTGTGTGTGTGTGTGTGTGTGTGTGTGTGTGTGTGTGTATGTGTGTGTGTGTGTGTGTGTGTGTGTGTGTGTGTGTGTGTGTGTGTGTGTGTGTGTGTGTGTGTGTGTGTGTGTGCGTGTGTGTGTGTGTGTGCAAATCGTCTTCATTTCCGGACGATCTCTTGTAGAACTGGACGCAGGTAATAACAACCAGGGGCGTATTAAGATTTTTTTTTGAGGGGAGGCTGTGGTATTTTCTCCAACTTAAATTCCCCAATTCAGCCTATTAAACCGAACTCAAAGGTATAATCGTTACGATCAAAATCGTCAGACACATTACATGAATTTGTACATGAACTTGTTCGTTGTTAGGTACTAATAATTCTTTATAAAATTATATTGAACTTTTACGATTTACATCTGATAGGACATAATAAGCAGACTTCATAAACAATTCCTGGATTTCGGGGGGGAGCCCCCCTCCCCATAAATGCACCCCCGATAACAAGATTGTAATATTGCAATATCACACCGCGTACGCATGATAGATATGCATACGTCTCGATCGAGCGAGGTGGACCGTGCAAAGTACATACTTTTAGGACAGGGGACGGGAACCTTTTCGTAGGAAAGAGCAATGTTTTTTTTGAAAAGTTACGAAACCATGATGTCTAGAGAGCCGCAGGTTTGAACCACCTTTATTTTTTTTCTAGTCGTAGCTTTAGTTTTATTATTTCATTGGGAATCGGTCGACATTAAAAACAAAAAAATACGTTTTGAATTTAAAAAATATAGAAAAAATGTATTTCATTAATTAATTTTTGTGACGGATTATTATTATATTATTGTTTATAAAAATATGATTTATAATAATTTAATTTCACACAACAACACGCGAGAATAAAAAAAAAAAGTTTTTGCTTAATTGATGGGATTTTCGATACTGAATTTCGGCGCAAAGTTTATTCAAATCTGGAGAGTGATCGGTAGTTTTCACCTTAAAACCCGTATCAAAGTTGATATTATCATTCAGTTGGTTTTTAATCTATTTTTAACAAAGTTCATATTTGAAAGTGTTTGCTCACAAATGTATAAGTTCGAATTTTAACTTGTATTTTCAATATTGATAAATTTTCCTAAGAGCCTCGGATTGCATGTAAAGGAGCCGCAGGTACGATTGCTATTATAGGACGACGACGGAGGTGAGTCGGCCGTTTTGCTCGTTAGTCGCGAAGTTTGCATGCGAAAAACAAATGAAAAAAAGAAAAAAAACGTGCGGGTTTCCTTGAACGCGTACACACCGACGGGCAACTGCAGAAATAGACTATAATAATAATTATCATAACTCTTGCGTCTCAAGGCCATATCCGTTTTAATGGTACATGATCGGATCAGATTCGCGCGTGCTCGCCGCATTCCCGCACGAGCGAGCGTTTATTTATATCAGCGGTTCTCAACCTTTTTTCATTCGCGTACCCCTTGACCTAACACCACTATTGCACGTACCCCAAATTTGGAATATTCATAATGGAAAATAATAATAATAATAATAATATTAATTTTAAAGAAAAACTCGGGAATATTTATTTGTTTTAATATTAGCTTGCGCCATAAAATTTGCATAAAAAAATAATTATATCAACTTAACAGTTTAATATTAATGTGAACCTTGAGCTTGTTTGCCTGAACTTAGTTTTTGAAATCTGGTTCCACACGTGACAAATAAACCTGTAAGTCTGAACTTACAGACAGTTTATTACGACACTTATTTTTTATGAACGTGTACGTATAAATAAGGCCCTTTCTACCAACACAGTGCTTGTGAATGGTAGCAGAACGTTGAATGTTTTGCATGATAACTCAGGATATTCTTCTTTCACATCAGCCTAAAAGGAGATGGTAGATTTCTCTTCAAATGCTGCCTCAAGTGAAGAATCCGTTTTTAGTTTTATTAGTTTTTCTTTTTTTTTTTACTGATAAAACTGCAGACTTGAAATGGTTTTCACTGAATGGGAATGCGATCCAGTGGTCTTAATTTTCACATTTAGGAAAGTATTTTTCAAAAGCTGCTATGCGCCCATTCAAATGTTGAATAACTTGTTTTTTGATGTCTTGTGATAGGATAATATCAGTTTCATAGAGGAGAAATTATCTAAAAATAATATACAAAAATTCATCTACTATTGAATTATCTACATTTTATAGTGTTTATATTATTATAACGATAAAACCATATCCCATTAATAACATATAATATCGCAGACTATTTGTACTGTAATAAGTATACAATTATTAAATTATTAAATTGTATTTCATTAATAGCAGACTATTTCAGTTACATTAAATTTCACTTTTTTCGCCATTACTCGATTTTTTTTCACGTACCCCTTGATATCATGTCACGTACCCTTAGGGGTACGCGTACCCCAGGTTGAGAACCGCTGATTTATATCATTATTATTATAATTATTAGTATTGAGATCAAACATTAATAAATAACGATCGGATCGGCTACGGACGCGCGGCCGCGGGTATCGAAACGGGACGGACAACACGAAATCGTATGGAAACGAAACCGAACGACTTGACCGAAACTCATAAACTGATATTGAGGTGGGGTTGAAGGCCCCCTTGAAGTTTTCATATATTTGGATTTTATATACTTAACTTTACTGTAATTGTTCCATCGTTACTAGTGGTGTTACCACTCTGAATCTCAAGTGACTGAAGCTCGTTGCCTAAAATTGCTTCGTATTCTAACTCAACGAATTTAAGCAGTAAATAGCTCAAAAAAAAGAACTCGATCCACTGAGTGTTCTGAGAGTGGAACGCTCAAGATCCATTGATTTAAAAATTTCAACACCCTCCACCCCCACAGTAGTAACCAAATATCCGCCTACGCGGCGAAATCATGCTATAGAATATCGGCCGCTTCTGGGCGTCTCGCTTCCGAACGTATGGCAATGTAACAGATGCGTACAAAACATAATATAACAATAATAATAACTAGTGTACCCGTTGAGAAAATTCACAATGGACAATTTTTTTATATAATAAAAAGTATACGTGCAATCGAATCAATACATAAACACATTTTAACAAATCAATAAATAAGTAGAATATCGAAAATTGAAAGACATATCGGAATAATAGAGAGTGTTTATTAAAATATAAAGTGTTCCGCAAACTTTCCTCAAATTCAACGAATCTAAGTAGTTAATAGCTCAAAAGAAGCACCTTTATCCACTGAGTGTTCTTCGACTTGTGTCAGCAGCCTACGTTAGTTAGAACTCTAGTTATAGACGTTTTAGTGAAGGAAAATCTTGAAAAAATTAAATTTAAAGTTGATTGTGCACGCATAACTTTCCTCAAACTTAACGAATTTAAGCAGTTAATAACTCAAAAGAAAGAGCTTGACCCACTGAGTGTTCTGAGAGTGAAACGATTAAGATCCATTCATTAGAAGAGGAGCTCTGAGAATTCAAATCGTTCGAGTGAATGTGCCCCATAAGAAATCTACAAGGAAGAATCGCGTTTGAGTATAACTTGAGTAAGGTGGGAGTTGAGTAAATTTCAATGATTGATGACATATCTGTGTCTAAAAATACCTTCCATTAAAAAAAAAAAAAAAAATTGAAGGAAATCAGCCGGATAGAACGGCCAGACGGACTGACTTTAGTTTTCATAATTTTTTTTAATATATAAAGATAATAATAATAATAATAATAATAAACGAGCGTACGCGAGACGACACTCGACTCGTCGACTGAAACGTCTGTCGTAATCAATATCGAATGATAATATTATTATGTAACGATGATCATTGTTTCACACTAAAAAAAAAACACAAAAATAAAACACAAAAAAAAAAACAAATACATATTATATTATACACCAACACTCGGTACGTCTGACCGTGAATCCGACCTATGTCCGCAAGAGAGTGTACGCTGTATGCGTGAGGTGTTCACTGCAACTTGTACCTGCCTACGCAGCGTCGCCCCGCGCGGACCGTGCAGTTATTAGAGGTTATTGAAATCTGTTCACGCCTGACGCTAGATTACCACCGCGCCGATCGCGGTGATGATTTTTTCGCAAACGATTCCGCGATGCAAGAGAAAAACGCGGAAATCGTTATTCGTACAACTATCAAACCATTGGTTTTTTTTTTATTTACACCGCCGAGATAAATAACATAATGATATGGATTCAACAGCGACTGTGTACGATATTATCAATTAGGTACGATGCGCGCGCACACACACGCACACCCGTGTCGGACTTTAATAAAACCAAATGCGTGATTTCCTCGTATAATTAAATTTTCGTAGACTGTGCGCTTCGTTAAATTATTATAATAATATCATATGTCCATTCGTTGATTACGGTAATTATTCAGATTCGACGCTTTGGACTTTGTGGTTCAATTTTCGGCCGCGCGTGGAAAATAAAACCTGAACTTTGGCGTGTATTTCAACAATAACTCGGTGTTTTTGAAACCGAAAAATCAAATCGTAGCAAAAAAAAAAGCACAAAAATAGTATATCGTTATTATACTATAATTCGTAATGATACGAAGATCTTTTGAATTTGAAAATTTAAAAATGCGTGTTATCATGAATTTTAATCAATATAATTAATATACGAAAATTAATATGAATATATGAAAATAAATCATATAAGTGAAAAATATATTTTTAGTTTTTTAGCACATATTTATGTACATATTTTGGTAGCATAAACACATGTTTTGGTTTCATAAGTACACATAAATCCGAGCCCTAGTTATTATACTTCCCAGACAGAAGAACTGTTCGACTTCTTGGATTACAATGTCGTTTAGTTTTATAATTAGGTTGTACGTACACGTACGGCGTACGTATACGGGCACCGTAATAACTACGCGAGTGACGGCGTATAATGTGCACTGTACATGCATAATATAATGTATCGGATCGATGTTATCGCGAAATGAAACAGCTCTAGTTTACGGTTTAGTTGAAAACACTGTCTTATTAACGACACACACACACACACACACACACACACACACACACACACACACACACACACACACACACACACACACACACACACACACACACACACACACACACACACATACACAGTCGCACGCGCGGTTCGTTTTTATCGAGTTTCAATGAAACAGAAAAGCATAATATAGTCCATAATTACGTATGGGAAAAGACACGAGTGTCGTCATTAATTCATCGTGTGACTTGATGTCTTGCCGTCGAGCCTGTTCTGTGTACCCTATGTTTTCGACTCACCAACGATCGCACGGTCTGTTTAACAGGGCCATCCTGAAGATGAAACTCATCAGGGGGGGGGAATTCTAAGTGACGACTACGATGATTTTATAATCTTCGTACTTAATTTCGTCTTTTTCCCATTAACATTGGAACCAGTTAATGCTATATCCCTACCCTAAATGTTTTAGATAGTTATACATCCTAAATAGTATTAAAAAATTCAGTTTGTTCATTATTTTAAAAACGAAAATATTGAAGTACAAAATAAAAAAGCCGGTAAGATAATGACGGTGGAAATTTGTCTTTTGTCCTTTCAGTCCTCGGACAAGATAACGGTGATAACGTATTTAATTTCAAAGAAATGGTGAATTTTTTTTTTTTTTTTGAATTAGATGATTCGGAGAAAAGTTTGTTGATGTTATATCAACTGTTATTCTCAGGGTTCGGTTTTCAACTCAAATTTAACAACTTTTATTCTTGTCACGTTTGTACAATCATTTTGTTAATGTGTATAAAGAAATTACAAGTTTCTTATATTATTTTGAGAGTAATGAATGAAAACGACAATTTATTGATCAATGAATATCTGTTTTACGGTAAACAGTATGTATTCTAATTAAACGCTTAGGGATAATTTTTTTTAGGGAATTTTTCAGTAACATTATCAAGGGATTGAGTAATGCCATTTTACATTTTCAAGAATTTCCACCAAATTTAAAAATTTTAATACATAAAAACTAACAATTTTTGTTGGTAAAACTATGGAAGAGAGAGAGATTTGAGACCCTTCAATGTATCATCTACATGTAATTTTTGAACTTCTGATCAGTTAATAGAGCTGGAGACTTGACTTTTGGACTTGTTTTACTGCCTTGTGTCTTCAGACAAAAAAAATAAAAATAATAATAGAAAATAAACATTACAAAACCAATAAATCCTTCGCTTCATTCAAAATTTAAAATTCCCTGTTGCTAACATCAAATGCTTCATCCAAGAAAAATAAAATTAGGTAGGTACTTAAAATACCCATCCTAGAATAAATAATAATGATTGTTGTAAGTACAAAAAACATAATACTCAGAATAGTGATAAAATTATCAAGTAAATTTGGTATCTAATATAACTGTATATTGTGAAACAATGCCGACTGCCAATTGCCGACTGGTGTTTTTGTTTGTGGGGTGACTCGACCCCCTTCAGGACGGCCCAGGGTCTGTACTGTGCACAGGCGTGCGAACCGTTGATCTCGATCGTCGTCTCGTTTCAAAAAACACACACACACACTGGTATATTATTCGAGAAAAATTAATAACACGTCCGAACGGCCGTCGAACGGGGATAACCTTAACCACGAGTCCGAGCGAGCGTGGTAATTATCGTATCAATGGTGTGATGTGTATGTGTGTATTAAATTTTTCTTTTTTTTTTTCTCTCATAAAAGTAGCCCGTATATAGGTATGATCGCGTTCGATTATATTTATATGTATGTCTGATCGAGACTAATGGAATTATTGTTTGATTATCGTGAAAAACCAATTATTACTGAAACACGAACGTGATTCGTGTTCGCGATAGATATACCTATACACCGATGACTAAAGTCGATAATTCATATAATTGACCGCGAGCGTTTTTCCTAGTCTTACTCTGGAAAAAATGAACTATAATATGTATCGACTCGGAGCATCCGGAAACGCCGCCGTTCGAAACGAGTGTGCACGTGGTTGTTGAAATTCAAACTGAATTGTTGCTTTTGGACGACTGTAAATTTTTGTTCAACTCTTTTAGATTTCGCGAGTGGAACGTGAAATGTTTCGGTTTTATAATAATGTGTGTGTTTTTTTAATGCACTTAATCAGTGGCGTCACGAACATTTTACCTATAGGGGCAAATATCAAAGCTACCCACCCACTCACACATATGAACATACAATTTTAAAACATGCCTTAACATATTGTTTTTCACTAGAACATAAATATTGATACAATTTTACAATTTAAATTGTGTCAAAATAATCCAAAAGGGTAATAGGTGCATGTTTAATTACAAAGCTATATTATAACATTACGTTACATTTGAAACAATAATACAGCATGCGTTTCTGCGTGCCAATAGGCTATTGCACCGTTAACTAGAATGAATCAGTGAAATACGTATATCCATGTGATCGAGTCTAAATCATACCAGACTGATTAAAACTTAAATATAACTTATTTTTTGATGATAGTTTTAATAAAATAACTTAACAGCCAGACAAAATATTACCACCCACCGACAATATTTTGGGGCAACTGCCCCAAAAAAATATGTTCGTAACGCCACTATTATAATTAATCACTTTTCCGTAGAGCAATAATGCAGCTCTAAAAGTCCGGCAACTAGATGTTGGTAAATTGTCTCTATTCTCGATAGTTTTTTCCAAATGCACGGAAAAACTACCTACGAATTGAGTAAAAACGGTAAATTTTGGGTGTAAGGAGATTTTCATAAAATAAATTGTTGATATTTAGCCATAAATCCGAAAATAATAGTGCTAGACTTTTGAAAGTTCATCGAATATCAATATAATCTTAATGTAGATTGGAATAAGTTTCGAAAACATTTTACCATTTTCGCGCTGTACATAGAACTTTTAAATTATTGAAAATATTTCGTTTTTTTTGGAAAATTCTATCTAATAAAATTAAACATTTTTATAAAACAAATAAAAAATTTAATATCGTCATTTTCATAAACTAAACTAACTCTGCTGAAAAAAATTTAAAAATCGCTAGTATAATTTTTCTTTTTATGCTCGTGTGAAGTTTGAACTTTAACGAAAATCATTAATTACATGTAAATCAAATTAGCTAGAATTTTCAAGAAAACATAATAAAATTTAGAATTCGTAATCCGTTACAATTTTCAATGACCAATGAATTCGCCACATCCAAAGGGTCCAAGTTTCACAAAGATAAACTCAATAAAGTATGTTTTACACGCGTTTAAAGTTAGAATTACAATTGAAATAACTATTTTTAAGTAAAATTTCAAAGTTTTTGAATTTTGATGACATATAATTTGTAATTTTTAGTTATAAGATTGAAAACTTTTGTATAAATTACTTTATAAGTAACCTTAACTATATTTACATTTTTGTATAGTAATCGGATGCGTTAAATTTTTAGATTCTGAGTGAAGCGAAGGATCTTATGGTTTTACAATGATGTTTATTTTTTTAATGTATTTTTATTTATTTTTATTTTTTCTGTTAACACTTTTTCGTATAGAAATCCTTGTCAAAAAGTTTCGTCCAGCAACTTTTTAGATTCGAAATTGAACGGAGATGGTACTTTAAAGAGGTCATTTTTCCAAAATCTCCATAGTTTTTCCAGTAATCAAGAATAGCGATCGAAAAACTGAGTAAAATCGGTAAAATCGGTAAAAATCCGCCGTAAACGAGATTTTCACTGTTCAGATTTTAGGTATTTAGTCATAAATCGAAAAGTATTGAAGCTAGAAACTTGAAAATTTTATCCAATATCAAATACATACTTTTTTATATTGGACAACATTTGCAGAACAATTATAGCACTTTTGACTTAAATATAGAACTTTTAATTTACCAAATTGTTTGAAAGTTTTTATGTAATATAATTTTAAATATTTGACAAAAAGTTCTGAAAATTTAATATGACCTAACTCATATACCTACCTAATTATCCTTGCAAAAATTCAAAAATTGTGAGTCAGGATTTTTTTTTATACACACTTTAATAAATTATTATAATTCACCAAAAATTATACAAATAACCGTAAAATACGTAAACAGTATTTAAATAATAATATATTATATAACACTGAAGCTTTGCTCAGAATCGTTTTATACTAAAGAAATGAGTCATCATTTCTTTAAAACTTAATACATTCATCACCTATATCTAGTCCGAGGACAAAAGGGACGAAGCACGAACTTGTACCACCATCATCTCACTTACCAGCTTTTTTTATATAAACTAGAAATATTTAAATATAGTGAAACGGAGCATTTTCACGAATATTATTAAGTCGACGTGGATTTTTCTCGTTATTCTTCCAGTACTTTCAAACTTGAAACTTGAAAAAGGCATCGATTGTTTGTCATAAGATTTTTCGATTTTTTTTCAAAAACCTAACATTTGTTGACCTTAAAATAAATCGTAACTCGAGTTTCGCTCTGAATCGTTTTCCGAAAACAATGATTTATCGTTGATTTCCAATTTGAACAAGATCACACCACACGTGTCGTTCTCTAACGTAAAAACGGCTAAAGTTTTCCCAAACCATCGCCATTATGTCGTCCGAGAAACGATAGGAACGGCCATGGTGCGAATAAATATGTGCCCGATTTTTTTCTATCACGTTATAGGTATGTACCTAACGACCAACGAATAACAATACGCATGTTTATAATAGACAAACTTGCAAACGAAGCTTCACTTCACTAGAATACTCCAAAACATAACCTAACCACATTCTCAGAGTCACTCAACATCATTAACCTCAAAATACTAGAGACATGGCATAAAAACTGGTCCAACGTTCCCTTATCAAATAAATCAATGATCATCAAGACCCACAACAAAAAATGGAATTTTCCCGGTAGCCTAAAATGAAGAGACGAAGTCATCATTACCCGAGCCAGAATAGGCCACACACATACCTCACCCACTCATTCCTCATCACCAAGGAACCGGCTCCAATATTCACTTCATGTAACGTGGTTCTATAGATCGAACACATTGTAATAAGATGCCCAAAATATTCCCAAGCTCGGAAAATTTTCAAGAATTCCCTCCGACTCGCCCTCAGTGAAGAAAACACGGAAGCAATTGTTCCACTATATACATCTGACCATAAATTGTAAATATCTGTATGTATTATATTATCTTTGTACACTTTTGTTGTTACCATAGGCTAATAACCTGTTGTTGTTGAAGCCTTTATCTCAAATAAAAAAAAAAACGTATGTTGCTTCCTAGTTTTAATTCTGGCATTTAGTATTCCAATTCCATTACCGAAACTCGTTCGACTGGTCTCGACAGCGGGCTACTAGAACTCTATATTCTCGTCTTCGGGTTTTCGCGAAAAATTATTGACTCGTATTTTGAGGTCGTCGTTAACGTCGTCGGTTTAACCGCAGTGACGACAACGAATCACTAACGAAACAAATACGAGTTTCGAGTTTTTTTTGTTTTATAATGTTGACATCTCTCGCGCGCGGGTACCTGGTAATTTACAATGATACGTGTTAGCATTGGACAAACGCGGGTGCTCATTTTTTACGCGAAATTCATTGCGCCACATTGCAATACATGTTTCATTACGCGTTACACGTGTTTGTTCGCTTATTTTCGCTGTTGACTCACTAATATACGATCATATTAAGACGGTACGCGATATAAGAATTTGCTAGACGCTGCAGAGCGGACATATAATCTGGTGTTCTCATTGGCCGTTCGTGGGTGATAAATGATACTTAAATTATCATTATATTAATACATAAATAAATAAACTGAGTAAATAATTATATTTTTTCAATGTATAAATAATAGAATGAGATTAAATAAAATATGTTAATTTCACGGAAATAAAGTAATACAAATGAAAATTCAACGCTATAACCATTGATGTGATATAATAGAAAATAGGTAAACCTGATAGAAATTCAGTTATAACACCATGTGTCACATTTGAAAAGTTTGAAGGTAGCGGTATTTACAAATTTAACTTTGATTCCATACCTATACATAGGTACTACGAACCATTAACACTTTATTTATATATTTCGAATACTCAACGAAACCTAGTGCATGTTCTTGTTCATTCAGGAAACAAAAAAATAGTAAAAAAAATATCATTGAAATTGCAAGGTGAATCGCTGTAAGAAATTGCATTTTAATTGTATTTTTACATAATTAACACTATGACGTATTAACATATATAATAAGTATAATACATAAATTCGTTGGTTTCTGGGTCGTACATTTTTTTATGTTTAAATGGGAAACAACTTGAATAATGAAATCATTTGTGTGAATAATGAAATCAATTTTAAATTTTGAAATAAGCTTCTGATAACAATTCGTTATGATAATTGATAACGATCGATCGGCCAATGAGACCACCTGATTATATGCCCGCTTTGCAGCGTCTAGCGATTCTTATATCGCAGACGGAACACGGACGATTTCAAATGGCTTATACCATGGCTTATACCATGGGTCGGCAATAGGCAAATCCGGCCCGCGGAGAGGAAATATCTGAACCGCCGAAAATATATTTTTCTCAGACGTCGGTTTACGGCACATTTTAAAATTCCGTATAGAATTTAGATATTTGATCGATTTGTCATGACGTAATTGGAGATTACGATACCGATTACATTAATTATCTTAAACTGTGATTTAACACGAAAATCCATAAATTGATTACTGTCTTACTAATATTTAAGTTTTTTCTGGCCCTCGAAAATTTGTTTTCGAATTATCCGGACCGTCGTAGAAATCGATTGCTGACCCCTGGCACGTGCGAATGTGAAAAACGAAACGAATCTTCGTCCACGGCTGTTTTCTCGCAGCTATGCGGAGTCGGCCGGCCGTCCGATCAGTTCCTTGTTTATATTCGGGTTTTCATCGAATTTTCCACGGTAGTGGAACACACTCGATACGAACGCGAGTGATTTCAAACGCGGGGCTGATGTTGGCTGATGAAACAAAAACCAACTCGTTTGTTTCTGGTAGTATCGTTAAAAAAAATATGTTTTTATTTTTTATTTTTACCACGTAAAATCGTGCGACGCCATTGTTGATTCGTACGTCCCGTCGGGAAATTTCTCAAGTCGAATTATAATTGAATTATTTTCAAATTTTTCGTTTAATGTACCTACTGTATTGTAACTACTGTTTAATGATAATGCGTATTAAGCCGGAATACGACGTGTTCGTTCTCAGGCGTGAATAATAGTACAGACGACTGTCTTTGGGCCGGTTCGTCCTTCGGAAACGTGCGATATTCGAGCCATCGACAGGATATAAATATGCGTTTATGTAGGCGAATTAATGAATTAAACGATATCAAACTAGTTGCGTTACACCGTCTTCCTGAATCCGACCACGTGATTTCAGATAAACCGACAAAAAAAAAAAAAAAAAAAAAAAAAACAAACCGTAGTTTTCGTTTACTGCATTTTCGACTGAAAATCGAATGTGAACGCACGCAGTTAAACATATTATTTTGCCCGTATCTCAAGGAAGCGTTGAAAAAATATTCACATTTTTCTTTTTTTAATTCATAATAATAGATTTCCTAGTCACGCCAACACATCTCGTAATCCAATGTCAAATCGTTACATTCGGCGAGGATGGAAAAAAAATATTAAACTACGCGCGACTCGAATTACCGCGTGTGCACTACACGATCATAACGCTTATATTTTTGACTTCCTGAAAGTGAAAAAAAAATAAATAAAAAATCCCACCCGAAAAAAAAACCCGACACATTCGCTACAAATAACCACCGCTCAAACGAATCGAATTGTTTTAGATTCCTCGTCGACACTTGCTTCGCGACACGTCCGGTTCCCGTAAAATCGTGTTTCGAGTGCTTTTCTTTGTTTATTATTTTTTTATTATTTTCATGACGGAATCGCCTTCGCCGAGTGCTACGTACACGTCGTGGACTTTATAAGGCATCGCTTATTTTAAATTTCGGTCGATTTGTGACCACTGCGAATTCGATACCATGAGGTTTATTCGAGCGTTAGATGAGTTTGATAATATACTCGTGGTAACTATAATATAATGATTATCTTTCGTTTTATACACTTGGATTTCATTCGATTATTCGAGTATTAATTTACGTTTCTGTGTACATTATTTTACCGAGATCCTAAACATAATTTAATTAAACAACTCCCGACGGACGAGAAGTGCACAAGTATTTTATAACTTACGTGTTCAAACAAGTGGTTTAGATTGTTTAGAATGTTTAGAGGTCACTGTTGTGTGTATGGGTTATCGTCATAACATCGTGAACAGTAATAATATTATGTTACGTTCATTTGGATTATTTGTTTTCACGAAAAAACGCGCTGTATTAAAGTTACATTTATATAATTTGACTTTGTATAGGGTAGGTACAATTTTATTTATTCGGCGAATAAAAACGAACGTGATACATTACATAATATTATATTATAATTTGAAATAAAGCATTTAAGATTTATATGACGAATCACTAATTTTTTCTGTTAATTATTTTAAACTTTTTTTTTTTAATAAATGCTTTCATATTACACTACAATTTTAATACAAAATTATTTTTATCTGTTTTTTTATATCAAAACTAAAAAAAAGAAACTCCGAAATATGCTCAACTTTTATGAATACTTATTTTTATTTATTATTTTTTCAATAGCACATGGCATTTTCAATTAAATTATCAAATTACTAACGTTACACTGTGAAACAATGGTTTTTTTTAAATAATATGTTCAAAATTATAGCTGCGCCTGTTATCCGTAAGTAAATATTTATGACGAGAAAAACTTAGTTCTACATCTAGCGGTGTAATTGAAGCATATTTGAAAAATGCAATATCTTCAATCTTTAAATCTTCTTCAATTCCTTCCAAGTATTTACTTCACCGGAATGTATTTTAGAAATCTGTAGCAATGTTTTAAATTCAGTATGCTTTCCAGTAACTACGTTCTGAAATTTGTCGTAATTTCTTTCCCTAATTTTCCATTAGCCATTTTGAGGGTTTTCCAAACACAATATAACTATTATAAAAATACGGATTGGTAATTTACTGATAAATAAATCGTATATAAATATGAGTAAAATAATATCATTAATATTTTACGTTAATTCACGGTATATTGTATTTACCACCAATGTAGTATATATTATACAAATGTTGAAATATATAAACATTGAGAAATTAATTTTATAATTGCTTTAAATAGTCCGTTAATTCAAATTGTTTTTTAAAAAATTCAAAAATGCACTGAAATATGCATTTAAATTCTTCAAATCTCAAAATATGCGTTTAAAATACAAAACCGTTAAATATGCAAAAATACGCAAAATAAAAATAGTATTATTTGATTCGGTAGAACAGTAATTTTAATGTATGTCTAGGTTAGCATTAAATTGGATTAATAGAAAAAAAAATGCGATGTCATGAACATCCCAGCCCTAGACTAATCACTACTATCCGCGTAACGCAGCAGCCGAGCGGCCGGACCGTTTTAAGATCCGTAGTCGTTATTCGCGTTTCAGGTATAATATATAATCACGCGGTGCGCCGGAGACGTAATTTGAGGAGATACGTTGCGTGGTAATCGCTCGAGATCTGTGATTATGAACCTCGTCGTGAACGACGCCCGTTTAAAACCAACAGTAATTTAACCATTCGTCCGGAACTAATAACTCGTGTTTTAACGTTATCTCTGTCGAGCGCTCGTATATTATGATAATATTATTTTGGGTACCTACGAGGAATGGGTATACATATTATAAACGTATAATTATAATATTATGATACATGTTGTTTATTATGGCAAAAGGTTTTCGGCAAAGCGAATGCAACTCGGTGCTGAAGCCGAAAGATAAGGTTAAGCATAGTGAATAGCATATTATACTTATTTACAAATATTAAAGTTATAGTTTACACGTCTTATTTTGATTGAAAAAATTCGAAAATTTTCCATTTCTTAGTTATTATCAGGGCTCGGGACTTGAAGCGCTTAAAATCATTAAAATAAGTGCTTAAAAAGCACTTGAATACTTCATTACAAGCACATAAATAAGCACTTAAAAACATTAAAATAAGCAAAATCAAAAATGTTTACGCTTTTAAAAAAAACATATAATCCGTTGCCTCAAAAGTCAAAATCTTCCAATAATTTGTATTAAAAAAATAGGCATTTGTGCCCTTGTGATATATTTTTAGACTTTTTAAACAACGAAAACAGAATTTTTTTTTAAGTTATCTTCATTTTGTTATTTAATATATCAAAAAATCATAAGAATATAAATCATGAGTCATAATTTAATTATTAAGACCACAAAAATTTTGGGAATGCCCACGCCAATGCGTTACGTTGAAATTATAGTAAGCTACGATCGACACGGCAAATATATAACAAAAACAAACTAATGTACGAGTTTGGTATATTAACTACGAGAAAATAGAATCAAAAGGTAAACAAATATTTCTAGTTGGAGTTGTTATACAAGTATACATTAGGAAATTTAAATTTTCGTCAACCCACGCCGTCATTTCATCGTTAATTAGAAAATATGCGATAAAAGCAGAAAAAAAACTAGTTAAAAGCAAATTTTTCTAAAACCAACGAAATAAGCAAAAATAAGCGCTTTCAAATTTAAAATTTAAAATCGTGGTTTATTTCATGAATTTTCATAGCACTCTACTAGATTTTAAGACAAACCAAAAAAGTAAGCAAATGCTTTATAAGTCCTGAGCCCTGGTTATGATTATTATTTCGTATGGCGTCTACGAGCAACATCAGAAACAATTAAAAATAATTTCAAGTTAATAAACTAAACTCGATTAGAAAAAAAAATAAATAAAAAATGTGTTTTACTCGACACAATTTACTGGCTCGACTCCAAGAACTTAACGACCTAACCGTTGTATAATTTCTGTTTGATAAATAACGACAGTAAATATTATTTACCCAGTCACGTTTTTTTTTTTTTTTTTTTTTTTTTAATTTAAATTTCAAATAAAATATCACTTGGTACTTTAGAATTATATCAATGAATAATAATTTTATCATGACATTGTTTGTTATTATAACGAACTCGTGTTGCTCGTGCGCCGTTAAAACCGACGTTAAATAACTATGTACCTATTCATTATTTTTTGAAAAACGCAATGGTAATAACATCATAAACCAAGTTTAAAATAATAATACACCTTTGTCTACTCGGGTTTACAGGTGTTTAACGATCGGTTATAATTACAAATCATACGGTCAATTGCATTTCGTAATTTACATATTTTAACGAACGCCGATGTTTTACGCGTTTTAAATTAAAATCTATAGAGGCGTGTTCAATTATTATTGTTTACTTATTTGTTAACACTTCTCAAAAGCAGCGGGCACAATACAAATTTGTATTCTCGTGAAAAATAATAAAATTAATTTATTTAATTAGAACGTATGAATTATTATTATTATTATTATTTTTTTTATTAGTATTAAAGGCTTCAACAGCTGGGTCATTAGCCTGTGGTTGTGGTTAAATTATCGTTAATTAGTGAATATATAGATAAGTAAATTAATAACTAAATTACAAAATTCTAAATTCTAAATTAATTTTGCGTTACAATTATAATATATATGGATTTTACAGAGGTATTATGAAATTACATTATATTTTGACAGTGAAGTTCTATCTTTGTATTAAATTTTTGTGTCAATGTCGATGGATTTGAAGAAGGTATGTATCAAGTGCGTGTTGTGTTCTCCTAGAGCTTCCTCCATCGTTGATGGTTTGTTGAGGATGTTTCTTGCGTTGACGTATAGCGGGCAGTCTAAGACTATAAGTTTGATTAAGAGCGGTTCGTTACATTGACTACAGAGAGGTTGTTCTTCATGTTTTATGATGTGAATGTGGGTGAGATTGGTATGGCCGATTCTTGTTCTGGTATTGATGATTTCGGATCGTCTGGAAGCGTTAGGCTGAGTGTGCCATTTAGTGATTTTCTTTTTAATCGATTTAAGTTTATTGGTGTTTGGTATTTCATCCCAGGATTTTTGCCACATTTTGGAAGTATGTATATTTATACATCTTTTGACGTCTTGGTATGGGAGGGTGGTAATGGTTGAGGATGAGGACGAGGTGATTGCCTCGTTTGCTAGTATATCAACTTTTTCGTTTCCAGGAATGCCCGTATGTGAGGGAACCCACATGAATTCAATTACTTTATAGGTCGATGTGATGATATTATGTATTTGACAGATTATCTCATTAGAGGGGTTCGATCGGTGATTCGATTGCTAGAAGGGCGCTTAGGGAGTCGCTGATTATTAAGATTTTATGAATTATTATTATAGCCTTGCGAATCACTGATTGTTTCGTACCTATATCAATTTTGTTTAACATACAATGAACGTTCGATGTGAGAATTTTTATAATAATTTTTTTTTTTTTCGTAATATTTATACGAACATAATATTATGTGTTAGCATAGGAAAAAAATTACACAACGACGTAAAGTTATTAAGATATAATATGAAAAAAAAAGCATCGGTAAGTATACATTTTTCTTATTAAACGTTAATATTTCGAAATGTATTGTAATAATGATTCGTCAATAAACAACGACTGGGTGCTTTTTGAAACCGGTGATCATCAAAACCGCACACTTTCAAAAAAAAAGTCGTCGTTCAAAACCGCACACAATGATACCGTTCAATACCACACACATTTATATGTATCAATCACAGACGTGTTTATCTAAAATTTCATTATCGTTTAGAACCGCACATCATATTTAATCAAAATAAAACTTTTGGCATTATCCACAAATTACTATATTACGCGTTTCTCGTTTCTCTAGATAAAATACTCCTCCTATCGTTTATATTTTCCAAATATTAGTAACAACATTTAGTGTACTCGCGTCTCCATTCCACTTCGACACGAATTTATATTTTATAAATAAAGTACAATAAGTAATATTGAATTTGTACAATGGATAGTGCGATACAATATTGTACACTAATAACAAAGGTGCGCAATCAATAGTTTACCGAAACTATACATTCTGAGTTTTTCGTAAAAATAAAAATTCTGAGAACTTGGTTTGGCGTTGTAATAATAAGTTGTGTAGTGTTATGGTGACGATTAATTATTCAGTTGTAAATGTATTCACTAAACAGAACAAAAGTGAACATAACCGTGAAAACAAAGAATTTAATACTGATTTAAAAGAAATCAGATGTGAATCTTATGAATTATTTTATTCTAACGACGATTCATTTTATCAATTAATACTAATTACTTTTTAGCTGTCAGTCAAATGTGCGTGGTTTTGAATTATCGACCTTTCACATTTCCATTTTTGACAATAGACAAACGTGTGCGGTATTGAACGATGTAAAACGTGCGGTTATGAACGGTAGATGTGCGGTTTTGAACGACGCCCTTTGAAACCCCGATCGAGCGAAACGAAAGAGATCGAAAAGTCACACGCCGTCCTGTTCGGAACGTTAAACGCACACGATTACGGTACGCGTATATGTATGTATATGTATATCAGTAGAGGAAACGAAGATCGGTAGAAATAAAATATAATGTATGTTATACGAAAAACACATCGTTTTTCAACATTTTTATACCGTTTTCGGTACAAATCTAGTTCCGTTTGCTTTCAGAAACTACGTGGACCTCGCGCGTTTACATTAGCTATAAAAAAACTAACCTCATGGATAAATGAACAATTTGAAAAATTTCATTCAAAACTCAACACAACAGAAGGAGCCCTCCATTTCAAAATTGGGGAAAGAATCAAAAACCACGGACTAAAGCCGCGGCTTCCACAAGATATCTTGTTACCTTCAGAATCATCATCATCTTCAGCCGACGGTATCATTAGAACATTGACCTAACAACACAACTTATAACCTAAGTACATTTTGTTAAAATAAAACAATTTATAAATTCTCTTACCCTCTATTATAATAATACTCTTATACTCTATATTATTGAAAACAAAACAAAATTGTAAAAGAAAGATTATGTTGAAAAAATGAAATTTAATAATAATAAAAAAAAGCTATAAAAAAAGTAAACGCGACTGTATATCGACTGGACAGTCCCGTGTCAAGGCGAGTGAAGCGAGACGAATTCTCAGTATTGATACAGTGAATCAGACGGTGTTTTTAAACGCGATTATAATATGTGTTTCAGGGATAATTTACGGTCATTGGAAACGAACCCGAGTGAAACTGGACGTACTCATACATTAAATTAAAATGTGTATTTATTTATTTACATAACACACCTATTATTTGCAATATTATGATTCCGAATGTAAATCCACGATGAATACAGTATACCGATGATATAATGATACCTGTATTTGTCGAAACGTGGTATGAGAACATGATCAGCTAGTGTCGTTATGAAATACTAAGATGCAGACAACTATAATTTCAATAATAGCAATAGTAATAATAATAATTTCAATAATAATAATAATAATAATATTTAATTACCACGGAAAATAATAAAACGAAACTCGGTCTATTACTGCACGACGTATCTTACAGTATTAATATAAAACACTAAAATACTGTTTAGCCTGATTCACCGCCGCCGGAGTGAATATTACACTTCGTGTCGACGAAATCAGAGGGTTTCGTCAATCGTTCATTCGCGATAATTATTTTATAAAATACAATATGTAAATATTATTTATTATATAATATACTGCAGTAATGTCAGTTATGTACACTTATAGGTTGATTATTACAAACGTTTACCTAGAATTTCGACGCGATAACATCCACGACGAAACTGTAATACGATTTAACAATAATGTGAATAATTTTTTTTTTTAAAACTGGAAAAGTCTGTATACGTGACCTCAAATATTAGTTTTGGGTGTTCTTTTTCTCCGCGCGGACAAACGAATTACCGTATTCAGTTTCCACAACACTATATATTTTACGTTGATCAATGTCACGGATTTCAAGATAATTATTATTGTGTCTATATATTTATTATATTTTTTAATTATGTGTGCGTAAAAAGTTCGTTTATAATTAATAACAATTAATTACACTATTATTAAAAACAAAAACAAGAATACACACGCGTACGTGTATAACGTCAAAATCGGTTTCATGTACCAACAGCACGTTGTATGGACACATTACGAGAGTTCGAAAAACTCGTTTGTAATAGGTAGTTAATTTTAATAGGAGGATAAAAAATTATTTCTTTTTTTCTTGCCATGTCTTAATATCCAACCACTATAATTTTACTCGTAATTAAGGAGTCGATATTAACGAATAACGATTTTTTGTTTTATTTTTTTGTCTGAGTGTTCCTTATATTCCCGAAAACACCAATCGTTTCGAACATCAAAACATCAAAAAATGAAAATTCAATTTTACATTTTTACACTTTTTTTAATGTCGAGGGTGTTTATTTTTTATATTTGATAGCATTTTATGTTTTTTTTTCACGAGTTTTACAAAAGACAAAATAACTTAGATAGCTTAGAAATAACTTGAAAACGAATTTCAAAATTATTCATTTATCATTGTTTTTGATATTATTATTTTGTTGTGTTGCATTGTTAATGGATGAAATATTATTAAGTACAATAATTAGAAAAATGGATATCGTAAACTAACTTTAATTTTGTCAAAACCTAAGGCCTTTTGTGCTAAAATTGACGGCAATAGCGAGGCATCTTTAATCGTACGAGCACGACGAACGATGTCAACGTGACGTATAGTATATTATTACAATACGCACACTGCACAGTAATCGTCGTCCGCCGTCGTCCGCGTTTGTTCGTTACAGGTTACTCGAAGTCGACAAAAACCACAAATTACGATTATAATAGACTGGTATCGGAGCATTTATCAATGGAACCGAAATGACTAGACCACTATAGGGAGTTTTCGGAAAACAGTGCCCTCTGTTATCAAATTTTCACTATTAACAATGCATAGTACAAAATAATAACGACATCGTAATATTTTAATTTGATAAAGTTTTGAAACTTACTATTTATATGAGTAAACAAACTTTGAACAAGTTTCTGGTTTATCCATGTAAGATGTTATACCTGAAAAAAAATGAATTGGGTATTAAATAATTTTTAATTTCGCTGTATTATAGACTGTGTAAGTAAATTTTTTTGAATATTGAGATAAATGGTGTACGTCAATTTCCAAACAATTATCTATTAAATGCTTTTATCGACGTAAGCCATAACTTTATTATTGATATGTGAGTACAAATTTGAAAATAAAATATGTAACGATTTTGTCATTATTAGTACAAATTAACTATTGATGTCATAGTGTAAGTTATTATAACCTAGTAATATAACACAAAGTTAGATTTAAAAAAAGTGTATTAAAGAAATATATCATTGAAATATGAATTGGGCTTGTCCTGATTTTTAAAAACCCATTCTAGTAAATATGTCATTTCCCAATAGTTGATGATAATGACTTACACCACTTTACCTTTTAAGGGCTCATATCCACATATTATTATATAATAAAGAACACAATCTTTTACATCGTGCATTAAAACTAGACGGCGCTTGAGAGCATAAAAACCCCATGTATCACGAAAGAGTCCAGACATTTGTGACCCGCCCCGCTATACGACCCTCATCATGTCGAAACCAGTCCATCATAATCATAGCCCGTGACAAAAACACGCGATTATGATATTCTCGTTTCACAAGAAGAAGCACCTATTCACGGCAAACACTGTTAGCTTAAATACCAGGAAAACTCTATTTTTTTTATAAGTATTCAAATAAAAAGTAAATAATTAAAAAATAAACTGATTTATAGTCGTAAGCGAAGCGTTCAGTGGCTTAGGTCGGTATAGGTCCAATAAGCATAGAAAACCTATCCCCCCCGCCAGTTTTACACCGAATTTCCGCCCCTGGTCATTAATACTATTATCGCGCGACACGCGAACAATAAAAACGTATACCAACGAGTTGTACACGACATTTCTGGCAGGGCAGTGTTGTTGTCACGGCGTTACGTATAGGCAGAGGCGCCAAACTCATACTTTTGTAACGACTAATGTCATAGATGAAATTGGTAGGTGGTGTCCAAGGTATAATGATTTCAACAGTTAACTTGTTGAACACTTATGTTTAACACTTTTAAATGTATTATGTCTTGAATAATAGAAATACTGAAATGCTGATAATATCAATAAACAACAATAAAGTTAATAAAACACAACTACCCATATCATTTGGTAAATCACCCGTAGCAACAGTACCAAATTACAAATCAAAATCATAAATCAATCGAAGAAAAAAGTTGGTAAAATGAAATGAAAGTTCGAAATTGGGTGGGTGGTATATTAACGAATCTCAATGTCATGAAAGAATTTTTAGACATCGTCGCCTCTGCGGCTCTGCATCTTGGTGCACACGCCAGCAAGGTCTCGGTCCTATTCGCGATCGCGTTGTTGAGGTCAATGAGAAGCGTCATCTCGGCGCGGCGGCTTTATTTTATTATACTCGTAATATTATTTAGACGCGTATTATGTTGGAAAACCGCACGTGACAATAGACGAGCAAGACACGTCGGCACGACCACGGTTCACAGACCGACGAGGAATGTCGACATTTTCATATCGATCGTGGTTTCGTGTCGTACGGCCATTGTAAAGTGCGATCGAACGTCGTCGTAAATCGAGATACGGTACACGCGGATGAGTCGTACAATTAGCGACACAATGACGAATCACCGAGGTTCTTCGAAACCAACAGAAAAAAAAAATTGTGTTCATACACATAATATATAATTAAAATTAGATCTTGACTGCAAGTCAAAAAAAAAAAAACAACCTTATTTTTGTCTGCGTCATATTATATTGTATAGATATAGGAACCGTTACTGATTACGCCCGTTCGACATGATAATAATCGTTTATACGTCTTGACAAAAGAAAAAAAATAATAATAATAATAAATAAAAAAAATTCCTACAGGACGAAATTTGATTTTGTTTTGTGAAATTTTGATTAAAAAATATAACACGAATATCGACTGAATTTCTGCGCGGGTTTTGTTTTCAGTGGGGCTACAACGAATGAATGAAGGGCTCAGCCCCTTAGCCTCTTTTAATAGAGCGTATGGTGTGCATATAAAATATATACATAAATTACCGTTACCAGGTATAAAAAGTAAAAAGTTAATACCTCTTACTAAGTGAAGGAACGACGGTCAGTCTGCAAATGTTTACATTATTCATAATCAATTTAAAGTGGCTTCAATATCGCCAATAATTATTAACCATCGGCACTGTGAAGGTTCAAAGTGGTATTTTTTCTTTTTCTTAATTTCAAATAACACGATTATCAAACATAAATGACTGACTTGTATCATAATGCATTATGCATGACGACTTTTCGTTCACACTTATGGGAGAACGGATAGGTCAGGCGCATATAATGTGTTAATTAACATAAACGAGGTTGTCAAATAAAACACGTAAACACGTACGGATAATATACATTCACAACGAGTTGAGACTTCGGAGCAGAATACCTTCGGACTTCGAGCGTGGCTGATTCGTTTAGTTAAAAAGTCACAGTTGAGGGACTGGAAAATTCGATGCCGACGAAAAGGGATACGGGCGTGAAGGCGAATCGTTTCGGAGAGGTTTGCGCCGCGCGGGGCTGGGGGAGGAAAAAAATCCAAAATTAATGTGCAGAGCGAGTATGCCACCTGGACGTTTCGACGTGACCGTTCAATATAGTTTTCGCGAGGTGAACGTATAATATGAGAAATATGACGAACGTCGTGAAGCGATTGGGGAAACAAAAAAGAGCGATCGGACAAAAGACGGCCGGTTGATGTATTATTGAGAGTTTTCGACGTCGGAAAAATAAAAAAATCGCGCGTTTTTATTTTTTATTTTTTATTTATTAGCTTCTAGTCTGAGACTATTATAGCTCAACAAATTATACATCATACATAATATTATAAATTAGACATTGTACATTAAATATAGTTCGCCAATTATGATTATTATAAGGTTTCGACGTAGCGTACGCCGCAACCGATATAAGAGATAAGATAACAGTTGAGTTAATTAAGTCTTAAGATATATACTATTTAGACATAAATAAATACATTACTATTATGTTATATAAGGAAAATTTTTACAGAAATAGCTATGGAGATAAGGAAGTTTTAGGGATTAATGTGTGTAGAACTGAAGATAGGAGGGTAATTAGAGGACTGATTAGAGAATTGAGGTTAGAAATAAAGTTAGATAATAGGACGGAAAAATTATCTGTGGAAAAATCTTTGGTCCGGGTGGCTTCAGCGTATGATTTTGGTCTGGCATGAGGGTTTAGCGCCGGAACTTTGGTTTGAGAAGTCTTGAGAAGCCTTCGGTTTTTTTGAGCACTTATGAAAGCAGGGCAGCCTCTGAAGTTGGCGGTATGGTCCCCGGAGCACAGGGCACATTTGGCCGGGCTATTCCGATCTTTGGAACATTCATTGGTGTGATGATTTGCTCCGCATTTGACGCAGCGCGCGACGTGATGACAATAATTTTGAGTGTGACCGTATGATTGGCATTTATGGCACTGCGGTTAGGTTAACCTAACCTAACCGCGTTATAAATATAATGAAACAACAATCATGATGAGAGTATGAAAAGATTCTATTTCACAATACTTTATTATACTGGTAATATTAGAATTATAACCTAACCCAGTGGTTCCCAAATCGTGAGTCACGCCTCCCTTGGGAGGCACAAGCACTTAGCAAGGGAGGCGCGAGTTATTGATATTTTTAGATCAATGATAATTTCGTTATTATATTGCAAACTTATTATATAAAACATATTTATTTTTTTTCATACTTTAATTTAAATGAAACAAAATGTATGGTTAATTCGTTTTGTCATTAAAATAAAAGTATTACAAATAATATAAATGTTTAGTTAATTTATTCACGACGGGAGGCGCAATTACTTTATTTTTATTTTTCAGCGAGGCGTGAACCAGAAAAGTTTGGGAACCACTGACCTAACTTATTTCTAGAGAAACTAAAAAAAAGCCTTATATTTCAAACTTACGGCCCATACTGATGTATATTGTTGCGAAACGTGGTCCACCACTAAAGGGATTTAATTTAATGGCTCAATAATTAACACAAAAAAATGAAAAAAAAACCAACGATTTTAGTTTGAAATATTCAGCATGGAAGAAAAAATATTGAAAATCGAGCCTTATATTGCGCTAAAAAAAAGTTGTGATAATATGCGCGTGTGTTTCTCGAAAATACAGGCGTAGTTGTGATGGAAATCCAAAGAAAGAATTTCGGCCCGCACCGTCGCGGTCCGACGTGCGTCATTTATCGATGCACGCGTAGAATCATAAATCCTGCCGCGAGCTGTCTTTAAGCTCGTACGTAACTAATTATTCTATCGACCGGCCCGGAGGCGACGCTATCGTAAAAATGGATATCAGATCACAACGAAATTCGTATTATCGTTTTTGTACGTACAGCTCGTATCCAGTCAGTTCGCGACGGGTTGATTAATTTTTTTTTTTTTTTTTTACGCCCCGATGTTTTTGTTAAAACACAACGTGTACGTTTTTTGCGACTCGTTTCGTTTTCACCGTCGTACACGTCTTATGGTATCCGATAAATTCCATGGATTATCGACATCCATTAAAGAAATATCCGACGTAATAATAATATGCGCAGGGTGATTTTTCAAACACGCTCGGCCAATTTTTAACCTTGAGTTATGCATATTATGCTATTATATTCGATTTTTTTTCTCCGTGTAAAACACAGAAGAATAATAATGGCTCTACATTTCCGAGAAAAAATAATTTTTTCATTTTTTTTTTTTTTGACTACGTGATTTTTTAAGTTCCTTGGTTTTCTTATACAGTAACCGGTATTTACGATATAATTGAACGGAAGAGAATCATTTTTAAAAATAATTTGATGTTTACATTTTTATTATTGCACTAATGGTTTAAGATGTAACATAATATGTGCAAGCGTTTGAAGTTTAGGGCTGTGGTGTAGAGGCGAAACATTTTCGCAGTGAACCTTACTACTTCTTAATGTCACTCTAAACTCAAAACGTTTACGTTGCTTACACTTTCACGGTTTAATTATAAAATATCAAAATAAACTAAAAATGGACGTAGATAAAAAAAAAAATGGATCGTTTGTTTGTAAAACGTAGTTCTGTAAGTGCTTTAAAATTTACGGAAAAACGTAATCAAATTCTAGTATTATACGATAGCTACGTTTCGCCAGCACTGCCACTTTGGAATTTTAATACCAAACCTTGACAGTATTATGTACTTTATTTTGTACAATTTTGTACAACCGAAAAAAAATTTTGTACACCCCCCCAAACACGAGAAAACCCGTTTTCAATTTGCGCGTGCTGGAGAAACGTTTCCCCAGCACTCCCCTTTCTAAAAAAGTCACAAATTCAATTTTCAGTGATGCAGTATTATGTACTTTATTTTGTACAATTTTGTACAACCAAAAAACAATTTTGTACACCCCCCCAAACACGAGAAAACCCGTTTTCAATTTGCGCGTGCTGGAGAAACGTTTCCCCAGCACTCCCCTTTCTAAAAAAGTCACAAATTCAATTTTCAGTGATGCAGTATTATGTACTTTATTTTGTACAATTTTGTACAACCAAAAAACAATTTTGTACACCCCCCCAAACACGAGAAAACCCGTTTTCAATTTGCGCGTGCTGGAGAAACGTTTCCCCAGCACTCCCCTTTCTAAAAAAGTCATAAATTCAATTTTCAGTGATGCAGTATTATGTACTTTATTTTGTACAATTTTGTACAACCAAAAAACAATTTTGTACACCCCCCCAAACACGAGAAAACCCGTTTTCAATTTGCGCGTGCTGGAGAAACGTTTCCCCAGCACTCCCCTTTCTAAAAAAGTCATAAATTCAATTTTCAGTGATGCAGTATTATGTACTTTATTTTGTACAATTTTGTACAACCAAAAAACAATTTTGTACACCCCCCCAAACACGAGAAAACCCGTTTTCAATTTGCGCGTGCTGGAGAAACGTTTCCCCAGCACTCCCCTTTCTAAAAAAGTCATAAATTCAATTTTCAGTGATGCAGTATTATGTACTTTATTTTGTACAATTTTGTACAACCAAAAAACAATTTTGTACACCCCCCCAAACCCGAGAAAACCCGTTTTCAATTTGCGCGTGCTGGAGAAACGTTTCCCCAGCACTCCCCTTTCTAAAAAAGTCATAAATTCAATTTTCAGTGATGCAGTATTATGTACTTTATTTTGTACAATTTTGTACAACCAAAAAACAATTTTGTACACCCCCCCCAAACACGAGAAAACCCGTTTTCAATTTGCGCGTGCTGGAGAAACGTTTCCCCAGCACTCCCCTTTCTAAAAAAGTCACAAATTCAATTTTCAGTGATGCAGTATTATGTACTTTATTTTGTACAATTTTGTACAACCAAAAAACAATTTTGTACACCCCCCCAAACACGAGAAAACCCGTTTTCAATTTGCGCGTGCTGGAGAAACGTTTCCCCAGCACTCCCCTTTCTAAAAAAGTCACAAATTCAATTTTCAGTGATGCAGTATTATGTACTTTATTTTGTACAATTTTGTACAACCAAAAAACAATTTTGTACACCCCCCCGAACACGAGAAAACCCGTTTTCAATTTGCGCGTGCTGGAGAAACGTTTCCCCAGCACTCCCCTTTCTAAAAAAGTCACAAATTCAATTTTCATTGATTCGAATGCACTAAAATGTTACTGTGGATAATCTTAAATTATAAATAAAACTCATAATAGCAAAAATAATAATAATGGCAAAATGAATACGTAATTCATTTGTGTAAAAAATCGTGATAAAATCAACAAAAAAATATTTAACTGTTTCTGTATTTTAGACCTTCAGTCATCAACAAGTGCCACGAACATTGATGAAATTGATCAAGTTCATCAAAATTACGCAAACGACACAATAATGTCATTGGATATTATACCAAAAACTTTGGATTTAAAAAATCATATCTACCATCTAAGAGGTGTTGTCGTATTCGAAGGAGGACTGCGTACAGGTTTAAGAGTAACAAGTGGTCATTATAAAGCGTTTGCATATAGGTCTAACGATCACTGGGAAATGTACGATGACCAAAAGGAAAGTGTAAGGCCGGCAACAAAAAAAAAATTAAACGTTGAATTTTTAATATACACCTTGTAATTTTACTTATATTTTAGATATTTAGTACCTATGTATAAGTATAAATATATTATACCTATGTATCATGTTTTTAATAGTATAAAGTATAAACACATAAATACTAAGCTCGAGTATAAAAAGTATAAAAATATATAATTTTACAAAAAATATATTTTAAATTTATACCTACTTCAAATCTCCGTCCGTGGCGTACTAACCATTTTTTTAAATATTCACGAGTAGCATAATATTTTTATTACTACTAAAATATTTCAATATGGATAAAAACCATCACGTCAATACAGGTAAATTATTGAATAAATGGTCAACGATTCCATACAAAAAACTAAGAAATAGTAAGTATGTAGGTAATAAATATATTATATAAATATACCAGATACCTACTATAGATACCTATACTACTATCTAATAGATGTCAAAAGTTAAAATTAATTATAAAAATACCTACCTATATTATTTTATTAT
Source organism: Therioaphis trifolii (assembly GCA_027580255.1). Classification (NCBI taxonomy): domain Eukaryota; kingdom Metazoa; phylum Arthropoda; class Insecta; order Hemiptera; family Aphididae; genus Therioaphis; species Therioaphis trifolii. The sequence continues at coordinate 43,300,026 of CM050408.1, read as the reverse complement.
AATAATTGCTAAATAATGAAGTCTACATTGCACATGCAGATGCAATACTATCTAACAGTACTTGGTGAGATTATGCACAGATCTATATTAATAAATTTAAATACATTATACCTACTTGAATGTTGTTAAATAACCTACTAATTGAATAGAAATAGGTAAATCAGTAAATGTTTAAGGTGCATAGGAACGTATAAAGTTAATACCGACGTCACCTAATTACTATTACAATATTATTATTGTAGGTTATATTTTTTTGTTGATTTTATCACGATTTTTTACACAAATGAATTACGTATTCATTTTGCCATTATTATTATTTTTGCTATTATGAGTTTTATTTATAATTTAAGATTATCCACAGTAACATTTTAGTGCATTCGAATCAATGAAAATTGAATTTGTGACTTTTTTAGAAAGGGGAGTGCTGGGGAAACGTTTCTCCAGCACGCGCAAATTGAAAACGGGTTTTCTCGTGTTTGGGGGGGTGTACAAAATTGTTTTTTGGTTGTACAAAATTGTACAAAATAAAGTACATAATACTGCATCACTGAAAATTGAATTTGTGACTTTTTTAGAAAGGGGAGTGCTGGGGAAACGTTTCTCCAGCACGCGCAAATTGAAAACGGGTTTTCTCGTGTTTGGGGTGGTGTACAAAATTGTTTTTTGGTTGTACAAAATTGTACAAAATAAAGTACATAATACTGCATCACTGAAAATTGAATTTATGACTTTTTTAGAAAGGGGAGTGCTGGGGAAACGTTTCTCCAGCACGCGCAAATTGAAAACGGGTTTTCTCGTGTTTGGGGGGGTGTACAAAATTGTTTTTTGGTTGTACAAAATTGTACAAAATAAAGTACATAATACTGCATCACTGAAAATTGAATTTATGACTTTTTTAGAAAGGGGAGTGCTGGGGAAACGTTTCTCCAGCACGCGCAAATTGAAAACGGGTTTTCTCGTGTTTGGGGGGGTGTACAAAATTGTTTTTTGGTTGTACAAAATTGTACAAAATAAAGTACATAATACTGTCAAGGTTTGGTATTAAAATTCCAAAGTGGCAGTGCTGGCGAAACGTAGCTTTATACGATGTTGAAAATGGGACGAGCGTATTGGAAAAATCACTCTATTCATCGACCGTGTTGTGATTAATAGGTATAATAGGTAAAATGTGTATAATATGTTACTGAAACCTAGGGTTATGTTTTTAATTTGATTTGATAAATCGAAAAATATCAGTGGGTCTCGTTCGTGCGATCGATCATTAGCGCAAACAGATCTCGGTTTCCTTTTTGGATTTTGGAAGCTATAATAGAAGCGAACTAAAAAAAAGAAGATACCAACTTCCGAAAAGCAATACCATGCAGAGGAAAGGCTATTTCTAACGTTGAGGTAAGTTATTTGAATAAATTAAATCAAGTGAATGATTAAGTTCCGACACAACCGACGTGGAAGACATTTTGTGTTTTTTGACAGCGATTAATCGTCGAATATCAAACTATTTTGTTCTTTTGGCGATTATCGCGCGTGTAGCGCTACACACAACACGCGATACGCGCTCAGTGGGGCCACTATAATGTATGAATTAGGTACATCCTATTGTTGAAATCGCTAAAACGCAAAATCGCTCTCAGTGGCGCAGCAGCTTTACGTGCCCCGTACACGGCGACCGACGCACAGTGGTCAGAAATACAATTTTTGACGGACAAAATTATTTTTTTTTATGTTTCAATAATAAATGTGTTTGTATAAAAGATTTAGGATTTTTGAATAATAATAATTTATATAATGTACAGTTTATTGACAATTATACGGTTTAATTATTAATAAAAATTACAAATTAATCCGAAGAAGAATCTGACGAAAACATTCCGCGTCGTCGCTCCAACGAGTTTCACATGTTATTATTGTACACTCGGTAGACGTATCGTTAGGTTAGGTTAGGTTAGGTTAGGTTCCTAACCGTCGCACAGTGGGCGGAATATCGATTATAGCTGGACAAAAATATAATTTTCACATATCGCATAATTGCTTATACATTTTACAATTTATTTATAAGATTACTATAGTCAATATGTTATAAAACCTATCTATAATATTTGAGAGATAATGCTATTAAATGAGCTTCAAACTGTAAACAATTTTTGTGATAAGTTAATAATTGGTCTGATACACAATATATTACGTTATTTGCGTTCGACCTTTCAAGTGGTAAGAGTCATTAGATTGCTGTATTATATATTTAATTTCCTATGGAGGATACTAAAAAAGGTATGTTGGAGTTAATTTGTTATGTTAATAAATTTAACTACCCAGTTGATAGTATTATAAATGACCAATGCAAAATGTTACGTTTAATTTAAAATATTTGAACTTTGATAGTAGTTTTAAAAAAATGGTCAAAACTGACCTCCACAAATACTGTGCTAAATCATTCTAAAGTTCATACAATTTATCAGTACATATATTTTATTTGCTCTTCGTTGCTTCTTTTAAAATAATAATTATTTTTGTTAGGTGTTATGCATAGAGAATTATTTGAATTTTTAAGAAAAAATGGAAATATAAGACCATTGAACGCCCAATCTCGATAAATCATAACTGAATATATAGAAAATAAACTTAATTTACACAGTACTCGAACAAATATTTCTTCGGTCAATTTTACTTTTTTATCAAGCCTTCAAAAAAAATGGAAAGAGTGTGGTCGTAGTGCAAATAAATTGTATTCTAAATATTCTCCTTGGTTGGATACTAAATTAATATTTTCTTTTAATAAAAACGAGGCTAATAATATTAAAAGCCGTGGTCGTCCAACAAAACTTTTTCAAGAAAGCTGTGATAAAACCAAAAAAAAAGGATTCAACATTTGTTAGATTCACATAGTTCTCAAGAACTAGCATTTGCTTCTCGTCTAAGCTTACGGTCTTCTGGTAAAAGGCACGCATGAACAGTCATTGGAGAAGTGACCGAAACAACTCCAACTCGAGCTTATAAATTTAAAAAAGCATATAAAATATTCACGCAGAAATCATTAAGTAATAATAAGATGTTTACTCCTGAAGAAGCTCTCGCTATTCTTGTAGATTTAAACTTGACCAAACAACAATATATGATATTGCGCCAACGATTAAAAGATAAAGAAATTAATGTTTTTCCTTCTTACGACGTTATAAAAAATATAAAAAAAGAATGTTATCCACCTGACCACAGTATTGTCATTACCGAGTCATCAGCGGAAATTAAATTGCAGGCCATATTAAATATTACAACTTCCCGAATCGTCAAAGTACAAGAAACAGTTTTTTAGCAATGCATAAATGATATACAACCAGATTCGGTAGAATGTATTTATAAATGGGGTTTTGATGGGAGCTCTGGTAAAAAAGAATACAAACAGAAATTGACTGATGATAATGTTTGTGATTCAAATCTTTTAATGACATCTCTTGTACCAATTCAGTTATATGGACTTCAAAAAACCAATAACGAAAAAATAATAATATGGAAAAATCCCCGTCCGTCATCAACTCGGTTCTGCAGACCAGTTCGATTTCTGTTTGAGAAAGAAACAAAAGATACCATAAAGAATGAAGTTTTCTATATTGAAGATCAAATAAACAACCTTGAACCAACAAAAGTGGTTATTGGCTCAACAAATTTAAAAATCAACAACAAATTGTTGCTTACCATGATTGACGGTAAAGTTTGCAATGCAATAACCGATACAAGTTCCCAGATTTGCTATATTTGTGGAGTGTCTCCAAAAAATATAAATAACATAGATTTCATTAAAAATAAAACTAATAATGTATCGACTTTTTCATTTGGTTTGTCTACACTTCATGCACATATACGTTTTTTTGAATGTCTAATGAATATTTCATATAGATTAGAAGTGAAAAAATGGCAAATGAGGAGTAAAGAAGAAAAACAATCATTTCAAGCTAGAAAAACGTATATTATTAATCGTTTTCGAAAAGAAGTTGGTATCATTATCGATCAACCTAAGGCAGGTAGTGGGTCCAGCAATGATTGCATTACTGCTCGGCGGTTTTTTGAAAATAAATTATTATCAGCAGAAATTACCGGATTAAATGTAGAACTAATAACTTGATTTGGAGTAATATTCACAACAATTTCAAGTGGTTTCCATATAAATATTTTGGCATTTGAAAAGTATGCCCTGGACACGGCAAAACTTTACATAGAACATTATAACTGGTACTATATGCCGGCTAGTGTTCATAAAATCTTATTACATGGTGCTGATGTTATAAAACATTGCTTGCTACCAATTGGACAATTATCTGAGGAAGCCTCGGAAGCGAAAAATAAGCATTATAAATCTTTTCGAGAACATTTCACTCGGAAAACCAGTCGAATTGATACAAATATTGATCTTCTACATCGTTTAATTGTTACTTCTGATCCGGTTATATCATCAATACAGCCACATCCTTCTAAAAAAATTGTGCCATTATCCTCCGAAGTGTTAACTCTTTTAACTTGTCCGGATCTAATATCATTCGAAAAGACCGTTGCTACTACCGACTCAGATTCTGAATAAAATAGTGTATTAAATGTTAAATTTGTTTTTATGTTCCTTTTTTTAAAGTTAAAAACAATGTTCAATTTAATTCAAATATATTACTTTTACGTTATTATAATACATTAAAATATGAAAAATGGTATGTTACATATTTTTTATTTTTTTCCACCTATTTTCGAAATTCCGCCCACTGTGCGTCGTCTGCGTTGTTATGACGTGTACACGAGCAAGAAACGCGTTGATGGGATCGGAAGCGAATGTTCGTAATGGGGTCGTGTGTGTGTGTGTGTGTGTGTGTGTGTGTGTGTGTGTTACGCTGTTTGAAATTAAGGCTTAAAGCCTACTTTAGATCGATTCTTTTTCTAAGTTACCCGACTTTTGTTGACGTATGTTTATTTTTCAGTTTTTTAAACAACAATATAAGTGTGATTTAGGAGGACTATACAAATAAATGTCGGAAAATTGACCTCGAGTCGACTTTCATTTTTAGAGTGATTTTGGTGCATACAATTCTAATAAAGAATCATCCGTATGCGATAAGCGTTTTCAATGGTTCTTTAAAGTTTTATGAACATGTTTATAGTATTGATTGATGTCAGTTGTTTTTAATCCTATATATTTTATGAACCGAGAAGTAGAAGAACTATATGGCGAAACAAGTATAATTGAGATCCTTAAGAGTAGTAGACTGGGATGGGCTGGCCATGTGTGGAGGTCTGAAGGCCCTATATGATTGGCCACGGACTGGAAGCCGGACACAATAAGGCCGAGAGGACGACCCAGAGAGCGATGGAAAGACAGGGTTACAAAAGATACATCGAAATTGAGATTAAACGACAGAAAAGAACTAGCTCAAGATAGAGATAGATGGAGGCAAGTGTTTGTTGCGGCAATTATGGCCCGTAAAAGCCAAAAAAAAAAAAAAAAAAAAAATGTATGAAAAAATAAATCGTTATCAATCAGTAAATCATCTGAAATATCGAAAATACCATTTCATTAGATACGACATCAAAACGTTTTAAAAATCATAATTAATAGACGTAACTTTAACGAGATATTTTAAACGCCAAAACGTATCTAAAATGTGATTTAAATAATGGCTTATTCGGTTTTTTTCTTTTAATTGTCGAGTGAAATTTAAAATTTTCAAATCTGAGTTCTATAAATTAAAAAATAAAACTATTAAAACGTTTTTATCATTGCGCAATACTTAGTTAAAATAATGAATAGAACAAAAGTTATCGCATTTGTCAGATCATCTTGAGACACTATGTTTTAGTATTCACCTTAACCCAAACTTTATCACTCGTAAAATTCACAGCCCAAGTGTTATGGAAGAAAAACAGTAAATATTTATCGCCAGACTTTTCGACCTGACCTAGCCTAACCAATCAAAAACGACGATCTCGACGTCACGACATTTTTTTTGTTTTTGTTTTTTTTTTTTTTTTGTCAATCATCGCGCCTCTCTATGTTTGCGGAAAAATATTTTTTTATGTTTATATTTATTTATATCATATATTTATGATATTTCACGGACACGTTACGAGGCACAACCGACGCCCGACTGACGAACGGTTTTTTACGATCGCGCGGCGGTGGGTGTTCCGACCGGCAAACCGGAAATAACAATAGCGACGTCGCCGTCGTTAAATTCACTTCCGAAGTCAATCGATATAATATCATGACGTATTTATTTATACGTCGCACACGATGACCGCGGCCGTTTTGCCGCCGTGACGATTGATAAATATGCGTCATCGTCGTCTTAAGGAGAATCGGAGGCGTCCCGCGGAGTCGAGCATGACGAACAGTATAATATTATGCGTATCAACGGTACGTAACATGTGTATCGAGCGGGACTTTTCTATCCGCCACCGCCGCTGGTAAACAATACTTAATAATAATAATAGTGTTATCATTGTACACGTATAATAATTGTTACGGTGTCGTTTCCGCGTGTATAAATACACACGGCAGATACACGTTAACATTACTCGTAGTGGTCTACCGTGTTATATATACAGTGTGCGAGTGTGTGTTTCGTACGACTCGCGAAACCTTTTTTTTTTTCGTTTATTTAAATAACTTACAATCTATACAACAGTTAGTACAATAAGCGAATTTGACGGGTTAGTGACAGGAGGTTGACATTTATGGGCAGCCACTCAGCAGTACCGTCCGGCCGGGCACACATTTGGAATTGTTAAAATTAGAATGAGAATTTTTTTTTTATATATATATTTATTTTTATTTTAGTAAGTCCCTAGGCCACTGCCCATTGAGTCGTCTGATTACGTTACCAGGAAGTGAGGTAGAAGATTGTTAGTATATATCAATGGATTACTGCATAGGCGTCATTACGGGGTGGCAAGGGGTAGCAATTGCTACCCCACCCATTTACATGTGTTTTTATAAATGTTTCAACTGTAAATAAAATTATGAGATTAATGATACATTTTTACCTAATTTTTATGAAAAATTAACCTAGACTTATCGATACACCAATTTATTGCTCTATCCCTTCATCAGATTACAAACGAATCAAAAATATTATTCAAGATGTTTGCTACCCTGTGAATTAACTCCGGACGACATCCTTGGATTACTGTGAGAGCTCAAGCTGGTGTGAAATTTAGAGAATTTTGCTAATTGATTGAGTGTAGGAATTTTTAGGCCTTTGTGAAGATTTTTGTTAATGAAGTGCCAAGGAGAAGGTGTTATTACTCGTAGCCAAATGGATTAGAAAGTCTGAGGCGTTTTGGTATTGGATGACTTTGCTGTTCCCCATAACTGAATACCGTATGTCCAAACTGGTCGAATTATTGACTTTTATAATGATAAGTTTATTGGATAGGGAAAGTTTGGATTTTAATAATTGTCTAAGGATACGAAATCTAGAGTTAACGGTTTTACGTTTAAGTTTTATGTATGGGCTCCAGGTTAGACGTTTATGTAGCACTAAACCAAGGTATTTAATTTCATTTCGTAGTGAGAAAGTTACTTGAAAAAGATTAAGTTTCGTTTATTTTGATTTTTCACCTGTTGCTCACAAGTTTATCATATTTAAATGGTTTTGAATCATTTCACTGGCTGTGACGTGGTTTTCGTGGGAGGCGGTTATTAGTGTGTCGTCCGCGTATGTGCCTAGAGATGTGTAGAAGGTCTTGGGTATGTCATGAGTGAAAATCGAATAAAGGAGTGGTGTGATATCGCTTCCTTGTGGGACTCCAGCTCTAATGGAGTAGCGGGTTGAGTAACTCGCGAAATCTATAGCTTTTTTCTTTATTTTATTTATTAATTTTTATTGTTTCAACAAATTGTTTGTTTTCACAAGGTTTTTAACAAATAACAAATAAAGTTAAAGTTTACAATCGTGAATATTTGTGTATAAAACTTAGTTTTTTTCTAATGTGGATATAATCCCACTGAAAACTCGACTTTGAATATTTTAGATTCTGAACGGAGTGAAGAATGTATTGATTTTACAATGATGTGTGTTTTTTTTTTTTTTTTTTTTTTTTTTTTTTTTATTTATTTATTTATTTTTGTGTCTGTCGACACGATTTGGGGCAGTAAAAATGCTTCGATTGCCTTATATAGCAACCTTTCTGAAAGGAAAGTGAATCTAGTTGGTACTTTGGGGGGTCAAAAGTTAAAAATGTTCAATATTTTTTTAACGCGCCGGGAAAAACCCTTAAAAAATGAGGGAAAAACGGTATATTTTACGCAAAACCAGTTTTCGACAAAATCAAATTTTTTATTTTGCTATAACTCAAAAACTAATCGATGTAAATACTTGAAATTTTCACCAAATGTTTAGATTAGCGTTCTCTATACACCTAACCAAAGTATTTTGACTTTTATTGAGCTAATTATAGACAATTGAAATTTTCAATTTTTTTAAGTATTTTTTTTTAAAATAACGATAAAATTTTTTTTTTTTGCCAGAAAATCTTGAAAATTTAATACAAGGTTTCTTATAAGTTGTTCCATAACTGATAAAAAAAAATCCAAAATCGTAAGTCACAATTTTTTTTTATAAGTGCTCAAAGTTTCAATTTATACGAAATATGTAAAAATTGCGAAAATTTGAAGTTATTTTGCAGTTGAAAATTCATAAAATTTTAAGTATTCAAAACTAAGAATTGTAAATTCGGTACAAAGTTTGACATACGTTTTCCTTCAATTATCTGTAAAAAAATTTGCACTGGAATAAAATCAAAAATTTTTATGAGTGTTTGAAATTACAATTTTTTCACATAATCGCGTAAAATAACAATTTAGGCATCATTGATTTTTGATATTTGTTCTTATTCAAAAAGTATAGGTCGTAGAAACTTAAAACTTTTACAAAATGTTTAAATAGGCATTTTCTTTGCATAGTTGTATTTTCAAAATATTTCGTTTATTTTTTAGCTATTTATAGGCATTTGAATAATTCGATTTTCTTAGATTTTTTTTTATAAAAGTCGATAACAATTTTTTGGCCCTACCAAATCGCTTGAAAATTTAATAGAAGGTTTTGAATAAGTTGATCTAAGATTGATTCAAAAATTATTCAAATACATAGGCACAATTTTTTTTTATAAGCAGTTGAAGTTCAAAAATCGACAAAATTTGTCAAAATCACGAATATTTGCAAATTATTTTGTAGTTGAAAATGTATAAAAATTTTTGTATTCAAAGATAAGAAATGAAAATATTATGTAATATCACAGCTGATAAAGATAATTAAATTGATTAAGTTTATTATAATATAATCAGTAGCTGACAGCTGTTCTATACAAAATATTGGTAGATTGTAAACACAAGGTGTATAACGTACCTTTACATGGTTGAATAGAACGTTACTAACTTCCAATTTCCAGTTATTTTAATGTGTGTATCAGTTCCATAAACATGCGGATTTTATATATTATTATTAATTATTAATATTTAAATAGACGTAGCCACGGAGCATTCAGCATATATGGACGGCGGGGTCGGGTGGTGCCGTCACGATAGTGCATTTAGGCAAATAATATGGTATTTACCTACGCCCTATCTATGCACATCCTGGTTTGTCCAATGCTCACGAGCAGAAGTCACATGAATAGACAAATGTAAATTTAACCCAATCTAGGATATTAAAATAAAATATATATTACAATTTAAGGCTGACATCTTCATCTTCGTTCAGAATCGTTTTTTTTTTATAATATAAAATAATTCCAAAATCTATCCAATAATGCCTAATCTAGCAATGCATCTCGTGTATCCCACCCAACTACTGTATCCTGTACTTAACTTACAATGATTTATCATTGCATTCAAATGTAAAGTACCATACAACTAAACTATCGTAAACCAGGTGATCCCATGATAGAAAGTGCTATACACTCCTCACCATTATCTTGTCCGAGGAGCGAAGCGACGAAGGACGAACTTCCACCACCATTATCTTATCGGCTTTTTTAAAATTAACCTTTCTATTTTAGTTTTGATTTGTTTTTTTTTTTTTTTTTTGAACTTTAATGAATATGATATTAATTAATTAATCATTAAATTTATCACAGACTCGTTTTTTCTTTCCGATTATTAGGGATGACTTTTCGTGGTCCATTATCCTATTCGAATCTGTGTTTGACCCCACATAGTTCTATTGGATTTCATTCCGATTGAGGTGGTCTGTTATCAATCTACTTCAGATATATTATAGTACTATATATAGGTATATATAATATAGGCTCGCTATATATGCCTATCACACAACGTGAGCACATTGAAAACAGAATAATATAAGTGGATTAATGATTGATGTGATATTTAGAAAGAATTTTAGATAATGACGTTTCGATTACGGAAATATTGTTATTGGTGTTTTCGGAACCAGACAAGACATGAGCGTAAGATTTGGAACTAGAGTCAGGGTTAGGGTTTGAATTTGTATTAGAACGAAATGAGATTATAGGTTTTTGTAGCATGCGATGAATATTGGATAAATATTATTTGCGGACAGTTTTAAATGACGGAAATCCTTTGAACATTCACAATATCTTAGACTAATTATAACTAGAAATAGAATATTGTTATTTGTAATTTTTAAACCGACTCGTAGTAGCGTGTAATATGCTGAGCCATTTTAATCTGAATAAATAAATAAAAAAAAAATTATCAGTTCAGTTTTTACGCGGTAAAAATCATTTGGATATTTTTTTCTTTCGCTGTTTTTTCACACCGTGCCCGGTATACGACCGGGTATCGTCGTGCATGGTGGTACGGCGTTTTTATCGCGGGCGTACGGCAGATACGTACGTACGCTCACATTGCGCTGCCGCGGAGCAGAGAATGCCGGCGAACGGTTCAAGGACAAGGTCACGGCGCCCGGTGATTAGTGTGCGGTATTCCGGAGAGAGATTGCCCGACGCGCGCTCCCGGACCGGGAGAATTTACATCCGCACGGACGAGGAAGAGCGTGCGACGCGACGACGACGGAGAAAAACGGAGGAAAAAAAACGAATGACAGAGAGAAATAGAGATATTACGAGAAGAGATAGACGGAGAAATAGGGACAGAGGCAGAAAGAGATACGGGTAGAGAGATAGAGAGACAAAGAGTGAGAGAGGGAGAAAACAGACGGGGTGAGCGAGAGGACCGTAGGGGAAGCTGGTGGCGTAAAAGGGGAGGTTCCGGGGGCAATAGCGCTGGCGCTGGAGTGTACGGGAATCCGTTCAGAATTCGTCCAATCGGTCGATGAAGATCGTTTTGATTTCGAAAAATCGTAAGGTTTACAAACATTATTTATTTTACTGACAAAACGTATCGTTTTCCAATGTTACATATTATTATACATTAAGTCGATTACAATTTTTTTTTTTTTTTGTCAATAAAATATTATTTTCAAACGAGGATTTTTTCAAAATAGTTGTAGTCGTAGGCCTATAAATGAACCGGACCAATTATATTCTTTATGTTATATATCAAAGAAGACAAGCGGATTTTTGTTTTAAAAAAAATCGTTTTAATTCAATTCGAATTTTCGTGTAATACGTAAATGTCACGGGTAGTTCATGAATCTACTTTTGTTCTATCCGAATATAATTAACTTTTGATTGAAACAATAAAACGATCTATACATTGATACCAGGGTTGACCAAAACCCGGGCTTTATTGATAAAACCCAAAAAAACTTATAAACCCGTTGGGTTTAATTAATGTTGTGTAACTGGGCGGTTTTATCGGGTTTTTCGAGAAAAAGGCCGGATTTTTTTTTCTAAAAAAACCCATCTGAATTTTTTTTTACCTACTTGTAGTCTTGTGGTCACCTTGTAGGGCTTTTTCGTGCCAACCCTGGTTGATACATACAAAATATAATCGAACGTATTCTGACACTGACTGATCAACGCACAGCCAAAACCACCGTACCGGTCCGTTTGAAATGTTATGGGAATTACTTCTTACTACGCATACGCTACTAGATTGCAAATTCTATCTACTATTTAAATTTTTATGCAAATTAATAATCATGTTCAAATAGTTAAAAATGTACCATTGTAAATATCAATATATGTAGATAGCCAAGGCTAAGAACATATTATAATCTTATCTTAATAAAAAAATTTTTTTTTTAAACTACGCATAAGCGCGCCGAGAAAAGATTTTCCGAAATACGCGTTTTTACGTAGTCAGTTCACGTTGGACGAAAAAATCGGAACAATCGAGCGTTCAGAAAATGGCGAGAAAAACAGCGTAATTACAAAATAATTCGGTACCTCTTCGTATATCTATAGCTTGTGTTAGATATAGAGAGTAATATATTATTTATAATTAAGAAGACAATATATATATGTTACGGTAAATGATGTTATATCGGAAATTAACGTTATTCGCCGGTTATTTACGTTATTTACCTATGAATGTGGGAATTATCGTTATTTTCTAGTGAATAACGTTAATAACCGTATGATTTGGGAAATGTTGATTTTATTTTAAAATAATATCCAACGAGCAATGATAGTGATCGCTAAACTAATTACTGTGGTACTAATTGGGTAAATCAATAAAAATATATCGGCTACAGATGAGGTGGACACTGGGCCTATACCAGCGTTGCCATTGCAAGACTGGTTGTAATAATAAACGTTGTGCCTGCCGTGGGGCTGAAAAATTATGTAACAGTAAATGTCATGGGAGTACAAATTGTAAAAACAAATAAAAAATAATTATGCATTTTTTTTAAATTCTAGTAGGTATTTGAGATTCACGTGCATATCTGTTCTATAACAACAATTACCTGTGTGTTTGGTCATTGATGTGATTATCCGGTTTATAACGATAATTACCTGTGTATTTGGTAAATAACGTTAATAACCGGTGAATTACGTTAATTTCCATTTAACATCATTTACCGTAACATATATATATGTGTGTGTGTGTGTGTGTGTATAAGTAACTAAGTACAATCATAAATAAATTAGTAGTTAGAAAAATTAACAAAAAAAATTGTAAGTATAGAATAATATAAAGTATAACAAACATATGAACGAATCAAATTAAAGAAGAAAATCACCAATGATAGACGATTTTTTTAACTTTGTTTTTAGAAAATTGAATATTTTTATTTATTTATTTATTTATTTATTTTAAATCTTTCTACACATCTCTGGGCAACTATGCCGATGACACAATATGTTACAAAACATCTTCACATGATACAACTCTGGTCCCAACGCTGGAAGATTAAATTAAATGAATCGAAATCATCCTTTGTAAAATTCTCACGAGGACCACCAGACTGCCCCTCCCCCCAGTTTCACTAAATAATAATATTATGCCAACAACCTCGACAACAATGTATCTGGGCCTGACGCTCGATAGACGTCTTACATGGTCTCAACATCTCAAAAATAAAAGAAAGACAGTTAACTCCAGAATGCATCTACTTCACCCTCCATTAAGATCCAAACTAACCACCAAAAACAAACTTTTAATCTATAAAGCCATCATCAGACCAGTGTGATCTTATAGCATCCAATTATCGGGCTCCGCCAAACCTCCCACTATCCAAGCTTTTCAATCAATATGTCTCCGCCAAATCGTCTCTGCCCCTGGTATATCAAAAACACAAACCTACCCAACGGCCTTAAAATTCCAAGCTATAGCTTAAAATATATAGATGAAAAAAATAATAGGAAATGATCATTTTAATTTTTTTTTTTTTTTATTAAAAATATTCAACGATAAGTTAAGTCGTTGGTGGAAAATTCGTTTTTCATCTTTCTTGAAGAATTTAAAAAATGTCGCTTAAGCCTTTTTGGATTGTTATCGTCACGTGTCACGTTCATATTTCATATTTCATATATATATATATATATATATATATATATATATATATATATTTATATATATTTATATTATTATTTTTTCTGGGCCTTGAAACCACGATGTACGTCTGTGCCTCCATATTCTCCGACGCGACTCGTAACTTCGGGCGCCGGACTCGGAAAGCTAGAGACGGACGCGTTCAACGGCGACCGGACGGCCTGTGCGGTATGCGGTCCACGACGGAGGGGGGGGAGCAGTGCCAAAGTTCATAATAAACCCCGGGACGGGCGCGCTGCGTGGTGGTGACTGGTAACCGAAAACGATTCGCGGTCGCGTTCATTGCGTAACCGCGGTATGACGTCGGATTGTCATCGTTAAAGCGTTCCATTATAATAATAATAATGTTATTATTTTCAGATATTATTATGTATTCACTCGTATAATAATAATAATAATAATAATTGTGTCGCCTCTGCCATTGTCGTACCTACCTAATTATCGATCTATGACATAATAATATTAGAGTACTGCGAGCATCTGCGATTCGTTATATTATAATGATTTATACGTGTTTATTTTTTTTCGGTTTTTATGTATTTTTTTCGTTATAACGCATTGTTTCGCGATGAAAACGTCGTATTTGTTTTTAACGAGCCGTCAGACGACTATATAGTTCGAACAACAAGTGCGAGTTTCTTTTTTGTTTGTAATCTTAGAATGGGAAAATGTTAACTTTTTTTCGAGTATAAAAGCGTTTATTATTAATTTACAATCTTTACAGTATGTACAATAAGTAAATGTGTTGTGCGAAAATTGGCTATGATCGACTTAAAAGGAGGACTCGCAGTCGAGTTCACTTTTTACATTGATTAATATTATGGTTTATTTTACTAGCTTAGTAGGTCTCTACACCAGTGTCGTTTGAGACGTCTTATGGAAATAAATGTTAACTTTTACAGTAAAATGTTTGAAAATTTCAAACGTCTCGTCATTATTTTAAAGATAATACGTATAATATGTATTATATACACGGTGTCCCGCGAGAAATTCGATCCTTGCGGTGCCTTCCGAGATAATCGAATTTCATTTCTTTTAGATCGCTTACACGGCCAAGGAGTACAAAAATAATTCATCTTGAAATCAATTGAAACGTACCAACAGAAAGTTACTTTCTACCTTTTAAAATTTATCGGAAAACCCGAAGAAAGCCATTTCGTAGCTTATTTTCCTGAAAACGTTGAGACGTCACAATTTAAATTTTCACTGTCTCGATGAATTTGAATATTTTTTTTTTCTTGATTTCCTGAAATTCGGTGTGTTTTTTAATATCCTATTGTCGCCTGTGTCGCCTGATAAAAACGACTGAAAAAAAATACGATTTTTCGATAATAATCGTATTAAAATAATTATTATGGTGTTAAATAATACGTAATATACGTATGAAAATATTCTAAAAAAAGCAATTTTTTCAATTCGTCACTGAAACATTTGAATCAGTTGAAATGTAAATCATTTTTAGTCTTTAACTAAGTGAGTCTCATAAAAAAAAAAAAAAAAACATAATTAGATTATCTTCATCGCCTCAGGAGATATTACAAAAATCAAAATCTCGCGCGACACCTTGTATGTTATACTACGTATATCAATTGCGATTGGGTTTTGGTGTCTTGGCGACGACTGTATAATGCACAAACACAGAGTTAATTGGAAAAAAAAAATATAGGACGAAAGGTTTGTCAGCTATCTCGTACGAAAAAGATTAAATTAAAACCACGAAAAGACGAGAACTTTTTTTGTCATAATCATAATGCATTTTTAAGCAATTTTTTTTTCGAATACTATATTGCTCATTAGATTATGGTAGGTGTCAAAGGGAATGCCGATGCGGAATCATTTAAAAACTAATTATGAACGTGGTACTCGAAAGAAATTTATAAAATGCATTTGATGTTATTAATTTTTGTTATTATTTTAGTTTTTAAAGTGCTTTTGTCGATAAGCCAAAGAAAAAATAATACATTATACACGCATATTATAATAATCGAGACGGAAATTGAAAAGGAGACAGCGAGGTTATTTGTTTTTAATATTAAAATTCCGATTTGAATAAAATCAATAAACTACGACGATGTTTCTGTAGGTACACAAACCCAATACGCGTTTTTACCCTTGGCGTACGCTGAAATAGAGAAAATATGTAAATGATGTGTGTTATAGAGTGTTTCACAATAACGTGTAATGATTTTTAAAAGAAATAGTTCTAGTGTTTCGTTTTTCTTAATTTGTTATTCAAGGCTTAATTGAGCGTTAATTAAGTTTTAGTGCGTATAGTTGGATTCTCTGGATTCTCTGTATTTCCATTCTTTCGGCGATTAATATCACTACAATGTCTTTGGACGGTTCCCATGTCCTAGTTATTATTATTGAAATTCAACTTTTGAAGTTGATGGATACGTACTTGAACTAATGTTTGAAAATAATGCGATCTTATGTTTTTTTTTATTGTGCAGTATTAATGATATTTTTATGGAACATGTGGTACGTATGGTACAGGTGATAAACGTGCACGTTTGTACAAATAATATTACTTATCATCTGAGTGATCTTGTTATTACCATTTGGTATTTGAATAAAAGTATAATAGATATTAACATGTTTTAGTTAGGTACTCTCTGCCCATGTATCGTATTATTTTGAATTAAATTAAATCGATTAAAAGCAATTTTTTTTGTATGCAAAAAAAACATCAGTGTATAATTTGTTAGATTGGGTGAGGGGGTAGGTATTAAAGTACAATCGTATATCATAAAAACAAAATTTTCAATATATTTTGGGCAGTCGGTAAAAATTCTTAGAATAAGCCCCGGTACAATATGTATATATATATATATATTAAAACATTTAAGCTGTGAAACAATGTCGAATCGAAACCTCTTCGTTATAAAAAAGCAAAGTGAATAATAACAAAAAAAAAAACCACTTTACGTTACTGAATCGGAATGATTTCTTATGAATAATATTATTTGATTTATACACGTTATCATTGAATAAATTATATTATTTTATGACTTGACTCATTCACAAGATATTCCGGTCAATGAGAATTGTAAATAAATGCGAAAACTCAAATATTAAAATTAGAATCTATTTATGAAATTGATAGTTGATACCATACATTCAATGTTAAATATCTAATAACGCAAACGTCTCGTCATTATTTTAAACAATCAAATGCAGTTGAACAGATTATATCTGATACTACGCTTGAAGTAATTAAATTAGATTCAACCGGATGAATAAATCAAAAATAAAAAACCAACATAATGACTATTTTAAGACTATTTTATCTCCTTTCGACCGAAAAATCAATACACAACATAAAATTCGAGCAAATTATTTTTTATTAACAGCTTTAATTGACAGTGTGCACTGAATTCATGCAAAGACTTGCATTTTTTTTTTTTTTAGTAGTTAAAAGTTTTACGTCCTTAGGTTGACTCTTCGAATGATAAACTGAAGGTAATCAGACACGTCCTAGTAGTATATAAGTACCAATCCTGGCCCACTTTTGATGTTTTTCACTTAAAACAAATTAATTGATATTTTTCACTTAAAACAAATTTATTGATATTTTTCACTTAAAACTAATTTATTGGTATTTTTCACTTAAAACTAATTTGTTGGTCTTTTTCACTTAGTTTTTTAAGAAAAATATAAATATTATGGTCCGTGGTCTTTTTCACTTAGTTTTTTTTTTAAAAATATTTATATTATGGTCTGTGGTCTTTTTAACTTAGTTTATTTTTCTCTAATTATTTAACATAATTATTTCAAAATGTTTTTGAAATAATAAAATTTTTATGTTGAAATTCAACATAAAAATTAAAATTTAGATTTCTGGAGTTCCCCTGTATAAAAAGTCCCCTCACTAATTTCACCATCAATATCTTTTTTTTACAAGTTATAGGAGATGTGTACACAATTTCGTTTATTATAAATATTTCACGAGTCCAATTAGGATCATATTTATTGGCAAATTTTTGTTTAAATCTGGTAATTTGAACCCTGTCTCCAACTTTAAATTTAATTTTCTGTTTCGATTTATTCTCAGAGAATACCTTTCTTAAAACCTCACACTCATTACTCTTTCTGACTTCACAAGGTTTCATTCCAATAGTTCTATGAATGTCTTTAAAATTATATTCATACAACAAGGATTGTAAAGTATGTATCCATTTTTTATTGTTTTGTACTTCGAAATGTATTCTCATCTTTCCATTGAGTGTTCTATTAAATCGTTCGATTATTGATGATTTCTCTTCATTTTGAGTATGAAACATTTTAATCTCATATTTTTTTAACATTTCTTTAAGCAATTTATTTTCAAATTCTAGTCCTTTATCGGTATGGAGTAAAACTGGAGGGTTATGGTTTTGTATTTTAGCTTCCTTTAATATTTTTTCAAAAGCTTTGGATACACTTTTCCCGTCTTTCTTTTTAAGTGGATAAGACCAAGCAAATTTGGAAAAAGTATCAATTACATTTAACATATAAGAATAATTATCGTTTTCTTTCTCATAGTTTTTCATTATAACTAGATCAGCAGCCCATAGATCATCAATACCCTTGGTAAATATTTTTCTTTTCGGAAATCGTTTCCTTACAGGTTTGTGATGTTCTTGAGCTATTGGAAGTTTATCCTTTGCCTTTATTTTTTGGTTGTTTTTAATTTTTTCTTCATCTTTAAGAGGTTGAATAAATTTACTTTTATTTGTGTTACATTCAACACATTTTGCTGAGATTCTCCACCTACCATTATTCGTTTGAATTTTTTTTGCATCGATATTTTTTGTTTTTTCTTACATTTCAGACAATGTATAATTTCTTTTAAAATACCATCCATTTTATAATAGACAATCTTAAATTTTATCGAATTTCTCTAATTGAGTTTTGTATAATATCGTATACAAATTTGTTACTTGAAACTAGACAAATATAGCAAACAGTACCATCTGCTACATCTCCATCAAAATCAATATTCAAAATGACTGTGTGTTTAGAACCTGATATACTCACAGGTTGTCTAGTCAGATTTATAACGAATAAAGGTTTAGAATTCTTAAACTGTTCTGGATCTGTGTAGATTAGTGGGAGTTCTCGGTATGTTCTGTAAAAAACTTTTTTGTAGTCTCCAAGCATATCGTAAATATTGCCAAATTTATCGTTTTTGAAATCGATATTCAACATCTCTTCTGGATATTTTTCTCCATTTATTTCAAAGTAAATATTTCTAACATTACAGTGGTCAAAATTACTTGATTCTTTTAGTTGAGTATTTCTGTTTGTTTGTAAACCTACAATCCCAAATAAAGGATTATGAGCATTTCTATACATGTTTCTAATATCAAGAGTGCACTTCTTTCCACTCAATTTTCTTACTTCAATACATTTAATAGTTTTAAAATCCAAGAAATAATTATTTTTTTCTGATAATTCAACCAATTCATTTATTAAGAGGGTTTTACTCGTACTATCATATTTTACTACACGAAAACTAATCCTAAAATCCTGAATAATAATTTTTCCATCTGTTGTCATTTTTTTATCAGAATTTTCTTCTTTGAATAATGCACCATGGTCATGATTTCGAGTAAACTCTAATTGAATGTCTCCTTTGTAAAGTGGATGTGTTATATCCTCAAAGAAACCCAAACCGAAATCAGACAAATTGCCATAAACATTGAATTTCCCCCCTCCTTGAAATCTCGATTGATATCCTGAATTTATTGTAGGACCGTGGTTATTATTTAAAGCAAAATCAACAACCCCTTTCATATTACTTGTTATACCAGGGTTTTCGATTTCCTCAAGTAATGTTCCATGTTTTTTCAGTTGGATGTTGGAAAATAGTTTGCTTGGAAAACCATTCTCCAATTTTATATTGCTATTATGTGGATATTCAGTACCGTCTAGTTGTACAACTTTTCCGGAAGTGTTAAATTTTGTGGATTTTAAGTTTAGAAAACTATCACTTCCATCTATTGAGAAAGTTGTCTTCCTATTTTCAGTATTAAGGTTTAACACAGAAGTTGGGTTGAAATCTCTATATTCAGCCCGGATAATATTATCATCATACTTTTCAAAAATGTTTTCCATTTATTATACATATATATATATATACCCCTCAGGGGGACACTATTTATTTAGTGCTACGGGCTTAGCGGACCCGGGGCCCCGAGCTACGGGCTGACTTTAATTAGTTGGCCCAAACTGGTCCTCCAGGTTGGGGGTTTGAGCGACGGGCTAACAACCCGTCCTCTTTAAAAACATACTTTTGTTAAGAAACTTCAACTAAAGCCTCGGAATGTGGACAAAAATGGATCACGAAATGGAAATAGGACCCGGAAAGATTTGGAGTTACGGATTGGAACATGGAATATAAGAACGCTTTTTAAACCAGGCGCACTGAAATGTATGATTGATGAAATTACAAGATATAAAATCCCCATAGTAGCCATACAGGAGGTTCGATGGCTCAATAGTGGTAGTATACAAAGTGGCAACTCAATAATTTTCTACAGCGGTCTGCAAACAGGTAGACATGAGAAGGGAGTCGGTTTTGTGATTGAAAAAGCCATGATGAATCAAGTTAAAAAATTTGTGCCAGTGAATGAACGTATTTGCTACATACGAATCGCACAACAGAAACTAGATCTGATAATATTGAACTGCTATGCACCGACTGAAAATGCAGACGACGAGGAAAAAAATAGTTTCTATGATACGTTAGAAGCAACTTTTGACGTTTTGCCTAAAAACTGTATAAGGCTAATTGTCGGAGATTTAAATGCTCAAGTTGGTAGAGAAACGTCCTTTGGACAAACGATTGGAAAAGAAAGCTGGCATCTTACGACAAATAACAATGGTCAAAAAATAATTGACTTTTGCTCTTCAAAAGACCTCATAATTAGCAGCACCTATTTCCCAAGGAAAAACATCTATAAACATACATGGTCTGCCCCAGATGGGAAAACGAAAAGTCAAATTGACCATATCATAATAGACAAGAGGCACAAAACATCAATTCGTAATATTAGAAGTTACAGAGGAGCTGATGGAGATACTGACCATTATTTAGTTGTTGCAACGTTTGTATTAAAGCTGTCAGTAAAATGGAGGAGTAATAAAGAAACAGGAAAGAATAATAAACTGGATATAGAAAAAGTCAGGAACCCGAAGGAGATAGACACATACCAAAGAGAAATTGCGGAAAATCTCAGGAAATATAATCTTACAGAACATGAATCGGATAAAGTTACACTGTGGTCAAAGACAAAAGAATCTCTAACAAAAGCCGCTGAAAGACTACGAGGTAAGCGCACTAAACAAAACGAAAATCATTGGTTTAATCTGGAATGCCAAGCTGCTATTAACAAGCGAAGTTTAGTTAGACAAAATATGATGCTGAATCCAACAGAAGAGAACATGAGTGAATACACTAAACTCAGAACCCTAGCAAACAAGGTGATTAGGCAACAGAAACGTGCAATGGAAAAAAGAGTTATAGAAGATATCGAATATTATAAGAAAGAACCTAGATTGTTTTTTAAGAAGTGCAGATCAATTAAAGAGGGATTCAAGGCACGTACTAATTTCATCACAGACATGAATGGTCATATAATATCGGAACCTAGCGAGATCGTAAGCAAATTTCAAGAATATTTTGAAGAACTATTAAACAGCAATAATTCCCGCTCTGGAAATGACAACAATGGAAAGTACGAAGAAATACTATATCACACAGCAGAACCTGAACTGCCAGCACCAAATATCGAGGAAATTGAAATTATTATTAAATCACTAAAGAATAATAAATCTCCAGGGGAAGATAATATAAATCCTGAACTACTAAAAATTGCAGGAAAGGAAATTTTAATTAACATACACCACATTATAGCAAATATATGGAACAGCGAACAAGTTGAACAGGAATGGTCGTTATCAGTTATCTGCCCTATTTTCAAGAAAGGGGATCCAACTAAAGTTAGTAATTATCGAGGTATATCTCTTTTAGACACAGCGTACAAGGTGCTCTCAATAGCTATCTTACGAAGAATAGAAGCAATTGCCATAGACATTGTAGGAAAATATCAGTGTGGTTTCTCAAAAGGAAGATCTACCAGTGACCACATCTTCACGCTCAGACAAACAATGGAAAAGTATTATGAGTACGACAAAGACCTTCACATGATATTTATAGATTTTAGACAAGCGTACGATAGCATCGACAGAAAACAGCTATGGACAGTACTTCAAAATTTTGAATTGCCCAGGAAACTGGTAAACTTGGTTAAAGGTTGCAATTCCAATACTACATGCAAAGTGCGTTTCATGGGAATGGAGTCAGGGAATTTTGAAGTCAAGTCAGGCCTGAGACAAGGAGATGCGCTATCCCCCATTCTTTTTAATATCGCTTTGGAAAAAGTGGTCAGAGATATGCATGAAACGCGAGTAATGGATCTAACTGGTAGCGGCACATTGTTCGCATATGCTGACGACATTGTCATTCTTGGAGACTCTCAAACAGAAGTAGAAGAAAGTACAAATAAATTAATTAATTCTAGTAAAAGAATGGGCCTCAATATAAACGAGAACAAGACAAAGTATATGATCATGAGTAGGCGACCAAGAATATTACAGAATCTCATCGTAGATGGATATACATTCGAACAAGTAGAAGATTTTAAATATTTGGGAGTCAATTTGAATAATAGGAATGATATGCATAACGAAATTAGAGTGAGACTAAATACGGCAAATCGTGGCTATTATGCAATGAGTAAATTATTCAGATCTAAGCTTCTTTCCAAAGAAACTAAAAAAAAGCTTTATATTTCATACTTACGGCCCATAGTAATGTATGGGTGCGAAACGTGGTCCACCACTAAAGGGGACGAGGCAAAGCTTTTAATATTTGAAAGAAAGATCCTCAGAAGAATATATGGTCCCATGTATAATACGGAAACAGGGGAGTACGAAAGGAGAACAAATGCAAATATTGAAAGAATCTTTAATGGACCAAATATCCAAAAATATCTTGTCTCAAAAAGACTGGAATGGGCAGGCCACATATGGCGAGATAAGGACAGCCAAATGAGACAAGTTATGATATCTAAACCAAATAAAACACGCCCCAGAGGAAGACCACGTCAACGTTGGATGGACCGGGTAAAGAAAGACTTAATGCAAGTAGATGAAACTGCAATAATTGAGGATGCAGACAACAGAGATCGATGGAGAGGCATAGTAGAAGCAGTGAAGGGCCTTAATGGCCTGTAGAAGCTATTAAAAAAAAAAAAAAAAAAAAAAAAAAAAAATATATATATATATATTTTTTTTTTAACAAAAATCCTAAACCAGGCGAAAAATCCGGGTTAAAAAAGAAATCTTAAGCCAGGCGGAAAATCTGGGTTGGTTAGAATATTGAAAACCAGATTTATATTCATTAGTTTGTAACAGTATAAAAATTTTAAAGATTTTCTCTTTAAAATTAACAATACATTTTATTATAATTTTTTATAAATTCCAAACACAAATGACCACAAATAGGTGGGCCATTATCATCTTGGTATATATTCGTTGATATTAGTAGGTTCTTTTTCCCTAAATATTTAACAAGTTCTGTAGGTGGATTAAATTCTCCATATGAGTCGAAATAAATTTTTAAATTTCCTTCTTTTATCCATGCTACCCAATGTGAACTTTTCTCTTTAGAATCATTTAAATTTAATATACCACTTTCATTTGTCCAAGGTTTTAGAGGAAGTTCGTTTCTCATGAAACACCCTCTAAAATATTTTTTTTTTTCAGTAAATTTTAAGATATCAAAATTAGTCAATGCTTTTTCCCCATATTTTTTAACAAGGAAATTAACAGATAGATCTACTTTTTGATTGTTTTTTTTTCTCTTCAAACCTGAGCCAATATGTAATGTTTTAACATTTTTAATAATTTTTTCCAATTCCTGATTGTGTCGAATTGTTTCTCTTTCCATTGCCTTTTTATATTTATTTTCTGAATAACTATCCCATATAGCAGATCCTCCTTGAGCTGCAGCAGCAGCTGCTGCAATTCCATCTAATAAAAGAGGAAGAAATCCACCTTCTTTTATTTGATTAAATTCCAATTCTAATCGGACTTCTTTATTTTCTTTTTTGGCTTTTTTTAGCATATTTATTTGTGTATTGGTTAAATTATATAGTTTTCCCTCACCTATTTGATAAGGTTTTAAAAGGATTGTAACATTTTTTTTCTGTTCATGAGCCAAATGAATTTTCTTATTTTGATAATCATTTAGTTTAAGTTTCATTTATTATACATTTTCTTTTTTTTTTTTTTAAATTAATCCCATCCCTAATTTTCGTTTTGTTTTCATGATGTTTGTTGTAACCCATGCAGCAGATTTTTCACCTAAGGACACATTTGGATCTGAAAATCTTTCCCAAGCTTTATGTTCTAAAATCAAATCAGCTTTATGTCTAGATTTAGTATCTTTTATTTTTTTCATAGTAAATATCGTGTTCTTTTGCTGCTTCATCCAGTTTATTAACAGGTTTTTTATTTTTCTTTAATTTTGTACCAGAACCTAAGTAGTTATAAGTAGGCCAATGCATTTCAGGTATAAATTTACTGTTTAAAATATGATTGACAAGACCTTCCCCTATAGTTAGTTTTTTTGGCAAACATTTTATAATTTCGATCAAATACTCTGTACTTTTTGGGGAATCAATCAACTTTTCCATTTCATTTTTGAAAAAGGTTACCATATCTAGTTTTTCATTATGAAAATTATTATTTCCTGCTCTTTCTTCTTCGGCGATTTTACGTAATCGATTTATTATTTGGTTTAAATTATTTATATACATATATTCTACAGGATTTTCCGTGTAATATTTTAAACCTTCTCCAACATGTTCAGATGGTTTTTTCATTTCATTCCAAATATTTTTAATTATTAGATTATATTTATTAGAACTGGATGATTTTGGTTTTCCTGTTTTTTTATCGTTTTTTTGATATATCGAGTCGGTTTCTAGTAATATTTTTTTATATGTTTTTAAATCCTCATCTGTATACGGTAATATAATATTATTTGTTTCATCCCATAGATTTGACTGTGTTAACAAGTTTCACAATGGCACAATCCTTCTGTTCCTGTATATTGATTCTTGTTTAAAATAATATCGTTGCCGTTAAAACTTATTGCGTATTTCCCAATTGCATGACCTTTTTTATTGGTAGTTTTATTATCATAAATCCAAATTCCAAAAGCTTTGTCTCTTAGATCTATGAGTTTCTGTGCGGCGATATTGCCTAGATGTGTTGTTTCTGGTGTTTTTATTGTTTGATTTTCTTCATCTCTTGTTGGTGTTTGAAAACTTGATATCATTTTCGGTTTGTTTTCTGTATGGATTGGTTGCTCTATTAATGTTGATGTTTTTACAGGTACCAATTCTGTCTGTGAATCAACATCTGTTTTGTTTACAGCATTTTTTATGTCTCTTAATACTTTCACTACAGGTTCGAAAGCTTTTTCTTTTCTTATTTCGTTGTTGATTTCTCTTTGATTTGCATTTTTAAAATTATTTTGTAGTTTTTCTCTTATTTTTAATACTTGTTTGGTTTTTTCTATTTTTTCCTTGTCCTTATCATTATTTAAAGTATTTGGTTTAAACATCTCCCTATTTTGAAGACCTCCTCCTTTTCTCATTTGTTTTGTAAGATTATTCTGAATTTTTTTAATATCGCTATCATTCATTTATAATAGATATATTTAAAAAAAATATATCTAAATTATATTTACAACATAAACGTCCAATGTAAACCTAAACATAAACGTCTTACGTAAACCTAAACATAAACGTCTTACGTAAATTTTAACATAGTTTTTTCTCTAGTTTATTATATGTATGATTATCTATAACATCCAGAGAAATGTATCCATATTTTTTTTCCCAACAAAGTGCATAAAATTTTTCAAATTTTTCTTTAGATAGAGTTGAACTATAAAAACTTTCCCAAATTTTACTTACGTAGTGTTTTTGTTGTTTAAAAATAAACAAAAAATTTAAATTATTGCGTATCAATTTTAAATCGCTCGAGCTAAAACAATGAGTTAAATAAATACAGGAAATATTTTTATGTCTGCCTCTGACAAAATATTCCTTTACTAATGATTGATCTTTTTCCAAAATCCAATCATCAAAAACAACTAGACTATTTGTTTGACATTCGTCGACAGGTACTATATCTTGATCAGAGAAATGCGAATAAATATTAAAATTAATATCAAATATTTTTTGTAAAAATGTATACACTGGTTGTTCAAGATTTTTTGAGAACACATATAGATGTTGATAATCAACCCAAATACTCTGTGATAATATTCCTTAACAACGTAGTCTTACCAGAACCAGAACCTCCAACAATTAAACATTGAATAGGAACAGGAAGTAAAGAATCGTTTTTATTTAGAGTTTCGGTTTCAAAAGGATAAAGCTTGAAAACATATTTTTTCATATTTATTATAGAGTTTTTAAATATTCCAAGAATATTTAAAAGAGTATATAAACAAGGGGTATTTTACTCAAAAATGACTAAATGTTTTGAGTAACCATTACTCAATTTTTCCAAACCTTTATAAATTAAAGTGAACTTCACTGGATTCGAGTTCATTTCTTCAATATCATTAACTGTAAATTTTTTAGAAAAGTGGTCTGGTAAAATTTCTTTTAAATTATCATCTAAAATTACTAATAATTTTTGCCCATACTTTGTCATAACAATTTCAAAGTTTGTTACCTTATATTTTTTTCCGAGTTCCAACTTTTTTAATGAGATGAAGTATGTGTTTGAATTTAAAAGTGTTTTATAGTTTTCCATTTATTATACATATATTTTTAAAATACAATATGCATATTGATGCATATTGATTTTTTAAATTTTTTTGAAAAAATTCTTAACCCGGATTTTTCATCCGGGTTGGTTAGAATATTGGCAACCAGGTTTATATTCATTAGTTTCAAAGTCTAAAATGAAGGAAGCAGAAGATTTTCAGGATTGGTTAACTATTTTTTCTGTTGAGGTCTAATAAATCGAGATAAAAAATTGGATCTTTGAGTAGGATAAATTCGTTTCCATTTTGATCGAAAATACTGATGTTTATAGTTTTAATAGTTTTTAAGCTTTCGGGAACATAAAATATTTTCTCTGGTCTTACAAATAAATTATTAGAATCAAATAAAAACACGAATAAAAGTTCTTCCTCTACATGATGAATATCATTAACAGAGGAGAACGATTTTTCAAATATGTTGCAATGAATTTCTAAAGGTGTAATAATTATGTTTTCATATATAGGTGATAAACCTATATATGACCTTATAGAAAAATTTTTCTTATTTATTCCAAAACATTTGTTTAAATTTTCATCAAGTTCGAAATATTTATCAGATTCAATTAATATGGTATAATTATTTAAAAGAGATATTTTCATATTTGTTGGTATAATTTTATTTAATTCTTCTATTGTATAATAATCAGATTTTATATTGTATTCAGTATTATCCATATAAATATTTCCCTCTAATATCCACATTTTATTGTTTATAAATTTTGATGTTTTATTACCAATATGAGTGATTTCTACATCAGAGTGTCGAAATTCATAATGGTAATTTTCCACTCCTAAAATCTCTTTTAAATAATCTTCGAATATAAAAGAGATGTTTGAAGTAAAATGTATAATATTATTTTCATCTAATTTAATTATTGTTCTTTTATAAGTGGTATTTTTATTTAGATCATGTTGAAATTGTTTTAAAGAATAAATGCCTTTTGTTATCACAAATTCTGTGTTTAAAATTACAAATTTTATATTGTCTTGAAGTTTATATTCTTTCGCTATAATAATACAATCTCTGTCTAATCTGATAACAGGAATATACCTGATTTCTTTTTCACTTATTTTTGAGTGATCTAATTTTATATACTCTAAATTCAAATATTTGCAGAAATTCTCATCTAAATGATAGTAAGTATTACATGTTATTTTAACTATATTTTCCTCTGAAAGACTTATCACAACAGGATTAATTTTTTTGTTTAACTGGTCAATTGTATATCTGCCTGGCTCCACAGTAACTATTATACCGCCAATTGTAATTACACAATCTGTTTCAATTCTGATTAAATTATGTAAACCAGTAAATGTTAAAGCCTTAAGTCCTAGTAAAAAATTACCAGAATTAACCAAGGGACGTTCTAAATGTATACTATTATTTTTAATTTTTATTAAAACCATCTATTATTTATAATATATAAATATTATAAATAAAAAAAATAAAAAAATAAAACAATTGAGTATTTAATTCGAATGATGACCTACTTTCGTTATCTTTTGTATGACGTCATACAAGCGATAATTACTCAGTTGAGTTAAAAGGAAACAAATGTATGTAAATGTAATAAATCGACAATCACCGCACAAAAAAAAAATATATCGTATAATAAATGGAAGATATGAATATGAATACTAAATATCATTCTAAATACTGTGTAGTTTGCGACACAAATATTGCTTATAAAAATTGGTCAAGACATTGCCAAACAAAAAAACACAAAAATAATGATCCTAATAATACAATCACAACAAGGATTCGTAAGAAAACAATAACAACAACCAAGAAACTTAAAAAACAAAGAGTACCTAAAGACCATAGAGTTTTCCATAAGTTCAGTGAAAAACTCTTTAATAAATCCAAAAAAAATCGATCTGTTATCTTGGAAAAAGATTCGGCCTTTAATAGCAAAGTTAAAACATTCACAATTAATAATAATTTTGGGTTCAAAGATATTATAAAATTTATGAATCATGTAGAAAGAATAGTTTTAGGTAAAATTCAAGAAGGATTAAATAAACAACATGGTTTAAAAGTAAATTTTATTTTGCATTGTATACACCAGAGAAAAATTACTGGTACAGAAACCATGGAGTATAAGAACACTCATTTTAAAACAAAGAATGAAATAATATTGAAAACGACTGATCGAAGTGATTACTATCTTGGAGTGAAAACTAAATTAACGAATGAAATGCAAGAGTTTCAAATCAAACAATCACAGTGGTGCCTTCAAAAAATTGTCTCCTTGGAATTGTGTATCAATAAATTTATACCTCTAAGAGGTGCTTCGTATATAGAACTTCCAAAATTTATTCAACTTAAACATGCCGTTATAAATGTGAAAAATGAGGATAATAAATGTTTTCTTTGGGCCTTACTTTCTGCATTATATCCAGCTGAACATCATCCACATAGAGTTTCCAATTATAAAAAATGGGAAAATGATAAAGAATTCAAAGATATTGAATTCCCTGTTAAATTAACAGATATACATAAAATAGTTGATAGATTAAATATTTCTATAAATGTGTATTGTATTGATGAGTTCAAGCCAGTAATTATTCCTCTTAAAATAACTAAAATTGAGAAGGAGAAACATATTGATTTGTTGTATCTTAAAGAGAAAAATAATGAGCATTATTGTTGGATAAAAGATTTATGGAAACTAGTAGGACATGCTCAACTTTCCAAAGATGGACATAAACGTTTTCTGTGTAAAATGTGTTTAATCAGCCATACAACACAAGATAAATTAAACGAACATAAAACTTACTGTATGTATAATAAATGTACCAAGGTCGTTTTACCCAAACCTTACAATAATATTGTTCAATTTTCTCATTATAATCATTCTTTAAAAGTACCTATTTCGATTTACGCAGACTTTGAGTGTATGTTAGAAAAAATACAGAATTGTCAACCTTGTGATAAGACTTCGTATATAAACCCATACCAAAAGGTTAGGTTAGGTTACTATATACTATATACTTTATATAGAATTGTATTCTATATAAAATACTCTGATGGGAGTTTTAAGAAAAGTGAAGAATACTTTGGGTTGGATGCACCTAAGGTATTTGTTCAAAAAATAAAGGAGAAAGCTCTTAATATTGCTGAAAATTATTTAGATATAAAAGTTCCTATGAAAGAGTTGACTAAAAAACAATGGAAAAATTTTAAAAACGCAAACACATGTCATATGTGTGAGAGAAATATGGAGGATATACCTCCACAATTGTTACAGAGTATGAAAAAAAAGGAAAAAGATACTGCATTCAAAAATAATATGAGAAAAGTTCGAGATCATGATCTTTTAACTGGAAATTATAGAGGAGCTGCACATTCTTATTGTAATTTAAATCATCAAGTTCCTAGATTTATTCCTGTTTTATTCCACAACCTTTCAGGTTACGACGCACATTTATTTATAAAAGAATTCAACGGCGATAATCAAAGAATAAACTTGATTCCAGATAATGAGGAAAAATATGTATCTTTTTCAAATATTTTGGACTACCAATCATCTGCTTGTATGAAAAATAAATGTTTGAATAAATTCTGTAAAAAAAGTATAACAAATATTGTCTGTAAAAATCAAATCGAGATAAGATTTTTAGATTCATTCAAATTTCTATCTTGCAGTTTAGATGAATTAGCTAATAATCTAGAGAAAAACCAGTTTAAAGAACTCGGAAAACATTTTCCAAGAGAACATCTAGATTTAATAACTAAAAAATTATTAATTATATTGTGATACAGATTCTCTAATAATAGAAGTGAAAACGAATGATTTTTATCAAGATATGAAAAATGATATAGACCATTATGATACATCTGATTATCCTTTGGATAATATTTATAATATCCCATTAGTAAACAAGAAAGTTATAGGGAAATTCAAAGATGAGCTTAATGGTAAAATAATGGCTGCATTTATTGGTCTGCGATCAAAATTATATTCCTTCACAGAACATAGTACAGGGAAAGAAGTCAAAAAAGCTAAAGGAGTGAAAAAATGTGTGGTTGATAAAGAAATATGTCATAATGATTTTAAAAAATGTTTAACAACTCAAAAATCTCTAAGTGTTAAACAAAATATTTTTAGAACAAAAAACCATGACATTTGTACAATCGAACAAAATAAAACAGCACTCAGTGCTCATGATGATAAAAGATTTATATTAGAAAATGGAATTGATACTTTAGCTTGGGGCCATTATAAAACAGGAATATCTAGAGAAAACTTCATTGACCATATTAATAATGTAATCAAAAATAATAACTCAAAAAAATAGAGAAAAATAAACTAAGTTAAAAAGACCACGGACCATAATATAAATATTTTTAAAATAAACTAAGTGAAAAAGACCACGGACCAAAATATAAATACTTTTTTAAAAAACTAAGTGAAAAAGATCAACAATTTGTTTTAAGTGAAAAATATCAATAAATTAGTTTTAAGTGAAAAATATCAATAAATTAGTTTTAAGTGAAAAATATCAATAAATTAATTTTAAGTGAAAAA
Source organism: Therioaphis trifolii (assembly GCA_027580255.1). Taxonomy (NCBI): domain Eukaryota; kingdom Metazoa; phylum Arthropoda; class Insecta; order Hemiptera; family Aphididae; genus Therioaphis; species Therioaphis trifolii. The sequence goes on along the minus strand of CM050408.1, from coordinate 43,268,684 downwards.
TACCAACTAATTAGTTTTAAGTGAAAAATATCAATAAATTAGTTTTAAGTGAAAAATATCAATAAATTAGTTTTAAGTGAAAAATATCAATAAATTAGTTTTAAGTGAAAAATATCAATAAATTAGTTTTAAGTGAAAAATATCAATAAATTAGTTTTAAGTGAAAAATATCAAAAGTGTGCCAGGATTGGTACTTATATACTACTCGTCCTTATTATACGTCCAATCGCATACCACATGTATATTTTAGACCTGTTGGCTGCTTACAGGTATATATACACCGGTATATGTAGCAAACATTAATAATAAATCAGATTTAAACTCTCATGTTGCCATGATAAATCTTCTTCCTTTTTTTTTTCACTTGAAATTTCGGTCGATGGTCAGTAATAATAGTTTCGGCATGATCTCAAACAGCCCATGAGAAAAGTAGCCGCCAAACACACACCATACAGATATTTCGAATCGAAATCAATAAAATTGTTAGGCGAAGTATAATGTGAAAACACGATTATCTGAATACGGAATCCTTAAAATTTTCGAGTTTCGATCGCATTGTAAATATCATTCGAATCGTCGAATGTCCGTAATGTAATTGGAAAAAAAGTAAGAGTAAACAAACATTGCAAATAAACGTTATTATGAATACAGAGGTCGGAATTGTTTTTTTTTTTTTTTTTTTAAGCTCAAGGGCAATGACGTGGAAGGTTCGCGCCGACTCCGATTATTGGAAAAATTCGCCTTGGACAGCAATGAATAATTTTCAACAATTATGCTGTTCTTTCAAAAACGTCTCGATAAAAACACTTTTGATAATTCAACCCACGCCACTATGTGACGGTTAAAACGACTCGCAGTTAAAATATTTTCCAAACACGCTTATACTTTTATTTCTCATACTCTTTATTTTGCTCTGTATTCAATTCAACAAAAAGACTAGCAGTGTCTTTGCCACGGTGCCGTGTTCGAAAGTATAAGTGCGTGTCGACAAATGTGGGAGCGACTGTATCACTCACTACAATGCTGCAAAGCGTACTCGATGTAATATAACTGCAATTACGTGTTATCATTGATCTCGTAGAATTTGCCCATTAAATACGATTGCGTATAATCGATAAACGTAATGATTTTATGCGATATTTAAATTTGCGTTTTAAATAAAACGTACGTATATGTTTGAAGGTCGAAGAATTTCTTTATTTTAAGTCGATCGCATTCATTACCGTGAATGAACTTTCGAGCACAAGTGCGAAAAAAAAATTGATGAAAAAGCAAATTCCAAGCCTCCGTTATTTCGGCGTCTACATATTTCACTTCTTTCTCATTGAATTTATTTCTGTGACAATTTCATAGACATCACGACTCGAGTTTTAATTTTTATATCAACATTTTGAAAAATTCTGTTTTTTTTTCTACACGTACTATTGAAATCTGACTAAAGTGCCTCGGGTTCGCCATCCTCGGTATATATCAAAGGTAAAAATCTTCATCGACACTTTCCGATTTACTATACGAGTACGTATAGACAAAAGTGAATGTGTAAAATATTTGTCACTTTTCTACAGATAATTCGCGTTGCCTGAAAATCGCGCCGATAGACCTAACCTAACGTACATACGTTTAAGCCGGATTTACACGGGTTTAGTACTTGGCCGAGTGACTAAAGCAAATAACTAAAGCGAGTACTAAATTGCGTCTAGTGTGTGTTCATACACAGTATAGTAAAATTGATTATTATTCATTCTAGAGGTGAGCTTTTTACGAATGTAGGACAAAGTCAATGTATTATTAACATAATTATATAATTTTTACATTTGTTTTAAACTGTTTTAATGCAGTGTTTTTGTCTTAAACAATGGCAAGATAGTGTTTTATAGTATGTTTAATTGAAAAACGAATAAAGCAAAAACCGTAAAATTGATATCAAAACATTCTTCCACAAACCTTAAAGTGGTATTTTCATCTCGATTATGACTCATATTTAATTTGGAGACTCCTGTCCTATAAGTACGTACTCTGCACGGCCCACCTCGCTCAATCGAGACGATGTATACCTATTACCTATCGTGGGTACTCGGTGTGATGTTGTTATATTACAATCTCGTTATCGGGAGCGCAATTATAGGGGGGCTGAAGCCCCCCGAAATCCAAGAATTGTTTATAAAGTCTGCTTATTATGTCCTATCAGATGTAAATCATAAAAGTTCAATATAATTTCAAAAAAGAATTATTAGTAACAACGAACAAATTATTCATTATTAATGTGTCTGACGATTTTGATCGTAACGATTCGCGATTATATACCTTTGAGTTCGGTTTAATAGGTTAAATTGGGGAATTTCAGTTGGAGAAAATACCACAGCCCCCCAAAAAAAATATCTAAATACGCCCCTGGATTGTTGGAACTGGTATATATATATAGATATAGTATATTATAATATTTATTATGGTAAAAAAATGAAATTACGTTAATTAAGTTAGTGTTGAGACTAGGCCTGGAAGAAAACTAAACCAAAATCGGACGAAAAGTTGTACAATGCACCGAACTCGTGTGTACATGTAACGACTTGTTGTTCAATTTCGCGGAAAATGAATCCGCACCCATCAGTCTTTCGATGCAACTTTGGATTTCATTCCGAAGACGTACGATTTTCTGTTGACCGCCTTAACCTAAGAGTTCATTTCGTTTTATTCGCGCTCATTCACGATCGACTGTGAAAACGTATAAACAAATGATGACGTTTGACGAGACTCGACGATACATCGAACCTACACGCCGCGCACTCCAACGTCGCTGTTATTGTTTGGACGCAGAGTCTATATCTCGCATTAGATATTACATTATATTCGATCACGGTCGATAAACCCGACTCGTCTTTGTTGTTTTGCGTTTTTGAACGCGCAATAATACGATATTTCGGCGACCGGCTCATCGTTTCAAACACGTTCAAACGAGTGGTACACCATAGCGTGCGTGTACGCATTGTTAGGTTATATAACGTATAAAACGTAATTAACCCTCTCGGTCCCAGCATCTTTTTTTCAAACATTTTTTTGACATTTTCACTTTTTTAAACAACTTAAAAATAAGAAAAATACAAACTAACAATGTGGCTTTGAAACTGATTTTAATAGATTAAACATATTTTTTTGCTTATAATGATTAAATAATATTAGTGTTATTAAGCATTGAATAATTTATAATTCATTAATAACATGGCCTACCCGCGTAGGCTGAATGGGACCGAAAGGGTTAAGACGGAACGAGCCATGCGTGGACGCCGCGAAACGTCGACTAATAGTGTACATCATCGCATTAATAGTACGTGAAGGAAACTATGACGGCAGGTGCTCGCTTCTCCGGTACGGGAAACAACAAAAACGTTTCTGTAACGAGTTCATCTGTGTCGTCGATCCTACTCGGACGAAAATAATTAATGCGTGCGTTTCGTCGGTTTTCAAACAATACCGTGCGATTCACGCGTGGGTTCAAGGGTGACCGCAACCGTGATGGCAGCAACGTGAAAATAATCTCCTCGACGGTATTCAAAATTTCCGTCGTGGTTATGGTTGGGTATGATATCGCGTTGTAAAAAAAAAACAAGTGTCACCGTTTTCGAGCGTATGAATCGTATAGTCATCACTATAGGATACGTCCGTATTATCACAATTAAAAAACGTCTACAGATTTTACACTCGTAAATTAATGAATAAAAAAAAATATAAATAAATAAATAAATAAATAAAAACTATTTTCGCATATGACGGAGACGCCGATCAAGTCATAATAATTCTCCTCGGCCGCAAACACTCCTCAAATCGGAACGTAAACCTAACCTAACTTAACCTGACCTAACCTAACCTTACCTAACCTAACCTAACCGTCACGTCGAGTGGTCTGTCGAAGAGGAAATATAACGCGAACCGAGCGCGTGATGCGATCTCCGCGTACACGGCAGGGCCGCCGTTCGGGGGGCGACGGGGTGTAAAATTGGCACCACTATTTTTTTCTGTGTTTTGTCGGCCTGCCGTCGAACTTAAGAGTGCTCTGCGCCGATACCTAGGCGAAACTTAAAATACATCAGGTACTCATGCGAATTGTTAACTTTTAAATTACTTGCTTGTACGATAAAATTAGATCACTGACGATGTATAACCGCTCTATCCATGGTATATACGCGTGACCGATAATATCGATAGCGGCATCGACTGGTAACGGGAAAACATAATATTCCTTTAGTCTTCATCATCAGTTTCTAAATGCAAGGCCTTGTCGTAGTAACCAATCTTTAGCTGTTGGTATGACGTGAAGCACATTTGTTGTTTGATGTCACTGAAGTACGATTGTCTGGGTCTTCCTCCTGGTCGTTTACCCACAGTCTTCCCTTTAAAGATTTTTGTGTCTTTACAGGTGCCCGATGAGTTTCACTTTCCTTTTCATTATAACCGTAATTATGTTTCATCTATTTCTCGCAAAATAGGATTGTTCCTTTTCTTCTCTGTCCAACTCTTCCCAGTTGTTCTCCTCCAAATCCACTTCTCCATCGCTTCCAACCTTTCCTTTTCATACTTCTTTAGGGTCCACGTCTCGCATCCATATATAATAAAGCTATCCTTCATTTTACTTCTTTTGTTGATCTGTTATCTTCCATAATTAGACTTCCTAGATAGCAAAATTCCTTTACTTGTTCAACTGATTTATCTCTAATCTTAATGTTTGTTGTATTCTGTTGGTCTGATTTGCTTACTACAAGCACTTTTGTTTTGTTAATGTTTATTTTAAGACTAAATGTTGTTAGTGTTGTGTCCAAGTACTATCGAAATTTAGTCTTATAGCAGTCATTATGATTATTATTATACTTAACATTTTCGTTGATCATACTAATAGACTATATTATGCCAGCAGCAAAGATAATCTTCTGGCCATTGTGAGAGACAATAATTGAAATAAAATATATACTTATATTATTATGAACTAGTGTTTATTCTAGCTTTTCACTCTCTCGTAAGTATAATCACATTGATTTTATTTCATAGTTTTTACCTAATTATTAATATATACCAGAAACGCCCACAGATATGTCACTCAGGGGGGGGGGGCAAAAAAAGAAATTGTGATTCGTGAAGTACAACTATTAATTTTACGAGTAGGTACATAATAATATTATAGGTACTCGTAATTAATGGTACAATGATAGTCGGAGAGTCACTGAGTGTCCAGTCGTGTGAGACCGACTTCATGTAAAAAAACCTCCAACTTTGTAACTGACACGAAAAATCTCAAGGGGGTAATGCTCCCTTGCCTCCGGGCGTCGCTGATATATACGTATATAAAATACATGTATTTACTATACATAGAAAATGGCCTGACAAAAAAAATTGAAAATGACCTGTTTAAATATTGGTACCCTTACGAAAAAATCGAAATGGCGTTCCTGGTGATATACGATGATTCGCGATAGTATGATTATGTATTTTTTATTTTGTCGTCTTCGGCGCGACGTTCTACTATAAACAGCCGTACCGAGTTGCGTCTCGACAAAAACGCAGGCGTTCGACGGCGAAACCGCGGGTAACGTCGACAGCGACGGCCGAGAGTGATTTTCGGTTTTATTTTTGTTTTTATTTTTTCATTTTTTCACGACGCAGAAACCGTCGGTGCGCGCCTGATGATCACGTTCACAAAGTTTTTCGTTGCGATACAACACCATTGTGTTCCTAATAATTATATACGTGTTTGAAACTTTCAACACACACACACACACACATACACACACACACACGTTTTCTTCCTGGTTACGATTATCACCTTGAACAATGCCCCCTCGTCCGTACTTCCTTTGATGTTTTTTTTTTTTTTTTTTGTTATTTTTTCGTACTCATATCGTGTGCGTTGCGGTATGATCGCGTAAAATTTATCACGGACGCGAAATCCGCCGCGTGTTTACGGTTTTCAATACCGACGACGACGGTCTGCGGTGGCCTGATCCGACGGATCGTCGCATCGAAGTCGATTTAAAACACAATAATATCGCCTGCACGTGCGGCGTCGCCCAGCAGGAAGTATGATATTACGTTTATGATTTTCGCCATGCCGAGTACGGTGTATCGCAAAAGTTCGAATCACCGTTCGAAAATCGAAACACTCGCTGCGATTACACTCGGAAGTCGTTAAAAAAAAAAAAAAATTTAAAGTTTTTTTAAAAAAAATGTGGTTTTGAAAAATCACCGTCCACAGAACGACATGCGCTCGAGACATCGTGTTGATTCGATTGGCTACGGCCTACAACAGATTTCGGACGCAAACGGTGGACGAAAACGGTTTTCGGTGAGTTAATACGTCCTACGCAGTGTTGAGCTCAGATAAAAAAAAAGTATCTAGACAAATATAAGATATATGAAATTAAAATTATCTAGATAAAGATAGATAGTACAAAAATTTAATTTATCTAGATACAGATGTATAAAAATTATTTTTATCTAGATAAAAATGAAATGAAATTTTCATATTAAATGTAAAATAATAAAATAAAAATTTAAAACAAAAACTTATTTTTTTTCTTTAAAAAAACGTTGGAGTCTACAGTTTACATATTTTTAATTAAATTGTAATAGCACCTTGTGTAAACATATAAAATGATACAAATGATATATAACTAACTAATACTACACGTATTTATATTTTCTTATACTTAGAATAAATTAATTTAATATTCGGTAAATATTAAAATGTAATAACCAATAGTACTTCACCTAGTATTAGGTCAAGCTAATGACCAACCTGTTATAATAGAACATTAAATACTTTACTGTTTCAGATGAATTCCAAGACTGAAAAAATGTTTATATTTATAGATTATATCTCATAAATATAGGTGGGAATTTCATATCCAAATTTATATTTTATTTTATTGCTATTATCATCGTGAACCGATTACATTGAGTGCAAACTCTTATAAAATAACGCTCTTTATAAAATATTTATCGAGATAAATTTATATAGGTAACTATTATTTTCATCTAGATGAAAATTAGATGACAATTTTTGTTTTTATCTAGGTAAGGCAATTATATAAAGTTTTTATCTAAATGAAGCATCTAGATAAATTTATCTAGATAAAATTATCTATGGCACAACACTGGTCCTACGTCAGGTGTGTTAAACAAAAAAACAGTATCTCCATATAACCAAAATGATGGGAAATCGACTAAACAGTTTTAGACACAAAACTGATCATCCGTACCTAGTATAATTAACATAACAATCTAAAACAAATGCCAAAATACTAATTTTATACCATAGAATTGGTTTTTCGCATTTTTAAATATTTTCATTTATTCCTTATCTATTAAAATGGAATTACGTCTTATAATACGTACTTATAAGTAACACGTAAGTATGTAAACAAAAAAATGTAATTTATAACACATAAAAAATATTTAAATGTTAAAATATAAAATTTTTATACATGCATTTTTAATGTGAAATTTGTTGCTGCATTTTATTGGCTAATAAATCAATCCTTGGACTGTAATTAGTTGATTTCAATTGAACACATGCTTCACTTAAATCTGTTCCAAGACGATTCCTTACACATGACTTAATAAAATTCTGTGTTTCATCAAAAAAATTAAACCACCCCCCAAACAAAATCCTTGGCACGCCCTTGGTTGACGCATTAAAGGCAAAACCTTTGTGCAACGCGCGTAATTAGTTTAATAGTGATTACTCATTGCGAACAAAAATGTTTTTGAACAGTTTTTTCAGACACACGTTTCATTTGAAAAAAAAATTACTATCCAGTCGATACTTATAATTAATTTGATTTTCCATATTGTTGCCGGTTTCGATCGGGGTAATTAAAAAAATAATAATAATAATAATATTATTATTATATCTATAAAAACGTTTCCTCGATCATATTTCCGTGTACTTGATTATCGGTCGTGTCAGACGTTTTCAGATTTCATCGATACCCGACTGCAGTCGTGCTATACGTAATTTTTTACTCTTTGTTTACAATTCGATTAGGTCGACACCTGTTATTAATGAACAATACACCGTCGGTGTACGCCGAGTATATTTCGTAGGAAACGTACTGTTCCTCAACACGAATTTACTATTTATTTTTTCAACACGAGTTTAATGACTTTCCAGGACGAAAATACACGACTTTGTCCGAAACGAAATACAATAATAATTATGAATTGACAATTAACTCATTATTTTTAACAATATTATTAGACAAAAGTAAGCGGGTAACGCGAAAACATCGTATTTCGACGACAAAGAACGAGTGTGCGATACAATAACACCAATAGCGATAATCTAATGATAGTCACTATACCCACTTATCGAGCATTAATCAAAAAGTAACACTACGAAAAATTATGTATATTTATTATAAAATAATTACGCTGTTTCGACACGTTGCGCGTTTATTTTTAACAGACGTTTAATGTCAAATATTACGAAATGGTAATAAGTCTAGGGCTCGGATTTATAATACGTAAATACATATTTTTACTGTGACTTGATAAATTAATTTAGGTAAGTGATAAATTTGTTTCAAGGGATTTCCTATAAAATGAACTATATTTTAATTTACATGTTTTAACATATTTTGCCATTAGTACGTCATGTTTTTACAACACTTCTCAATAATTCCATATGTTCCCACAAACTTCATCAATGTGTTCACTTACAATTTATTAATAATTACGTACGATTGTATTTTTTAATACAGACAATTCATTATGTTTCCAATAATGCGAAATAGTAACAAAATAATACCAATAATTATCGAACTTATAATATAACATATTATATACGGTCGATATATGTTCGATATTTATGATTTTTTTTTTCATTTAGATTTTGTGATACAATTAATCTTGACAGTTAGGGATAAGGGTTGACAAAAATTGGGTGCCGTTAATTAATTGTATGAGAAAGCCCGAATGGTTGAAGAGGGATAAAATAGAAAGAATAATATTGGGCTGTTGGGAGGAGAAAATAATTTTTTTATCAAAAGGTATGGAATGAAGGTTGAGAGGGAAATTAATTTTTGACGCTCAAGAATTAGATTAGGGCAACTGAAAGGGATATGGGAGATGTCACAGATTTGGGGATTTGAGTGAAGAGTACAGAGGGGGGGAGTTATTTAGAGATAAATTGAAGGAATGATTGGGGAGTATTGTGTGACCAAATCGGAGTCGCGAGAAAGAAGTGATGGACTTCCTGGAAATATTGATATTATGAAACCATGGGTAACGAGGGATGGTTGGGGAAATAGATTTGTACCAGTGGGCAAAATTAGGAGGGAGGGATATGACATCGATAAACGATGGATAAAGATTTATTAATACGTGTTTGCGTTTGAAGAACTGAAAACGAGTCAGTATGTACCTAACCATGCCGAAAGTACGATCATCTAGTACATTCAAAGCTGCAAAATAATGTTTCTGAATTTTCGGACGAACATAGACAAAGTGACGGAAAAATGTTATACTGTTCTATATGTGAAAAATCCATAGCGATTGAACAACGGTTTCAGTTGACACAACGTTTACAAACTATTAAGAAAAAAAATAAATAAAAATAAACAGATGAAATTCAAACAACATTTGTTATCATCCACGTTTTCCAAAATTTCTAATACATTCAACAGCGATTTATGTTGAGCTTTTATTGAGGTTGATACTTGATATTCCGCTAGCGAAACTTCAAAATTCTAATTTAAAGATCTCCTATAACATCAGTGCAAGTCGAAAGATCCTTTAGTCGGTATAAGGCAATTTTACGACCAAATCGAAAATCTTTTGATTTAGAAAATTTAAAAATGCATATATTATCATAAATAGTAATCGAGATAATTAATACGTTGAAAATGAATATTGATATATGAAAATAAATCATATTAGTAAAATACATATTTTGAGTTTTTTAGCACATATTTTTGTACATATTTTGGTTTCATAAATACATATAAATCCGAGCCTTTGTAATAACACGTGACGCGCTTGTAAGAGAAACGATTTTTAACATCTGAAATCATTATCAATATGCGGTTGCAGTTTGTCGTACTCGATTTCGATTTTAGTAGGTTAAAAATAACAGTTTAGGTTTATTGTTTTTGAAGTCAAAATGATTTGTTTGTTTTCCAAACCAACGGGTTTCGACCGATCGCAGTATCGCCCGTATACGTCGTAGGGTGTCTTGACGGATTGATTTCGATCGGCACTGAGAGACTTGTGCGTTCGTAATCACGATTGATCCTCATAATTCATATTATGTGGCGATGACATTGGCAGCCAGAGTTTTTCCGAACTAATGCCAGCACTGATGAAAGTCGGTGACGCATTTAAAATAGGCCAGGGGGACTTGGCTTCCCCGGAGAGCTATTGTAGCTTTTTCAAGCACACGACTTGAACGTGATTCGTATGGATTCGTTTCACAAATTATGGACAAAAATTTTCGATTTATGGTTGGTATTCATAATTTGTTTTTAGTTATGTATAGTGAATAAGAATATGACTTTTAGTACTGTACATTTTTGTACAAATTTCATAATAACGTATTGAATATTGATGTAATATAATCTTAAATAAAGTCTATTAAAATTTGTATAATATAAATTGAATATTATTAAAATGTATTTACAGTGAAAACTCTGAATACCGGACACTCTCAATCACCGAAATATTGTCCGTTATTTAGAGGTGTCCGTTAAGGGAGGTTTCACTGTATATACATAGGTGTATATATTTTATACGTCATTTTAATACAACTAAAATAAGAAAATCCGTTCTGAGTTACATTTGCTATTTAAATCCTATTGTATATTTTATTTCACGATGATTCGACACGGCCGAACCAAGTATATGGCCCGTGGGCTGAAACGCCTTGGAAAAATCCCAAAAACGCCCCTGCTGAGGTAGCCCACGTGTTCACGCCTAACCTGAATAGCTGGTTCGACATATCGCAGCCGTAAACCGTATAGACGATACCGTACCGAGTAGTGGCTCTTACAGTCTTATATAACGCAGTAAAGTCGGTGTATGCGAAAAACACCGAAATCATTTTAATTATTAAAACACAATCACGGACGCGGATAATTTTCAACGCGTAAATAACGCCTGGCCGTGGGCTCGTCTACTAGTCGTTTATACAGTCACTGATATTATATAATAACTATTATACATAAATATACGAGTGGTCGATAAATTTCAATAATGACGATGTGTTTACACACGCGCTGTACCCGGTCCAGGGTCGGAAAACTCGTTTGAATTACATAAAAAAAAAAAAACGCAAAAACGTTACGTATCGATCGATGGAAACGGCTTAGTAAAGCTGTTTTTCGTTAATTTCGTTTTGTTTTTTTTTCATCGTGAACTCGCGTGCACTTATTTAGGCCGACGATTTTTCGATCCAGTTTTGTATATTTGTAGCGACACGACTTTGGCGCCTTTTATGTCTGCGGTGCAGAGACCCGGGTTTTAGACCGTTGTTGACGAGTTTTTACAAATAACGTTCGCGTCGATCGCCGACCAATCGAAAAACGCGTTTCACGGTGGTTTACGCGTTTTTCGTTCGCACGCGTCTCGTTTCGTGTCGAAACGTAAAAAAAAAAAATAAAAATAGAGTTCAACGTAGATTTTCGCGATTTACCCGGTCTTGTACTAAACACTCCTCATCCCCCTCTAGAATACTCATCTATCGCCAGGGGCGTCCCTAGACAGTTTTCAAGGAAGGCAACTTATTTTTTAAATCGGCATATTATAATACCTAGGTTTTATTAATAATAATAATAATGATAATAATAAATAAGTACATTTTCAGATTTAAATAAAAAAAAAGTATTCATCTCAAATCTTGGGAGGGGGGTCAAATCCAATGATCCTACCCCGTAATTACGCCAATAACATAACGGGTGCAAACCCGTTCAATTGAATAAATAAATAAACAAATAAATAAATACGTTTTTATGTTTTTTAATATTTTCATCCAAAGCACACAAGCATACGTTTTGGCGAAAATAAGGAAACCGGTAGAGGAAGTCCGTCCTCCGTAGTTTCGCCGACCCCGCAGACACAAGATAAATGATAATAGCGTTTAAGGGCGAAACAGTGCTTTACAGTTCAAACGGACCATTTAAATGATTGGCTCGTTCGGCGCACGCCATTGTTATGATAGTGCTGTTTTTAAATTTGACCCTACGACAAACATTATTTCGTCGAAAACGATTTTGAGAGGAGTTCAACCGACGGTTTAACCAGTGTATTTTACTTGGAATAAAGTCCGCGAAGCCCAATGAAAACGTTATGGCTCTGCATCTCATGTAGATAATAATAGTTTTCGAGTAATAAAAGAATAATTCATAACGATAAAAATGAATTATTCATGAGAATTATCCATTTTGCGATATTCAAACGTTTCAAGTCATGTTTACGTTTGAATCGAATTAATCTTTATGACACTTGAAGTATTGATTTATTAGGTACATAAAATAGACAGCGTAATATAGAACAATAATGTTATTGTATTTACATGGTGTTGGAAGCGGCTGTTTATTAAGGAGTCAAATTTAGGCAATTTTATGATCTATACGCGTTATGAGCAGGGCTCGGATTTATATGCTCTAAAAACCTTAGAAATGTGCACTATAAAATATGCCTTTATGTTCTTATTTCGTAGGAATATAACCTTAAAAATAAAAAACATGCAAAAAAAAAATCAAATTAGAAAAAACTTTTGTTTTTTATCATTTCTCATGAATACAATTATTTGCACAAAATTATATTGTACTTATACGATTTTTTCCGACAGTTTTATTTCAACGTATTGTGATTTCAATCTGACAAATCAATATCAAAAACCCTTTTATTTTAGATAAATTATGTGGCTATATAAGATAAGAAAATAACTTCGTCAAATTACATATAATTTACATATAAATGCGTTGTTTTAATTGATATAATCAAAATATTACATATTACGCATTTAAAAACCATTTATATGTGATAAAAAATCGAAAAATACCTAAATATGCCATAACATACATGTAAAAAAAATAGCGAAATAAAACTTTGTATTTCCCCGATCTATTGACTGTAATTCAAACTTGTAGTTTACATAGCTGCATTGAATTATCAATAGTGGATTTGTGTGTGTGTGTGTGTGTGTGTGTGTGTGTGTGTGTGTGTGTGTGTGTGTGTGTGTGTGTGTGTGTGTGTGTGTGAGTATTCTATATTATTATATTTTGTAAAACTTTATGATGCGATACTACGTTACGTACGGGTTGACGTCATGGAAATCTTTCGCCACGGGCACCTACCGCAACAATACACACTGACAGCGTTACCGGGTTTTTTTTCTCGTAGCTTCGAATTTTTTCTCGTCACGACCAAAGCGTTTTGAAAACAAAAAAGCTGGTAAGTGAGATGATGGTGGTACAAGTTCGTCCTTCGTCCCTTCGGTCCTCGGACAAGATATTGGTGATGAATGTATTAAGTTTTAAAGAAATGATGACTCATTTCTTTAGTATAAAACGATTCTGAGCAAAGCTTCAGTGTAATATAATATATTATTATTTAAATACTGTTTACGTATTTTACGGTTATTTGTATAATTTTTTAAATGCTTAGAAAAAAAATCTTAAGTCACGATTATTGATATTTTTTTCGGTATTGATAAGAGTAAACTTGTATTAAAATTTCAGAACTTTCTAACAAATACTCAATATTTCATTAGAAATAAACTTAAAAGAAATCAGAAAATATCGTAAAAAATCGTATAATAATTTATTAAAGTGTGAATAAAAAAAAGTCCTGACTCACGATTTTTGAATTTTTGTTAGGATAATTAGGTAGGTAAGGTCATATTAAATTTTTAGAACTTTTTGTCAAATATTTAAAATTATATTACATAAAAACTTTCAAACAATTTGGTAAATTAAAAGTTATATATTTAAGTCAAAAGTGCTATAATTGTTCTGAAAATTTTGTCCAATATAAAAAGTATGAATTTGATATTGGATAAAATTTTCAAGTTTCTAGCTTCAATAATTTTCGATTTATGTATAAATACCTAAAATGTTACTAATTTTTGTATACTTGAAAAATGTAGACATACGCTATTTAGTTACCATTCCAGCGATGATATTTTAGTGAACATTTTGGTCGAGCAAATAGAAACCAAATCTATTTTTTTCCACCGAGTGGTCTTTCCACTAGCAACCGATAATTTACTAAACCGATGTAGACACTACTGTTGAAAGCACTTTAGTGCTAAATTCAGTAAAAACGGCGCTAGTAGACAATGATAAACAGGTAATCACATCAACTGTTTATGTGTTATCACTTCACTTTCTTTTTGATTTGTAGTTAGTGTCTCCATCGATTTTCGCCCCGAGTAAATTTGTGTATTTTAGATTCTGAGGGAAGGATCTTATGGTTTTACAATGATGTTTTTTTTTTTTTTTTTTTATTTATTTTTTTTTCTGTAAACACTTTTTCGTATAGAAATCCTTGTCCAAAAGTTTCGTCCAGCAACTTTTTAGATTCGAAATTGAACTGAGATGGTACTTTAGAGAGGTCATTTTTCCAAAATCTCCATAGTTTTTCCAGTAATCAAAAATAACGATCGAAAATCTGAGTAAAAACGGTAAAATCGGTAAAAATCCGCCGTAAACGAGATTTTCACTGTTCAGATTTTAGGTATTTAGTCATAAATCGAAAAGTATTGAAGCTAGAAACTTGAAAATTTTATCCAATATCAAATACATTTTTTTTTATATTGGACAACATTTTCAGAACAATTATAGCACTTTTGACTTAAATATATAACTTTTAATTTACCAAATTGTTTGAAAGTTTTTATGTAATATAATTTTCAATATTTGACAAAAAGTTCTGAAAATTTAATATGACCTTACTCATATACCTACCTAATTATCCTAACAAAAATTCAAAAATCGTTAGTCAGGATTTTTTTTTATACACACTTTAATAAATTATTATAACTCACCAAAAATTATGCAAATAACAGTAAAATACGTAAACAGTATTTAAATAATAATATATTATATTACACTGAAGCTTTGCTCAGAATCGTTTTATACTAAAGAAATGAGTCATCATTTCTTTAAAACTTAATACATTCATCACCAATATCTTGTCCGAGGACCGAAGGGACGAAGGACGAACTTGTTCCACCATCATCTCACTTATTTACATATGTAAACATAAATCCAACGATATTGAATAGATCACGGAGAAAAGAAAAATGGGTTGTTTACACATTTTGTGAATTTTCCCGACGATATATTATTAGGTACATTATAAAAAAAAAAAAAAAATAGTTACCTGAAGAACGTGTTGAAAAAAGCTTTAAAAGGTGGTTAAATGGTCCTCAAAATTGCTTTTATTTTTTCATTTGAGATTATTAAATATTTACATGGCTAATATGACTCATAAGTGCAACGAAGATACTACACTTATTACAAACTATTATGACATTAAAAACATCCATACACGAATTTCACGCGCGAATCGACAACACCTACCTATAGTTATTATATTAGTAGACATGAACACTATTCAATTATTTTACCGTACTGTGTATATGGACACTTAATTGACGCAATTTAGTACTAAATTTTAGTGACATTCTTTAGTGACTCGGCCGAGTACTATCCTAGTGTAAACCGTGTCCGAATCAACAGCCGTTACCGCTCATTTATCGATATAATTAGTATTATAATAGAAAACCGCTTTGTATTAATCACCTTATATTAGGTCATCGTTTTAATGGACTGTGTATCGATCGATCATCTTTGACTAATAAAAACAAAATAATATTATAATCGTTTAGGAATAGCAGTTGCGCTCAATAAACACTGTGGTGCTACAATAACACGGTGGTGTTTTGTGATCGGTTAGGAACAGGCAACAGCACATTCAATATTATTGTAGTCACCATTGGCGCCAAGTACGAATACGTTAAAAAAAAATCTTACGTAATATTGTCATTACGTGTTTATTTTGAAATTAAACTCTAACGACCAAAACGAGCGGCTCGTAAATTCACAGCGTTTAAGTAGGTTTATAACATTGCGTTTGCAATAGTTTATTCGTCGTTTTCCGAACGCCACTTTCGACATACGATATTTTGGCACCTACACGTTTTGGCAATGAGTGCGCGAACAAGATTGCCGGTCGTGAATCGCATACCTACCGCGTCGTAACGTCGGTCAAGGATAGAGATAGGAATTTTACCGTAAAAAATTTTTCTGTAAATTCACCGGTAAATTTTACGTAAATTTACGCAAATTTACGTACATTTTTTTATAATAGAGTATATTTTTTTTACAAACTTTTTACGAACTCAATAACGTATTTATGACACGACTTACTTTTACTACCACACTTGTCCACACTTAACCTCAAGTATTATTTTTAAATAAGTATGAGTATGAACGTATGATCAATAAATTATGCAAATTTGAAATTAATTGAATTAATGAAAAATTACAAAATTAACTTATTATAATAAATATTATATATATAATATTATTTATATATAAATATTATAATAAATTGGTTATTTTTTTATAATAAACATATTTAAAGTGTGATTCATACATTTCATCGTCGCTTAAAATATTATGTTCATCTGAAAAGTTATCAGATTCAACTTGATCTTCTGTATCATAATTTTCATCTTCTGTGTCTTCACTATCATCTTTATTTACAATATCATCAAAATTGTCTACATATTTATCTGTTATATATTGACGTATCCACGAGGTGCCGATAACCTCATAGAAACGACACTAATGTTATTGTGCACACATGAAAACATTTGAAATAAGTGGTCACTCGGTTTTCAGAACGGTAAAAAATATTTACCGGGTAAAAAAAATATCGGTAAAATGTACGTAAACAAAATTTACCTTACCGGTAAAATTTACCGGATAAATTTACCAAATTCCCATCTCCAGTCAAGGATGCGTCTTCTCCGTGTTCCGAAAATACGAGATTTCCAGTTTGGAGACTGAAGAAAGCAGTAGGTGTGTGTGTGTGTGTGTGTGTGTGTGTGTGTGTGTGTGTGTGTGTGTGTGTGTGTGTGTGTGTGTGTGTGTGTGTGTGTGTGTGTTTTGTACAATCGACTTTTTTCAAACGAGCTATGCGAATTTATTAAAATCAATCATGTGTCGATGTTGTCTAAAGAGTTAAACGACGACATAGTTCGACCGACGACGAGAAAGACAAACGAGACGATGAAAATCCGTTGACGTTTTTGTACGAATATTTTTACGGTAACGTCGTGTTATAACACACTTTCCTTTTTCAATAATACACTAACGAAAATCGTGAGTCGTGAACGTTTACGTGAATGTAAAACAATGTAAACGCAAGCGACCGAGTTGGCAACCGCATACGAGTTGATAATAGTTAAGTTAATAAGGCCCTTAAGCGCATTTACCCGGATTGACAAACTATTTTATGCGCCTACGGCCTCCGCTACTGTGAACTCTGAATCACGCCATAACCACGTATTGCATAAGAGATACTTTTAAACGGTATTTAAAATAATACCTATTTAAAGACTTTCCAAAAAGAAAAAAAAATCTAAAAAAATTGTATTGAAAACACGATTAATACACCAATTTAGGAAATGCATTTAAAAATCAGTTGAATTTTTTTTCATTTGCTACTCAAAGATTGAAATGTGCTTTCAAATCATTACACATTTTCACATGTATTGATATATCTACGAAATATTTTATTTTTTATGTTCAAGATATTATCGATTAGGTAAGTCAGATTTTATTTCAAAACAATAAGTTAATAAAAATGGTAAACTATCCTGTCCAGGGTTCCTAAGAAAGATAAATTTTAAATTACAACCTTCAAATCAAGGAATAATCGTCCTTTCCTAGTACCTCATTGCCCGAAAAATATAACTAAAAATAGTCCGGAGTACCGCCGCATTTTAGAAGCTTGTAACAATTTACCAAACTTTGATTTTTTTTTCGATTCACGTTTTAAATTAAAAAATATGTAATAAATATTAATTTATTAACTTATTATTATTTTTTTTTTAAATAATGTAATAATATATTTGTTTGTTTGTTTTAAAAATTTTTTTCTCTTTTTAAACACGAATTGTTATCTAGTTATAATTTTTTGTAAACATCAAACTGTACTCATTGCCCCTTTCGGGTGTGAAAAATTTAAACAAAGTAAAACTTGTATCAATCAAAAAAAAAAAAAAACTTCAATAATTTGTTTCAATGAACAGGTTAATACAAGACAAATAAAATGAGAAAAATAACATGAATAATTTGTGGAAGGAGTAGGTTACTATAACAACTTCTCGAAATGGTTTTTTAGATTCTGAGTAAAGCGAAGGAAATCTGTTGGTTTTACGATATCGCTTATTTTTTTTTTTTTAGTTAAACTTTTTGATACAATTAAGTTTTTGTGTAAAATTTTCATCTAGCAAATTCTTAGATCGGAAATTACATGGAGATGGTACACTGAGAGTATATTTTTCTCTTTTTTCCAAAGTTTTTTCAAGCGTGAAGAAAAACTGCCAAAAACCCGAGAAAAACGGTACAATTTGCCGTATACGAGACTCACTAAACCGATTTTTGTTATTTAGTCATAACCCGGAAGGTGATACGATTTTTTTTTTTTTATGAGCATTTAAGTTAATTATTATACGATTTTTACAGAATTTTACTGTTTTCACACCAATTTTCAACTTAAAATGTTTATAAAAAAAAAAAAAAAAAAAAAATGATTGGACCTTCCAATTGTTAGGGACTTTTGGATGCAGATACTACAGCATGTTTTGAATCCTTCGGTAAAAAAAAAAATTCTATTGTTGAGAAAACATTTTTAAACGGTTTTAGTTTTACTAGCAACAAAAAGATAACTCTCATCGAAGGCTAAAAAGAAAATGGTGCAGGGACCTTTTGTCCTAGCATAAAACAAAAAAATAAAAAATAAAAAACAAAAAAAATCCATATTAACCGATATTAAATAATAATCTCACGTGCTGGGTGTTAATACTGGGTAATTCCCCTTAATCAAAATATTCATTGTTATTTTTTATTGTATCCTATTATCTCCTCTAATTAATGTGCATATAGCTGTAAAGATTGTAGATTGCCTTTGTTACTCAAATAAAAAAAAAAAAACGGTTTTAGTAAAAAATAAGAACCTACAGACAATAAAACTAAAAACGGTTGGTTTTTTATAAATGGTGTAGTTTTGCGCTGAAGTTTTACTCGACTTAAGTAAAAAATGTATCGATTGTTTAAAATGAAATACACCCATCGCCAGTATCTTGTTCGAAGAGCGAAAAATACTCGACGGTGTAAAGTACGTTTCTTTTTTTTTTTTATATATATAAATATATGTTTAATCTCTGGACGAATTGTGTTTTAGACGACATTTCAAATTGTCCCGGGAGAAATAAAGATGACATATAACCGTCGAGAGGAATCGAGTGGTTGATTAATTTTTCGAAGAGCCGTCGTCGACAGTGAGCTATAGCTGAGTTCGTTGACGCCGGACGATTCGAGATTTTTTTCGAAAATATTCGGCGGTAATAAACCACGGGGTTCGGTGTTTTACGTTTCAAACTAATCGACCTAAAGGTTTTGACAGAATGTATATTGAATGGTTTTGCAGGATCCCAGATTTGTATGACATATATTATATGATCTAATTCAGGGGTCGCCAACCTTTTCCAACAAGTGAACTACAATCCACATTTGTAATCTCTAGGGATCAACTTATATTTTATTTATATTTAAGGAATATTGTTTGTGTTTTTGCATATTATACTCAAGATTAAGAATATACGGCATGGTGTATATGACTAAAAGACAAATGGTAATTAAAAACTATTTTGATGACCATAATCCGTTAGATTAATACATATACAACAGAACGCGATCGGCTGATATTGGTAAAATTAACATTTACCAAGATCGACCAATAGTCCCATAGTCCCACAGACCAATAGGTTGGCGACCCCTGATCTAATTGGTCCTATGACGGCGTTATAAATATTTTGAATTATAATTACGCGAAAAAAAATATTGCAAAAAATAATTTATAATATTATATACGTTACAGATAAAGTAAGTAATAAAGGTAATGAACGTAAATTATTAATCTACATATGTTGGAAATTATGTGGGTTTTGTAAACTTGCACGAGGCATTGAAAAAATATATTATCTCAATAAAAAAATTAAATAAATAAATAAACAAATTTAAAAAATACAATTGTGTTTAAAATATTTCACTGAATACTCAGAATGAATTTAAAACAGTATTAGATATGAAGTCGACAAAGTTATTAAAATTTAAATAACGGCTCTAATCTACTTTAAAACACTGACTTTATCCGTCCGCCGTTCTTGTCTGTTTCATTTGAAATGATCTTTAGCCAATAATTATTAATTCACCGTCTCGGTTCATTCAAATCTGCTTCATAAACTAGTTACAATATAAGTTAAGCCTATCTTCTGTCGTCTCTGATCAGTTGCCACTATATACCTACTCTAATGTGTGTTCAACACTTAATTCGGTAAACAATGTTTTACGTTTCGTTATAGATTTAAGATCAAAACTGGTTTCAATTCTATTATCTATATAGTTCTAAATAATATATTGTTGACTTTTATACATTTTGACGTGTATATTAATTAAAAAGTGCCAGTGTATTATGTACAGGCCAAATCTGGCCCGCAAAAATATTCTACATCACAACACTCATTCGTCTGCTGTCTGGACGTTACTAATATAAAGTGTTGTGTATTGTTAATGTTTATTATGTTAAAAAAAAAAAAAACGGAAAATCGAAGCTTCTTTACAATATAAGAAATTATAGAACTCCAATCTAATAATTCGTTTAGAACAATATTTAATAATTTGTCAAGCTCTGAGAATCTTGTTCAGTTTTATTCAAATCTATCTAAAGAAGATTTTCCAAATGTTCGGGGAAGTTAGCAGCTAAGATGTCTTGTATATTTGGTTCAACATATTATATTTGTGAGCAAGTATTCTCAACCATGAAAATCAATAAAAGTTAAACTCGATCTCACATTACAAATGAACATCTCCATGCCGTTCTCCGTGTAAATTCTACCAAATTAGAACCTAATATCAATGCCCTCTGTCAACAGAAACGAGCTCATAATTCGCGTTAACAAATTAATGCATTTTAAAATATTTTTTGTAGTCGTAAACCGTTATAATTTTTTCATTTGTAGTATTTTTTTATCAATTCAAGTATTAAATAAAGCCATTAAATTTAGTAAGTACAGTAAATACGTCATTGAATGTGTAATTGCATATACCTACATCGGAAATATTCCGATAACTTTAAAGTAAAATTTCACTTTATGGCCCGCGGTAAAAAAAGTTTGGTCTCCCCTGATGTACACTATGGTAAAATCTAAGTCAAGAATAGGTTTTAGCTTTTTAGGCATATCGTTTTGCCGAAAATACAATGGAAATTGTTAACCTAACCAGCAGAAGCCGGTTTGGATTTTTTTTTTTAAATTCTCCGAAACACGGAAAAGAAAAATCGCACGGTGTACTGTATTATGTTTTCAGTGTGGCTTGATATGTAAATAAATTAAAAAATATAAACACTCGGCAGTTGCCAGACGACTTAAAGCGTTATACAATAGTGGCTATGCGAAATGAGCCAAGAAAAAAATGTATGTTCAGCCGAAAAACACGTATACAATAGTACATGCACGTTACACGACAGTCGACTCCGGTAAAATCAATTTATGAAAAGCATACGAATTTCCAACCGACACGGATTTATTGATAATCGATCAAATCGAAAATTTTAATTAATCTGCAGGTTGTGCATTGATTGCCATTTACCACGGGCACGGATAATTATAGGTGTTTGTGCAGATTACCATCTTTTTATCGGCGATAATTCATTAATATTACGACGAAGAAGACAAGTCCCCGGAGACGAAGGCGGAGAACAAAGAGGAGGAGACGATATACGCGTAATAAATTCACTCGATATCATGCGGCAGAGAACGTTTAAAAACATATTTCATAACGAAAAACAGACTCGGACGGATAATCAATGTCAGCCGTTAATCCGTCGGCGGTGCGTTGCCAAGTCTGAAGGAAATCATTATTGTTTTTACGAATTAGAAAAAAAAACATAAACGGACTAGTGCATACGGCGTTTGGACATATTGCCTTTTTACCCGCATAATAAAAG
Organism: Therioaphis trifolii; assembly: GCA_027580255.1. Classification (NCBI taxonomy): domain Eukaryota; kingdom Metazoa; phylum Arthropoda; class Insecta; order Hemiptera; family Aphididae; genus Therioaphis; species Therioaphis trifolii. Next base: position 43,246,397 of record CM050408.1, on the reverse strand, counting down.
TAATGTGCTTGGGTGAGTTTCTTTAAATTTGAGTAAGACAATATAAAAGATAAAATTGTAATGATTAAGATAAAAATATTATTCAATACGGAATTTTATACCAACCTAAATATGGTCTAGTCTTATTGCAGTTTGGCAACTAGTATAACTCAATCATATTTTCAAATATCGGTTTGCTCAAGCAAATGTTCAAACATTGAAAACGTGCAGAAGTATGTATTATAGTGTTAGTGAGTACATGTCAAATATAGATCTTAAAATTGATTATGTTGATAACACAAAACGAAATAAACGATGCGTTTTATTGAAAACTAGTATACCCGCTGCGGAAATTCGCAATAGATAATTTATTTCTATGTTAAAGTTAAAAATTGAAAGTAAAGTTGATTGAGCACACATGAAATTCCTCAAACTCAACGAATTGAAGCAGTTAATAGCTCAAAAAAAAAGAGCTTGATCCACTACGTGTTCTTAGACTTGTGTCAACAGCTTACGTTTGTTAGAACTCTAGTTATAGAGGTTTGAGTGAAGGGAAATCTTGAAAAAATTGAATGTTAAGTAGATTGTGCACGCATAACATTCATCAAACTCAACGAATTTAAGCGGTTAATAGCTGAAAAAAAAGAGCTTGATCCACTCAGTGCTCTGAGAGTAAAACGATTTAGATCCATTTATTAGAAGAAGAGCTATGAGAATTCGAATTGCTTGAGTGAATGTGTCCCATAAGAAATGTACAGGGAAGAATCGCGTTTGAATATAACTTGAGTATGGTGGCAGTTGAGTAAATTTTAATGATTTATGACATATCTGTGTCTAAATACGTTTTATTAAAAAAAAAAAAAATGGAAATCGGTCGGATAGGCTTAAGTTTCCATAAATTTTTTTAGTATATAAGATTATATTTTTAGTGAATCTGACCACTTAGAAAACGGGTCTTTTCGTTTTCGGTGAACTAACAGAAAATGCACTGAGAGTGTTTTAGTGGATTCTACCATCGATAAAATACTGTCCTTTTCAAATAATAATATACGTAATCACGAACCAACTACTGATCATAATATAGTCGTTCAGTGTGTTAGAACTGCCGTCAAAAGGAAAGCCGAAGAAGACTATTACATGCAAGACCAAATACGTAAAGAAATTCAAGACACTAATCTCGTTTTTCATGAGGTAATAGTTCATAATGACTTTAAATTATTGAGAGAATCTACCTGTGTAATTTGTAAAAAACATTTTCCCGAAATGTCCACAACTACGTACTAATGAAGTGTTTGACCAACTGTTTGAAACTCAAGTCGACATTAAAACTAAATTCACGGACAGTCCCAAGTCTGTGAAAATGAGAGGGAAAATGGATTGATAAAATATTAAATATAAACAGAAGGGCACCCAAATACATTACAATGGTTTAAAATCACTCGTCCAAACGCATTATGCCAAATTACCCAAACACATTGCAATTTTTAAAAATTCGCACAAAAGCATTACTCCCGTGCATACACATTACGTTCATATAACGCAGTGTTTCCCAACCTTTTTATCACCACGGACCACTTCGACAATATTTCATAGGTCGCGGACCACCTCAATTTTACGAAAGCAAAGAAATACCTTTTTATTTTTCTCATTAACAAGAATACACCGAATCTACGGGACCACGGACCACTTATGACTAGCCCACGGACCACCGGTTGGGAAACACTGGCATAACGCTTGTCCACGCCCGTGGAAGAAAACCTTATAACAGTCATGAACGTATCGCGCAGTGAATTTCGAATAAAATTGCAAAATTACGCGTGACGAAATGATAAATACGCGAAATCCCGCGTCTGCCCTCCTCCTCACCACCAGGTGTACGCGCAAGGGTGGATCCAGGGGGGAGGCACTGGGGGCAAGTGCCACCCCCGATGGAAAAATATAATATTACAAATTTTAATATCGAAATCTACGTATCGCCGGAAATATATAAAAATAAAATACGATATAGGGAAGCTATACAATGATAGTAAAGTTCATTATGTTATCGTGCGAGCTCGTATGTCGTACGACTGTATGAGTCAAAAATAATTCCGATAATTCAACATTGAAACATCGTAAATACGATTTGAAACGATTTGAATATGGTTGAACAGGGTCAACGCGTTGTATAGGATGTCAGAAAACAGATTATCAGATGAGGCCGTCATTCGTGCGCACAAAAAGAAGATATTGACAAAGATACTGTGATAGACAGACTATCGAAAACAAAGAATAGAAAATTCGATTTTATTCTATAAATGTAATAAACGCGTTAAGTTGAGTTTCATTTATAAATCAATTATAAAAAGCCGATAAGATAATGGTGGTGGAAGTTCGTCCTTCGTCGCTTCGCTCCTCGGACAAGATAATGGTGAGGAGTGTATAGCACTTTCTATCATGGGATCACCTGGTTTACGATAGTTTAGTTGTATGGTACTTTACATTTGAATGCAATGATAAATCATTGTAAGTTAAGTACAGGATACATTAGTTGGGTGGGATACACGAGATGCATTGCTAGATTAGGCATTATTGGATAGATTTTGGAATTATTTTATATTATAAAAAAAAAAACGATTCTGAACGAAGATGAAGATGTCAGCCTTAAATTGTAATATATATTTTATTTTAATATCCTAGATTGGGTTAAATTTACATTTGTCTATTCATGTGACTTCTGTTCGTGAGCATTGGACAAACCAGGATGTGCATAGATAGGGCGTAGGTAAATACCATATTATTTGCCTAAATGCACTATCGTGACGGTACCACCCGACCCCGCCGTCCATATATGCTGAATGCTCCGTGGCTACGTCTATTTAAATATTAATAATTAATAATAATATATAAAATCCGCATGTTTATGGAACTGATACACACATTAAAATAACTGGAAATTGGAAGTTAGTAACGTTCTATTCAACCATGTAAAGGTACGTTATACACCTTGTGTTTACAATCTACCAATATTTTGTATAGAACAGCTGTCAGCTACTGATTATATTATAATAAACTTAATCTATTTAATTATCTTTATCAGCTGTGATATTACATAATATTTTCATTTCTTATCTTTGAATACAAAAATTTTTATACATTTTCAACTACAAAATAATTTGCAAATATTCGTGATTTTGACAAATTTTGTCGATTTTTGAACTTCAACTGCTTATAAAAAAAAATTGTGCCTATGTATTTGAATAATTTTTGAATCAATCTTAGATCAACTTATTCAAAACCTTCTATTAAATTTTCAAGCGATTTGGTAGGGCCAAAAAATTGTTATCGACTTTTATAAAAAAAAATCTAAGAAAATCGAATTATTCAAATGCCTATAAATAGCTAAAAAATAAACGAAATATTTTGAAAATACAACTATGTAAAGAAAATGCCTATTTAAACATTTTGTAAAAGTTTTAAGTTTCTACGACCTATACTTTTTGAATAAGAACAAATATCAAAAATCAATGATGCCTAAATTGTTATTTTACGCGATTATGTGAAAAAATTGTAATTTCAAACACTCATAAAAATTTTTGATTTTATTCCAGTGCAAATTTTTTTACAGATAATTGAAGGAAAACGTATGTCAAACTTTGTACCGAATTTACAATTCTTAGTTTTGAATACTTAAAATTTTATGAATTTTCAACTGCAAAATACATAGCAAATATACATGATTTTGACGAATTTTGTCAATATTAGCACTTATAAACGCTTATAAAAAAATTTTGTGCCTATGTATTTTTATAATTTTTGAATGGGAGTTAGAACAACTTATGTGGACCCTTCTATTAAATTTTCAAGTATTTCGTCCGAGCTACATTTTTTTTATCAACATTTATAAAAAAAAAAATAAAAAAAATCGAATATTTCAAATGCCTATAAATTGATTAAAAATGAGTGAAATCTTTTGAAAATAAAATTATATAAAGAAAATGCCAATATAAACAACTGATAAAATTTTCAAGTTTCTACAACTTATACTTTTTGAAAAAAAAAACAATTAGCAAAAATCGTTTGAGGCTAAACCGTTGTTTAACGTGTTTTTGTAAAAATTTAAATTTCAAACACTCATAACATTTTTTTGTCTGAATCCGGTAGAGTTTTTTTTGCAGATAATTGAAGAAAAACTAATGAAAAACCTTGTACCAAATTTTCAAATCTTAGTTATAAAAGAAAAAAATTTTACGATTTTTCAACAACAAAATTATTTGCAAATTTTCGCAATTTTTACATATTTCGTATAAATTGGAACTTTGAGCACTTATAAAAAAAAATTGTGACTTACGATTTTGGATTTTTTTTTATCAGTTATGGAACAACTTATAAGAAACCTTGTATTAAATTTTCAAGATTTTCTGGCAAAAAAAAAAAATTTTATCGTTATTTTAAAAAAAAATACTTAAAAAAATTGAAAATTTCAATTGTCTATAATTAGCTCAATAAAAGTCAAAAGTGTTCAAAAATTTTACCACGTATAGATGATTTCAATATAAACATTTGGTGAAAATTTCAAGTATCTACAATTTTTGGTTTTTGAGTAACGGCTAAATAAAAAAATCGATTTCGTCGAAAACGGGTTTTGCACAAAAAGTACCGGTTTTTCCTCATTTTTTGTTTGTTTTTCCCGTGGCATTTGAAAACTTTTGGGAATTTTCACTTGTGACCTCTCTAAGGTACCTCCGATATTCGTTTTGCCACCGAAAACATACCCTGAAGTTCAAAATTGAAGCATTATTTCGAGTAGTTATGGTGTACACAGACACAAAAACAAAAAAAAAACAAAAAAAAAAAAAAAAAACAAAAAAAAAAACAAAAAAAAAAAAAAAAACACACATCATAGTAAAATCAATACATTCTTCACTTCGTTCAGAATCTAAAAATAAAATGTTATTTTATAAGACATGAAAATAAATGTTCAAAAACATACCTTTTTATCGTAGTGTTGTTTTTTTTTTCTGGTGGGGGCTATAATATCTATATTATTAGATTTTTCCTATAAAGCGCCCCGACCGTAAATACATGCTGGATCCGCCCTCCCTCGTGTACGCGGCGTCCCGTCCCGAGGAGTTCGTCGTCGTACCTATACGTGTACGAATAAAGATTTATGCAGCGTAATGATATATTATGACGTGTATATTATGTGCTATCGTAATTAAAAAAAAACGCGCAAATATCTGATTTATTAAATGCGCGACGTATGAAATATCGCGATGGGCGGGCGCAGAACGCATGTTTCGCGAACGATAATAAATCGTTTACTTACCGAGCGTACCGTACGTATATCGTCGGATTGACGCCGTTTCACGATATTATATTATTACCGTCTCGGTCTCGTGCCGATGTGACCGGTGAAATAAAACAGGGAAGTTATTATGTCCTATGCGGTTGCCGGTGATTTTTCACTCCCTCAATATTGTATCTCTCTTTTTACACCACGGGAGTGTATTTCACCCAGAGTAATCGTGTTTGAGTATAACTTGAGTAAGGTGGGAATTGAGTAAATTTCAATGATTGATGATATTTCTGTGTCTAAATACATTTCATTAAAAAAAAAAAATGATGGAAATCGGCCGGATAGAACGGCCAGAAATACTGACTTTAGTTTTCATAATTTTTTTTAATATATGATTCCTTACGTTCAAATAAAAAACAACGTTCAACACCTTCGAAAAAAAAATCTTTTTGAAATTTCTAGTCTTTTCGACTCTTTGTCAAATTCAATATTTGTATGTTTTTGTCTCTTCGAGAGAAAAAAAAATTTCCGATCAAATTTCAACTTCGAGTTTATAAATTTATATTCTATTCCCTACGTTCATGGTTCATATATACCGCGTCAGCTAGCGGACGAACCGTTCCGTGTGCAACCCAGCTCTGTTGTTATTTGTTCGTATCGAACAAAACACCACGTGACCGTTGCGATTCGGTTCTCGGTTTCAGTAAAACGAAACGTCTTTCTATCGATGTTCATGGTTGGAGCTTTTTTTTTTTTTTTTGTTCACAGAAAATTTGCATAGTAAAAACAGTGACATATTTACAAGAATATCGAGACGAATTCACAATTTTCAAAATGTTCATATTTTCAAAATGATAACACAATAAATTATATTGCGTTGTTATGTTTCGGAAAAACCAATTAATATAGATGGATATTTATTTATTTATTCATAGAAATATACGGGCGAGGCCCTTTGTAAATTAATGTTAAGTACAGTCATGAACAATAGAAAAAGCGGATAGAAGTGTTATGAAAATCAAAAAATAAAGTAACAACATAGAAATATATAACGTTAAACGTGTACAATTAAATGAGCTAAAGACTGAATGATGGGTTCGCATTGGCATTTGACATAATGCGTCTTAATGGCTCATTTAATAAATAATTTGTACTAGCATGGGGCACATAAAAGATAGCAGAAGACCTGGATGAGCGGTGAGGGACTTTAAAACATAATAGAAATAGAAGGGTAGGTGAATCAATTGTGCTATTGATTCACCTACCCCTCTATCAGGAAACAATAATATTATAACGTACCTAATTGAATAACAATCGATTATTTTCATAAACGAATTTCATTTGTACGAAAACATTTTCGAATCGTTACATCTCACCACGGCAATAAAGTATCTGATACTGACGCTCGATAGGCGCCTTGCCTGGTCTCGAAATCTTAAAAATAAAACAAATACAGTAAACTCCGGACTGCACATCCTCCTTGCCCTCACTTGAGATCCATACTAACTACCGGCAACACATTTTTAATCTATAAAGCCATCATCAGACCAGTGTGGTCGTGTGGTATCCAACAATGGAATTCCGCCAAACCTTCCAACACAAAAACCATCCTAGCTTTCCGATCAATGTATCTCCACCAAATCATCTCTGTCCCCTGGTACATCAAACACACTGACCTACACAGCGACCTTAAAATTCCAACATTTTCCCAACTAACTAAATCACACTACTGTTCATTCCATTCCAAACCAGCTTAACATACAAACCCGCTAATTAATCGCCTTTCCTCCCTCGACAATCCTGTCAAACCTCTGAGAAGGTTACATCGGATCTGGTCTAGAGATCCATTAAAATAATCTGTCGGGTGGCACTACTGAGTGCCCTCCCATTCTGTTTACTCACGATAGTGTAAAACTGTATATTAAAAATACTAAATGTGCATAATTCGTTATAGATTGGAATTATTCTTTATAGAAATAATAATAATAATAATAATAAATCGTTCCATTAAAAAACCAATAATATGTATGTATATATATGTATACTACAAACGGATTTAATGCGTATATAATCAAGGGGGTTTTATTGGTGTTATTATAACGTTTACCGTATACGAATAAGAAAAACAACCAAATATTTAGTTATTTTTATTAGTTATGAATATTTACAATGATTTATTTTAACATATATGATTTATTGTCACGTTTGTCGTTTTATGAAAATTTTTATTCGAATACTGTAGGACGTATTGTGTATTACAAATTGTAATACATATTTTTATGTGACTCATGCTCGTATAATATTTATACGTACATGGTAATAAATTATAGTAGCTACTACCGTAACAGTTTGTTTGTAGAAAATTCATTTACGATTTGCAATTTTCTAAGCAACCTTATTCTTTTCTAAATGTAAAATATACAATCGGCAGATTGTTTTTTTTTTTTAATTAAAACATGTTGAATCTATAAAATCCATCGTCCGGTAGAAATTTTCGATTACCGACAAATTTAAGTAATAGACAATTTTCATCTCGTACCTATTTTTTATGTTCACGTGTAGTAAAACTTAATTTATTTAAAATGCTAAAAATACTTTTATCGATTAGACACTACGGTGGGTGGAAAAAATAGAATGATTGATAGTGGATTTAGTAGTTGATAAACTCTATAGAAATTAAAACTGATAATATTGTATTTAAAGCTTTAAGCGTGGGAAGTTATTAAAGGTTTTTGATTACTTTTCGGTGTTTTAAAGCTTGACTATTAAAATATTTATAGTGTCCAAAACGCAGCCACAGGTATAAAAAGTAAAAACTCATATTGTTTTAACCGATTTATTCTTCGTCACACTCGGAATATTTAAAACAACAGAAAACATTGCAAAGTAAATTTAAACTGTATAAATTAATATTAAGATTTGATCAGGAATTTTAGTTTGATCAGCGAAATTTAGGCCGTAATAACACTAAAATTATCTTTACTGAAAATGTTGTACTCTATTTATTTTATTTAAAAGCGTACAAAGTATATAATGTTAAATTTATAAAATTATTTACTTATTTAGATCCTAAAAAAATGTATTTGCAGACAAATATTTATATTTCCCGAGTCAAAATTTGTCAACGATCCACCCCTGCTTTTAGTTTTTGATAATGATAATTTTTTTTTTTTTTATTAGAAAAATTCAATCTGTAAATTATATACAATTAGAATTTATGTTAAGTACATTTTTGTTTTTATATATATATATATATTTATATATAACTTGCTTCACATAAGGAGAAGCCTCTCCTCATTGGAGGCACTCCTACTGACTTTAAATGTTTTCAATTATGTGATTAATATTCAACTGTATATGGGTGTATAGTTACTTTTTTCCCCTTTTTTATTGGTTTTATTATTCTGTTATTATTGTTGAATTAGATCGTGATAATGATAACTAAACAATTTATTAGGTTTTGTTTTTCAAAGTTCTACATTTAACTCAAAAATCCTCAAATTGTTTGTTAAAATTTTTTTCTAGCTTGTGTAATATAAAAGTACTGTTGAAAATCGGTGAAAATTTAAAAATTTCAGCTACATTATTTTTAGAGATCCGTTTAAATAGATAAATCGAAAATTTCGTTTACATTATGTATTTTCCCTTAAATTTTCAGTCATTTTTGCCAATTTAACCGACCTTTTGAAGAATAGAGAAAAACGGACTCGTTAAAAATACCAACCAGAAATAATATCCGATCAATAGAAGCGGATTTTTACTACTGAAAAATATGTGTGAAACCAAAATTTTTACCGGATATAATATACCAAAGTTAAAATATACCAAATGATATACCGAAAAGCGTGTCGATCGCTTCTGTCTGAACGCTGTTCTACTCTAAGACTGCTCGATACGTACTACTGCAGTATACCTATACATTCCAACTAGGAATTTCCGAGAACCAGTTTGAATTAATATGATTTTTTTCCAACTCGCCACTGTTCGTTTGATATTTATAATATGTAAATCGTAATCAAACGCCTCCGGTCCATAAGTACTATAATATCATTATAATCGTACACCGTACGCACTTGTGTGTGTGTGTGTGTGTGTGTGTGTGTGTGTGTGTGTGTGTGTGTGTGTGTGTGTGTGTGTGTGTGTGTAATATCATGGGTTTCTTCCTCCACTGCCGATGTAGTATCCAGTGTAATTTCAACGCGCACGTCAGACGATTGCGTGAAATTTAAACTGCTGTCCGCGTATAAATAATCAAACAATAATTACATTAACTTGTAGTGATGGGCACTATCGAATAGTTTGTACAATCGATTGTCACTCGATAGTTTGAATAACAACTGAGTGATTTTTCGATTGAATAGATTGTAGTTCGATAGTTTTTACTCAATTGTTCGATAGTTTTTTGATATTCGATTATTATTGGTAGTGCATTTTTAAGCCAAAAACTATTCGGTAGTTTTATAAAACAATCGTATAATTAGATAGTTTAAAACTATCGGGTAGTTCGACAGTTTTCACTCGATAGTGCCCATCACTATTAACATGTTCATAAGCGTGCGTGCACTCGGTGGATTTAACGAGTTACTGATATTATATACGAACGAGTACGCGTGCCGCAAAGAACGCACAGTGGCTGGCAGCGATCGCGTACGTCTGGCGTAGGTAAACCGCGCCCTAAAAATTGTTATTTTTTCCATGTAAACTGCGCTCAGATTATGATTTAGTTCAAATATTTATTTTATTTTGTATAATTCAACGGGGCTAGCCCTTTTGCAATATTTAATGTGAGATTAAGTCAAATTATTATGTGTGTAGTAAACAAGTTCATTAGAATGAATGCACAGCAACAAATAACACATAAAAAATGTATAGGTACCTATATAAAAAATACAAACAGATAAATATAAAAAAAAAAATATTAAAAAGACACAAGTTAACGAACACTAGGTAATTAAAATTATAATGTATTTTTTTTTTAAATTATAATTTACTTAAGTCTAAAAGTAGCACAAATAGTGTTAAAAAAAATCCAAGACATTGGAAACCAAATCAACTAGTATCTGAACACTCACAAAAAAGGAGTCATTATTCGATTTGAACTTTCAGGATGGGATGACAAATGGATCTAGATTTCTCGAATAGTAAGAGGGGAGAATGCGGATACTGACCTGAGCTAAAAGCTGTATAATATTATAATTAGGGACCAGACTTAAGTGCCATACAAAATAAAACATATTTTCTAAAAAAACACGACTTAATGCCTTAAAAAAATGCATTAAAAAATGCCCTTAAAAATCTTTGAAAATGTATTTAAAATCAATAAAAACACAATTTTGAATTTAAAACTTATAAAAATACACATTTCTATGAAAAATGTATCGTATAAAAAATATTTAAATACAATAAAACCTTCTCTTGTCTTCTCAATTATCTTCTGTCCAACTCAACAGTGCAATAAAAAATTACAATTTAGATATGTATTAAATTGTACGATTATTTTGTTATCGTTCTAAAACTAATATTACTCTCGCGCTACCACTTGAAAATGTGACCAATAGTTTATCACAGGGATTGGAATTAAATCTAAAAAGCCAATACCATTATTCGTTGAGCTTCACTTAAAATCGTTCTTTGAATAATGCGATGATGTATCGTGGCTTTTAAATTTAAAGTAATATCATACATAATAAAATTATCCTACAACAGAAGAATTAGTCATAAAACGATCTAACCAAAGTCCTTCACGTCTACCATCATTATCGCCTGGGCTTATATAAATTTAATTTGATTAAAATAATAATATAATCATGTTAATAATCAAAAACATTGGATCGGTAATAATCTATTCATCATATTTATATTTACTTATCTGTTTGTGTGATTTATCGTAATAAATATTAATTACGAATATTTCAATCGAAACTATTAAATTTATATTACAAAAAACTTATAAATCAATTATAAATGAGGAAGTCAGTCGTTAGTGACAAGGAGTTTTTCAACTCTCCTTAGCGTATAGTTAGAACGTGGTTGTCTAGATTATAATGTTCGACTAACAGATGTAAGTATCGATCTAAAATTAAATTGTGCAATTTACAGTCATTATTCATTATTGTGTCATATAATATTTTAGAAACCCTAGAAAAAAAAATAATAAGCAATTAATATTCAAACGTGCACGGAGAAATAAGCAAAATAATTTAATTACAATATTTATTGATGCAGGTTTTCTCATTAATTTTTCGGGTCTCTGTAAATTGCGGCCCGGGTATATTTTATACATACGTAAATTGCGGCCCAGGTATATTTTATATGTACGTAAATTGCGGCCAGGGTATATTTTTGTACATATGTCTATCTAACTATTTCTTATTAATATGTAAATTACGTCTAAGCCTTTTTTCCACAAAACCAATATTTTCCTTCCCATTTTTCAGACTTAGGACTATGACTATAACAGACTTAAAACTATCTATACAAATATTATTATCATCAAATTTCAAAAAATACTTACACGTTTTAACTGTGCAACACCAAAGTTGAATATCATTGTTTAGAAATTTATGAAAACGAAATTTGAAACCATCAACTATTTTCAACGTTTTATTCCTTTCATTTTTCATAACGTCCATTTTTATTAGATTTAAAAAAAATACTGTAAACTGTAGAGCAACCACAGATATATTAAACAACTAGATAGCCGACTCAACGAATAAAATTTAAGAGGATGTCACACCGGCAAAAAACGTGCTACAAAAACGTTTCACGCGTTCCAGGAATATGGCTTACTGAGTGGTTTTAGAAAAAAACAACCCATATTAAAAGTTGTAGAGAACAACTTTTTCTAGGGCAGTATAGGACTTAATTTTTGATATTTTAATTATTTGTCTCATAATTAACACGGAAAAAGTAAAAATCACAATTATTTTTAGATTGAAATATTTAACTTTCAGAATAAAATATCAAAAATTTGGTCCTATATTGCCCTAAAAAAAAGTTGTCTTTTACAACTTTTATTAAAGTTTGTTGGTTTATCGTTTGTGTTCCTTGGTGTTGTTTGAACATTATAATTCTTTTACCAATAATGGCACCAAAAAAGGTACGAGGAGTTTCAACTAGACGAGCTCGATCAGGTCCAAAGTCAAGGTCAAAAAGAATGAAAGAATTTAAAAAAGGGATTAGTTTAAATCGTAACAATTCCCTAAATGTTCGGTAAGTAACTCTAATAATACCAATTATAATAATTATTTCTGCATTGTTTTCTAACATCAATAGTAACAGTCAACGTTTTTAGAAAAAATTAAAATATAAAGTAAGTAAGCACACTAACCTTCTCACTATTTAATATTTATAGAAGTTTAGAATGATTATTTCTATTTGGATAAGTGGCCATACACAATATAATATTACATTAGTATTGTATACCTACATATTTTTTAAGAAGTTATTCTTTCTTCATGGTAGCAGTTAGGTACCATGATAGGTAGCCAGGTAGGTATAGCACATTTTTATGTATGGCTATACAGTAGAGATGTAAAATGTATGTAATATGTATACTAAATGGTAATGTTTTTTTTATTAATATCTGGATCATAGGAGTGCGCCGACTTAAATTTCCGGTTGAGCCTGGAAAAATTGTGCCCCAATACTTTGACAGTCAGTGCCCCTATTTTTTTCTTACAACATAAAAATTACATTCGAATTGAAAACTAAAAACTGTAGATAGTTAAAATTTTCACCAAATGTTTATATTGAAATCATCTATAGGTTTTATAATTTTAGAAATATTTTGACAATTTTTAAGCTATTTATAGACAATTAAAATTTTCGATTTTTTTTAGTTTTTGATTTTGAAATGTCGATAAACAAAATTTGGCTGGTCAAAAATTCTTGAATATTTAATACAAGGTTTCTAATAAGTTTTACTTATCACTATTAAAAAAAATCAATAATCGTTAATCACAATTCTTTTTATGAACGTAGAAAGTTCAAATTTTTACGAAATATTTTAAAATCGGGAAAATTTGAAGTTATTTTGTAGTTAAAAATTTATAAAATTTTAGGTATTTATAGCTTAGAATTGAAAATTTAGTACATGATTTAACATAAGTTTTTCTTCAATTGTCTGTAAAAAAACTCAACCGGGTTCACAACAAAAAATTTTATGAGTGTTTGAAATTTAATTTTTTACGCAATTGCATAAAATAACAATTTAGCCATAGACGAGTTTTGAAATTTGTTTTTATTTAAAAATAATAAGCCGTAGAAACTTGAAACTTTCACCAGTTGTTTACAGTAACATTTTATTCACATAGTTTTGTTTTCAAAATGTTAAGTTAATTTTTAAGCTATTTATAGGGCTTTAAAATATGAGATTTTTTTTATAAAAGTTGATAAAAAATTTTTGGCCGAGCTAAAATACTTGAAAATTTAATAGAAGGCTTCCAATAAGTTAATCTAAGAGTGGTTTTAAAAATTATACTAATTCAAATGCTCATTTTTTTTTTATAAGCAGTTGAAGTTCAAAAATTGACAAAATTCGTCGAAATCACGAATATTTGCAAATTATTTTTTAGTTAAAAATATATAAAAGTTTTTGTATTCATAGCTAACAATTGAAAATTGTATACAAGGTTGCTCTTAAACATTACTTACAGTAATTTTAAAAAATTTGATATTTGTTCAGTTAAAAATCTTAATTAATGTCTAAAGTTTTTACAAAATCTCAAATTCGCGCGTAAAATAACGATATGCTATGAATATATTTTTGAAAACTAATCAAATTGATGACTTTATATAATGTTATTGGAAAAAATTAATTAAACTTGTCGTATACAACCACCAACCTTTCCTAATTAAAAAATCAATTACTTGTATCAAAATAAAATATTTTACAATTTAAATACAACATATTTATATATCCTAGGCTGACAAATCATCCATATTCAGAATCGTTTTTTGTATACAATGATACCTATTATTGCATTCAAATTTAACACATCCATCACAGTGACCTACTTACTCGACACGACGACACCTACTATACAGCAGAGTGAGTGTCCGATTTGTGTTAATTGAGTTGTTGTATGGGTACCTATTACCTACAATTAATATTTAATTTGAACTCACCATCATAACAAATAAATGGACAAGATCTCCGTGAACATAGTATTATACAATATAGGTATAATGCATTATAATAAAATGTATATTACGTGCATTTTACTATGCCCCTAAAAGATCACCCCTTGCGCACGCCTATATGATCTGGATAGTTGAGTATTACATAAGTATAGTAATTGGCAGTGTATTTATTGCATGATTTTTGGTAGTCTTTAAAAATATTTTTCGTAAGGAAATCTTTAATCAGCAAGTAGTAACTAAAAATTAAATTAAACGTTCAGATGGACCAGATGTAGATTACGGCATGGCTGAACCTCTTATTGATTCATATTCCCAAGAAGAGATTGAAGAAAAAAAAAAAAATTTCCTGTAAACATTAAGTCGGTCTAATTTTTCACAAATTGAAAAAGATATGAGAGGACAAAGTGACACTCAAATTTGGTTCAAAGAACGAAAAACGCGTCTTACAGCTTCCAGATACGGTCAAATTTGCAAAATGCAATCTAATACAAACTGCAAAAATATGGTATATAATATTTTATATGGAACGGAACCTTACAAAAAATCTTTACAATATGGAAGAGATATGGAGGCAAACGCTCGACAAAAATTTGAACAAATTACTACCTACTATGCAATTGAGGCTGTCGAGAGTGGTAAAGTATGTTTGATACTATATAAATATCATACATCATTCAACTAGTAATTTATATATACAACTATAAATGACATTATAATTTTGTTTGGTTACCTTACTGTCAAATTGAGAACGGCCAATTAAAATTAAAAAATAACCACAACTATTTTTATCAAGTGCAAGGTCAACTTCACATTTCAAAAAGAGAAATATGTTATTTTATTATATATTCTCCTCAGTGGATATCGGTTGAGAAAATAAAGTATGAAAATGATTTTTAGATTACGAAAATGATCGACAAATTAAAAACGTGAGAATACACAATTTTTAAACTAGGTACCTAATTTATTTTTTAATTGTATATTACATAACATTTACATTATTTTATGTAGATTTTATTTGGATTGTTTGCTTCCGGAGATTGTAGATCCAGCTTATAAATATCGCTTGATGGCGTCAGATATTAGGGAATCAAACAAAGTGGAAGTATTAAAAAATAAAATTAGTACATAATATGATAACCATTTTTATTATTATTTATTTTCATCTCTGTCATACTTATTGTAAAATATATTGTTAATACTTCATTATATCTTTAAATTACATTGTTACTGATTCTAGTATGTACAGCTCTTATTACGTCTTCAGTATTTTTATATTATGTTTAATTAGAACATAATATTTAGTATTATTTACATATTTATATAATTATTATTTACGGCCGCATTGAACTAATTTACTCGCATAAATATAAGTGGCGAATAATGCAAACTGAAATGATTGATACAGAATGTTTTTTTGGTAACTCGAAAAGCGATAATGTATTTTAAATATTTCCAAGTATGTTTGGAAAAATATATTTGAATAAATATAATATTAGTATTTAAATTTACGCTAACAGTTTTAATTAATAATAAATTCGTGGGCAGCCGGCATGCTCCGATATTCAAAATATCTTAGCAGCATTTACGCATATGAATTGTATTACGTCGCGTACGTAAACTATACACGTCGAATCATAGAAAAGAATGTATAGCAACGGAGGCTCGTGTAATAATAAAACGCTCTTCCAAATCAAACTTTGACGGAAATTTAGGCAATTCACATAACATGAACATATGGGATATGTCTATGTGTGAGTAGTAAATGAACATTAGTGTGTGTAATCCCTTATCGCGTGCCACGGACTATCGGTCGACAGTATTACGAATTCCCAGAACTACGTATAATTAAAATGCTATAAAAATGACAATATATGTCCAATTGCGCGCGTTGTCTTTTACTATTATAATATTACCTACTCACTACTCGGCTTTCGCTGCAATTCGCAAAAATGTACAATTACATTTTACTACACAAGTGAATCACTTTGTAATTTCATAGTTATTAACTATTACATTACTTAACTTTTTTTATACAATTACAACTTTAAAAAAAGTAGTATTACAAACCATCCCCGATAGGAAAAGGAAACTCACGTTCATATACTAAATCAATTTATATTTGTTCAGTTAAAAATCTTAATTAATGTCTAAAGTTTTTACAAAATCTCAAATTCGCGCGTAAAATAACGATATGCTATGAATATATTTTTGAAAACTAATCAAATTGATGACTTTATATAATGTTATTGGAAAAAATTAATTAAACTTGTCGTATACAACCACCAACCTTTCCTAATTAAAAAATCAATTACTTGTATCAAAATAAAATATTTTACAATTTAAATACAACATATTTATATATCCTAGGCTGACAAATCATCCATATTCAGAATCGTTTTTTGTATACAATGATACCTATTATTGCATTCAAATTTAACACATCCATCACAGTGACCTACTTACTCGACACGACGACACCTACTATACAGCAGAGTGAGTGTCCGATTTTTGTTAATTGAGTTGTTGTATGGGTACCTATTACCTACAATTAATATTTAATTTGAACTCACCATCATAACAAATAAATGGACAAGATCTTCGTGAACATAGTATTATACAATATAGGTATAATGCATTATAATAAAATGTATATTACGTGCATTTTACTATGCCCCTAAAAGATCACCCCTTGCGCACGCCTATATGATCTGGATAGTTGAGTATTACATAAGTATAGTAATTGGCAGTGTATTTATTGCATGATTTTTGGTAGTCTTTAAAAATATTTTTCGTAAGGAAATCTTTAATCAGCAAGTAGTAACTAAAAATTAAATTAAACGTTCAGATGGACCAGATGTAGATTACGGCATGGCTGAACCTCTTATTGATTCATATTCCCAAGAAGAGATTGAAGAAAAAAAAAAAAATTTCCTGTAAACATTAAGTCGGTCTAATTTTTCACAAATTGAAAAAGATATGAGAGGACAAAGTGACACTCAAATTTGGTTCAAAGAACGAAAAACGCGTCTTACAGCTTCCAGATACGGTCAAATTTGCAAAATGCAATCTAATACAAACTGCAAAAATATGGTATATAATATTTTATATGGAACGGAACCTTACAAAAAATCTTTACAATATGGAAGAGATATGGAGGCAAACGCTCGACAAAAATTTGAACAAATTACTACTATGCAATTGAGGCTGTCGAGGCTTGCATTAAATGTTCCCATTTAGGAACAACTTAAAATTGTGTATCGCGTCGTGCGTGTGTTTCACAATTTCACATATTTTAACAGCATACACTCGTCTCCTCGTAAAATATTTTCGACGTTTATTATAATTTGCTGATATTGTTGTGCTTGTGTTAATGTATTTATCATTGACTATATAATTGTTTAATTGTGTGGCGGAAGGTGGAACTGCATTGTTTATACCTTAAGTTATATCATAGATTAAATATACTATAGTATTATTTAATCTATGGTTATATACAGTAATATATCTACATTATCATTAACATCCTATTTAATATTTGTATTTTGTACGTCTTAGATGAGTATCCTACATTCCCATCAAATCAGCAAATAGAAAGTAATTATTTTGGAAAAAAAACATTTACTGTAACTCCATGTTAAATTTTAGAAGTTTACTAAAGAAAAATTGTTTATTTAATAAAAAGGTTCATCCAACGATGATCAACTATCAAAAAAACAAACATTGATTGAAATTGAAGATTTTTCAGAAATATTAAGAAGTATAATGAAGAAATCTACGACTGAAAAAAATGGTGAGTTATAACTTATTATTCATTAATTAATATTGAAACTTTATAAATGTGTAGGAATTGCATTTTATAAATTTTTTTTGAGAAATTTATAAATCTAAGATATCTTAAACTATAATATACTTTTTTAAATTATTTTTATTGTAATTAATTTATTCTTATTATCATAGACAATGAGAAACTACAGAATGATGATGAATTATTTGGTACTGAAAAGTTGATTAGTTTTGATTGTAAACTGTTACCAAAGAAAAATAACCGTGGTCATAGTTGTTTTTTGAACATATCTGTGATACAAATGATACTAATGCTTAAATAGTTGCTTTGGACCATACAATGTGCATGATATCTTGTAAGTATATTTATTAAATTAATTTACAACATTTTTTCAATTCTATATTGCATTATATTATATCATTATTTAGTAAATTATAGTTATGATAATATGTAGATCATTTTATACTATTTTATGTAGCTGATATTGAAAAGTTGAAAAAAAATTCAATTTTTATGAAAAAAGAGTTGGAATCATATATGGTTGAATTACTTGATAGTCGTGCCCGTGATGATGGTTAAAATAATTCATTTACAAGTAACAAATGTCAAGAAGATAATATTTTATCTTCTTTTCCTTTTAAAAATGAAAATGATTTGAATATGATGGAAAATCAACTCCAATGTGAAGATCTACATTTTACTGATAAATTGGTATGTATATTGTATAATAAACTATACCTATAATTATATAGATACATATATCATATAATAACTTAAATTGTATAACAATATATTTAGTGTATTTTACCAAGGATTATCGTACCATTTTATTAAATTTTTATACAGATTTCAGCATTTGTATTTGCTTCCGAAGGGAAAACAATTTCCAAAGTCACAAACAATCTCCTAAAAACCATCTTCACTAACTAACTTGCATCAATGTACAGTTGGAAAGGTCAAAAAAATAAAAAAAAACTTGAGGATTTACACATTTCAAAAGTTATCATCGGTATATGCTTACAATATATTATTATACTTTACCTAAATGCTTATAAATCTAATTACATGGTCATATTATTGTAGGTATAGTTATAATCAATTAATAAAATGTAATATTCTATTTAGCGGCAGTTCGTAAAAAATTTGACAATATTCATAGTTGCAAACAAGAAACAATAACAAGTATTATGAGTTGGATGGCCCAGGCACCTACTAGAAGACAAAGGTAAATTAATTGTTTGATGGATTTAATAACCTAACATGTACACATGTTAATATATATATATATATAAAACATATTATTATTAATAAACGTATTTACTGATATTATAATATTTGTATATTACAGATCAAATTCAACAAAATCTGCAAATACTGCAGATCCCTGCAATAATAACACTGCCAATGCCAATGATTGATCATTATTTAAAGCATATTTAATAATAAAAAATAAATTTTGTACCATAATATAACATGACAGTTAAAAAGTGTAATTAATTCGCTATCATCTTCAGCAATAACATTTTTTAGTTTTTATTACTTATTAACAATAACTGCCTATTTTACCTTATAAGGTATTTTTGTTTTGTTTTTTTTTTTTTTTTAATTTGTTTTTAGTATATTAAATAAATTTAAAATTACTATATACCTATAGAAGATATTATATAACAAAGGTTTTTTTAATGTGGATATATACTTATAAGTTTTAAATATGAATTTCAATATACATTACAACTTAAATGATTAAATTATACATTATTCATTTTTTAATTTTTTTTTTTTTTTTTTTTTTATTGTTATTGCAATACAAAAAAGAGTCCATGGACTGCATTATATAAGTTTCATAATAAATAACGTTTGATTATTTTATATATTATGTATATTTTTTTTATAAATATCCTACTAAAATATTTTTAAAACGTTTTTATTTATTAAAACTTTTTTATAAAATTTTAAAACACTGATAAATTAAAACATAAAGTCGGGATCCCACGGCGCGTGGCTCGTGGCGCGGCGCGGAACTCGTCTGCTATACCAAGCCTAGAGACGAGCCGAGCCTACACGCCAACACGGCGATCCCACGGCCTGTAGCTCGGCACGACTTGAGAGCTCGGCATTATTTGCCGATCCATTCCGAGTCCGTCTCTCGTCGACGCTAGTACTGTGTTTTAAATCTATATACTAGTCAGGTTTGTAGATGTCATCTAATCCCGAACCAGTTTTTTTGCTTGCCTTAACTCTGTTGAAGAGTTTCCTGAATGTGACCATCAACGAATCTTTTTTCTTCTGTAAGTCACTGATGGAATATGGTACGCTGAGATTTTTTGAAATATTTTCCCACGAATCATGTACGGAATTACGAATTTTGTGTTGTGATTGTTTTGGGTACCAGATACACGGTTCTTGTTCATACAGATCAAGAAATTCCAAGATCAGTTCATTTGACCATTCCATGTTTTTTTACAAATAAATTTAAAAAATATTCGGAAAAATGATACAAAAATTGTGAAAATACACACGAGTCCGTGGGAACGCGTTGGACCGATTTCACGAGCCGAGCAACGAGCGCGAATGAATTCCTTTGACTCGAGTACTAAAAACCGACAATTTTCGGATAGACACGAGCCGCGCCGAGCTTACACAAGCCGCGCCGAGCACGACCGCGACCGGTCCCACGGCGCGTGAATGGTACTGCGCTATACCACGCCGCGTCACGAGCCACGCGCCGTGGGATCCCGGCTTAATTCTATATGAAAAGTTGGTTTTTATAAAATTTCAAAAACACATTTAAAATATTTTCAAAACATTTTAAAAAGATTATGAAATCTGAAAAAATATTTTTTAAACATTTAACACAAAATCCACTGTGGCCAATATAACATTTTAAAAATATATTTTAAATGTTTTCAAAACATTTTTAAAAGATAATTATGTAATCAGAAAAAAACATTTTTTTAACATTTAATAAAAAATCCATTGTTGGCCATTAAAACATTTTAAAAATAAATTTTAAATGTTGACAAAAACATTGTTGAGATATTATTTACAACATTTAAAAAATGTTTGTTTGCTGTCTGGGATGTCTTCTTAACAGGTAGTTAATCAATTCAATTATACCTATTACTATTTTATCATTTGTTGTATAAGTATTTAAATGTTTATTATTAAGAACCTAATTATAACAAAAATAATATGTTATAATAAAAATAAATAAAAACAAGACATTTCGAAGTATAAAATATGCAATTAATTAGAGCAACTTATTTCACATTATTAAATATACTCGTATTTATAATGGTCAAATAAATTTCAAGTATTTTTAAAATACTTTATGTATATCATTTATAACCCATATAGGTGATATATTTTATATTATTATGTAAAAAATTAGAATTGTGTGCATTGCAAAGGTACATTATTAATGTTAAATGTAGGTGTCTGAATACTTAAAATTTGTTGGTTAGGTAGTTATTTATTATTTAATAATAGTTACATATTTTTTGTCAGAAAAGATAACAATAATAATATAAAATATATGCACCTCTCAAATCATTTTAATTATTTAAACACTGCAAATAAAAATGTACAGTGGGTTGTTGGATAATTCACTGAAGAAAATAAGTATTCGGTTATACCCTATTGTTGGATAATTACATGTGGCAATCTACATATATCAAAATGGCCAAAATCTGGAAATATCAATACACTCATACAAACATCATTTGAACCGGAAATCGATTGGCCAACATATCCTGTTAAAATTGTATCAGAATATTTTAGTAAGTACATTATTATGTTTCATTAATTTAAGTTTAGATAGAATGGTTGTTTGTAATTCCTTTTTTAATTCTTTAATATAAAAGCCAAGTTCTAACATTGTTTAATAAAACTATTTTTAAGTTGTTTTATAATATGTTGATGTATAATTGTATATTATATAATAATTACTTCAAAAAAATAACCATGCAACTTATTTTCCTTATTTAGAATAAAAAAAATATTTCTTTTAACCCAAGTTTTACCCTTGATTTCTATAATAATGTATGGTGCTAATTAGTTGTAACTGAATAATTTTTACTGTCCTCCATGAAATAGATTCTTCTGCCTTTCGTTTGCAGTTTTCTCTCAAAATTTGCCTATCTAATTTTGGTTGAGGATCTGCATCATGGTTATGGCTGCCAGAGACGTCGCAAACAAGTATCTTCTCAGGCGTAGAAAAAATGATCGCCGTACAATTTTTATTAGTTGAACACCTCCATTTCAGAGCACCGTCTTTTTTTCGATAACCAACAAATCTGTGTTTATATAAATTTACTAAAGCCAACTCTTTCCCTCGCTCGGAAGTAATTAACTGAATACGCGAACCGATCATTTTGTGTGAAAACGCGCGTATATCGCCCGAGTACAACGCGTCGTTTTAACGCGCGTACCGGGTGCCATCGTCGTATGCGTACCGCGCGCCAAGTCACTTAAGTGTGGCTCGGCCCTTACAATAATAATATAGATTTTGTTTTCGGAATGGCAACGTTGCATTTAAAATTATGCGGAATCATGTATATATATATTAAATTTGCGGAGTCGTGTATGTATATCAGTGGCTATTAAAATCAACACAATTCCGCAAATTTTGCGGAATCGTTGTCCACCGAATATATCTACTGCAGTCATTTTTTTTTTTAACTCACAGCTGCCTACTAACCATAGTTAAAGGTAATAGGTATAAGTATATTTTTAATTGTGTTACTCACTAATATTAAAATAATAATTAAGTGCATTGCATACAGCTACATCTTATATTTAATTTTCATTTAATTTCATGATAATTTTATCTTTTTTTTGTTTACCTATATTTAGACAGTTATGATGAAGCTGCATTCAAAGAACGGCAAATTTTTACATCTGTTTCATCATCGGAGTCCGAAGAACATGTAGTTCAAAATAAAAATAAAAGAAACAAACATGTTCCTCAAGTTCATGAAGATAGCAGTAATAGTAAGTTCAGTTAAACAGTACTTAATAATCACCAAAAAGCTGTACCAGAAGACTCCAACAAACCATAAAATATATTAAAATAAAATAAAATACAACTTTATATATTTTGTATGCTATGTAAAAAAATACAACTTTTTATATTTGGTTATTTCAATCAATGAAAAATCAAAATTATTTAGTCTACTAGGGAAGTTAATTTTTGCATAAGAAAAACATTTAAGTATCAAAATAATTATAATAGTAATATTTACTTAATTATTCAGTTAAAAAAAAAATATATATGAATTAATTTTTATATTTTCACACAGTTTTTAAATTAAGATAATGTTCTTTTAGCATGCAGTAGTGCTTCACAGACACCAATTAAAATATTTAAAACTAGTTCCTCATCTAAAATCAGTTCAAAACAAGGTAAAATTGATTTTAATACACTTTATGAAGAAGAGTCAACAACTAATCATTTAAAAAGCAATACAATATCATGTACGTATTTAAACATTGATTAATTATATTTGACTGTTATATATATATATATATATAGAGACAGAGAGAGAGAGAGAGAGAGGTCCAATACATTCTTCGTTTCACTCGGAATCAAACAAATATGTTAGCTTACAATAGTGAAATTTTTATGTTTTTAGCTGCCATGAATTAATTGATGTATAACATGACTGAAAATGATTTAAATGCTGCGCTTGTAACACCCTCAGCTTATGTCTTACCGGGTAATCTAAAATCTTTTTTTTATTTTAGCAAAAAAATTATTTCCAATTTTTTTTCGACAGTTCGTTCAACACCTACTGAAACTCATATACATACAAGTATGTCATCAACCATCAAAAATAATAAAGAACCGTGAACTTTTACTCACACAAAGTCAGATTTCTCCAAAAACCAGAAAGATATTTATCAATCTATGCACGAAAACATTATTATGACACTTGGATTTGTGAAGAGAATAGAAGGTAGATTAGATGGAATAGAAGCTCAGTTGCAAAGTGGTGTTACAGTTAATACAACAGTAAATAATGATATATTGTCACAACTGTTGTATTCTGAACGAATTTATTGTATGTTTTTATAAACGAATTTATTTCATCAAAAAATGTCAAAAACGACGAAAACTCTATTCATTACAATCGACAATGACCTGTAAGTTGAAAACGCGATTAAAAACCCTGTGTTGTATGACAGTTTGCACGAAAGCATAACGATCATAAACTTATCATAATTAGCCGAAAAAATTCGGGAAATTTATTTTTATTTTCTTATAAGTAGCTATTTATTAAAAATATAAAAAAGCCTTCTCTATTTCATCCACCCTCATTAAAAACCTGCCGGAAAGAGCCATCAGCTGTTTACTAGATATACTGAACAACCTTTTTGTTAACCTTAAGGTCCCGGTTTCTTGGCGGCAGTTTAAGGTTATCCCCATACCTAAACCGAATACCGACTTGGCTTCATACAGACCAATAGCCCTTTCTTCTACGCTTTGCAAAATAACGGAGCATATCATAAAAACTAGGTTGGATTGGTGGGTCGAACATCTGTCTATCCTACCCGAGAAACTATTTGGTTTTCGCAAAGGTCGCGGCACCTTAGAGTACCTGTCTTGCTTAGTTGGCCCCATATACAATGCATTCATAAGCCGTGGATTCCTAACCGCTGCTTTTATTGATATCCGAAGCGCATATGATTCAGTCCACATCCCTACATTGCTGGCGATACTACACTCATATAGCGTACCTGCCTCCCTGGTTCATTTCATAGGTCTTCTACTATTTTCAAGAGAACTATTGTTTATCTCCCCGTCGGGTTCTCGGACATGTCGAACCACACACACAGGGTTACCTCAAGGTAGTTGTCTCAGTCCTCTTTTATTTAACATATACATGTCAGTTATCGTCTCTATACAAAAAAATATATATATACATATTATATTGGTTTTTATTGTCAATTAATTTTTTTGATAATTAATACTTTAAATTTGACTTTTTAAGTCATCTGAGTAAAAAATTGTATGTTCCTAATAATACTATATACCTATTGGCTATAAGGTATTATTCATTATTTATCTTTTTGCTAGGGGCCTGGAACTTGGTAGGTGCTCAAATATAGAGTAAACCAACAGTTCATTGTTATGTTGTGTTGATGACTGACTCGTCAACCGTCGTCAACATTAAATTAATGAAAAAATTAATGATATAAATTATAGGATATGTATTTTACCTAATAAAAATATTGTATATGTACTTATAAAAATTTAAATACACACTAAAACTGTTGTTAAGGTTCAAAATGATTGTGAAGAGTCGTGTTATATAGTTTTTTCACGATGATATTTTCTCTCCACCAAAAAAAAAAAAATATTTTACCTGTGGGATAATACTGAGAGAGGACCACTTATCGCTCGCTCTGGAAGAAGCCAATATTCCGTACCTCATGTATGCGGATGACTTAGTCATCTTCCACTCCCATAAAGATTTAAATCAAGCTTCATTGCTCCTCAATCACGCTCTGTCTATTTTGGCTAGTAAGTTGAACAAGCTTCATTTCTCCGTAGCGACTCAAAAATGCAAGGTAGTTATTTTCACAAGGAAACGCCGATTTGTCCCCCCTCAATTTTTATTAGATGGTGACTTACTGCCTGTGGTTTCTGATATTAAATACTTGGGTCTTATATTGGACAGCAATCTCCGATGGAAAGCACATTTATTTCAGTTAACTTCTTTTGCCTACAAATGGTCAAATCTGTTAAGGTCTTTAGCTGGTAGTTGGTGGGGTTCACACCCTTCTTCCCTACTCCAAATCTATAAGTCTGTAATTAGAGCTAGGATTGAATATGGTTGTTGTTTTTTTGGTTCCGCTGCCTTGTCACACCACAAGAAATTAAATTCTATACAGGGAAACTGTCTAAGCATTACGCTTGGGTCACTTAAGTCAACACCTACCTATGTACTGAATGTGGAGGCAGCCTGCCCTCCACTTCCAATCAGATACCGTTGGCTTACTGGAAATTTATATTAAAATGTTCATCTTTATCAAACTCTCCAATAATCGATATGTTTAACTCAATTAATATTAAGTGGAGATTCGTTCGAAGGTTCTTACCGTTACTCTCATCCATGATTCATGCATCCTCGACGGTTTTTCCTCATGTCCACAAAGTCCACAAACAACCGTTATATGACATAAACTTCGATGCACTAACTCTCACCCCAAACGTGATGGTGTCACCCAACTTCCTGGGACACACTCCCAATGATCTACGACTTATGCCCCCTTGCATAATTAACAACCTATTCAGACAGTTTATTGCCGACAACTGTAATTCGAGTACCTTGGTATTCACGGATGGGTCAGTCACGCAATCAGGAGCGGCTTTTGCCTACTTTTTCCCAGAATTACATATACAGTCATCTGCCAACCTGTCTGCTTTCGTCTCTTCGTTCACGGCCGAATGCTGGGCTATCCTAGAAGCTATCAAATGCATAAGTTTTCTTCCCTGCAGAGACTTCCTCATTGTCTCTGACTCTCAAGCTAGTATTTTAGCTATAGTTAGCAACCCTTTCCGTTCCAAGTGCTCCCCCTTAATCCTAAAAATCCGCGCTTTACTTCTATCCCTCAAAACTAGGTCATTCTCCATCTCTTTCCTATGGGTTCCAGGGCATATAGGCATAAATGGTAATGAGCATGTTGATTCGCTGGCTGGCTCCACCGCCAACCAGTCTTACTCGGGTCCACTGTGATGTCCTTATACAGATTTAGTTTCTATACATCTCACATCTATACAGTAGATATGGAAGTTAGAATAGAATGCCCTGCCAGAGTCCTATGCTGTTGGTTATAGGTAATCAATTAAAAACATCCCTAATCAACCATGGTTTCAATCCCTAAAGATAAGCCGCGCTGCCATAACTAAATTCTCCAGACTACGTACGGGCCACAGTCTACTACCACACCACTCGTTTAAATTGGGACTTAACAGTAGCACGTATTGTCCCCTACCCAACTGTGGAGGAGAATACTGTGACTTCCAACACCCACTCACAAATTGTCCTTCTCTTTCTATTCAAAGATCTCAGATTCTACCTCTGGTATAAATTTTTCTGTCATTGATGCGCTTTCAACAGTAAATGCTAATATAATAATACATACACTAAAATTTGTTCTGCAATCAGGTCTCCGAATATAAGAGTGTGAGCTTTACCATCTTATATTTGTTATTTTTTTTTCTTTCAGATTTTTATACATAACTGTTGAGGTATTATAATTTAATGTTAAAACCTCTTTAAAATTAAAAAAAAAAAAAAAAAAAAAAAAAAAAAAAATAAAGAAGCCTTATTTTTCTCTTGTTTTAAATAAATTACTTAATGGCTTCCAATATGTACTCAAAGTATGCACTATTTCTTATTGTTCTTCCTCTTCTATTAGTAAATGTATGAATTTTTTTTAAAAATTATTATTTATAAGTATTTGTTCAGTTTTTAGTGATCTTTAACGACAAATTAAAAAAAAAAAAATCGGGTATCCGCATTGAAATATCGAGCTAAACTAAACTAAACTTAAAATAAACGCCAGCCGCAGCCTTCGATCGTATTGTAGGAAACCAATACGCACGCAACGATTAGTCGTTGCGGCTGATCGCAACGACCAGTCGCAACGATTAGTCGCAGCTTGGAAACCGTACCTTAAGGAAAATTCAAATGATAATTAACTGTATATCCCTATTAGTCTATTATTTTTATGTGTGTGGGGGTGGGGTAGTAAAATATTTCACCCCGAGGCGCAAAACGTCTATACAGATATGCCCGTGACGGAACGTCAGCGCGTTCGATCAGAAGCGACCGGAGCGCAGACGAATAATTAAATATCACACGCGTTTACGTGGAAAAAATCCCCGGGTCTCGCCGATGATTTATACATATCCGTGGTTCGTACTCGATGGCGTGTGACCGACGCACGGGGTCGTGGGAGTTACGGTGCGTACGCGCAGTGAACGATACGACGCATTATAGTCGGCGAACTCTTTACTCGAATATAATATATTATCGTCCCGGGTGATATTCAAACGCGGTCGTGATAACATTGCCGCGTTAACGCCGTCTCCGCGTTGTGTTCTATTGAAAAAAAAACCAGAAAAACCCACCCTTGAACGCGACGCGCATCGTCGAAAGGTAACGCATTGTATTAAAAAAAAAAAAAAAAAACGCACGACATGTATCATATCATACGCGATCTACAAATAAATCATTACGCGCGTATGAAAAAAAAAAATAAGAAAAAAAATAATTAATTGAAAGAGTACAACGTAAATTTCTTAATGGTTATTTAAAAATAATTTTTTTTTTAAAGAAATTTCTTATATATTACAGAAAATAATACATAGTAAAATAAAATACATCCCTTTAAGCTATGCTTGAGTTGGGATGAATGAGTTATTGAGATTCTTAAAAATTTTAGATTTACAAATAAAGTTCTTAAATAATTACAAAACAAAGTATAATACAAAGTTGAAACTTATATAAAATTAAAATTAAAGTTCACTTAACAACCAAATTACAATAGATTTTTTATTAATTATATAATTAGAATTTTTATTGACATTTTGATATATTTCTTTTTTTAAACGTAATGGCATTTCATTAAAATAAGATGGAACTAAATAATCAAGAAAATTCTTACCAATATTTTTTTTTTAGAATAGTCTACTTGAATAACATAAGCTCGGTTTTCACGCTTATTTATATTAATAAAATTTATATTTTTAGATATACTATAATATACATATCATAATATAACTAAAAAATAAATTCATATTAAAAATTACGAACATTTTTAGTGGCTCTTTAAAATCTGGAAAATTTTGTGTATTGTAACTTTTGGCTCTTCCGTCAAAAAAGGTTGCCGACCCCTGGTATAGGTGAATGTTGTAAATTTTAAGGACAGATCGAATTAATAACCAAAGGGTTTTAGAAAAGATGAGTGAGCAGAACTACAATTAAAGGACGGAAGCTTGAACGCGTAGGGCACATTATGAGAAATAATCAACGATACAATATACTATCCGACTTATATTACGAAGAAAGATAGAAGAAAAGATAGAAGTGTCGGAAAACGACGAATATCTTGGATGAAGAATCTCCGCGACTGGTACAATACAACATCGATTTTTTTTATTTCGGACTTGACTTGACAGGAATTCGATTGCAAATATGATATCCAACGTCTGGAACGGATATAGGAACTCGTAGGAAGAAGAAGAAGAATAATTATTATATTTGTATTTTACCGTCATTATGAATTTTATTGTTGTTATTATTATTATTACTATTTACTTTTATTGTTTACACCATCATTGCTACTACAATCATATTATGTATTATTTATTTTATTCAAAGGACATGGACCGTTAATTTTTAATAAATAAATAAATAAATAAAAACTATATAAAAAAAAATTACCGTATTATCGTTTATCGCACGGCGGGAAGGTCGCGCGTACGTGTTACCGGCTGCTTGCCACTACTATACTTGGTTACGTGTGTGTCGGTTTTCGCGTAAATAACGTACGACATACACAACATACTATGTGTATATTATTATACAATATAGTGTATATAGGCGTGTGCGTAGTTAATATATTACACGTGAGAACGAACAATATGTATCGTTGAGTCGACTCGCAGGTAATATTATTGTAATTTATCGAATATGTTTACAGAAACTTACTGTTGAAGGTTCAACAAGTCGAAAATGTCAAATTATTTAATGTACTACCTGTGGATAAACTATATAAAAAAAACCTGTAATTTTATGTGTAGGTGAAAATATAGATATTTGGAGAAATAAAAATAATGAAGAAACAAAAAGGAAACGTTTAGCATAATATGATGTTAAAGTGAAATATTTAAATAAGTCTCTTGATCGAAAATTCGTTGACTACCTTGGGTCCTATGTATTTTAATTCCATGCCTGTAATTATTAAAAAGAACATAATTGATAAACACAATAATGTTGAAATAGATATTAATAATTGGTTGTTGTCGTACTTAGAATAGTTATGACTTATGAACATATATTTTATTAGCAGTTAATATGTATACATTGTTTATTTTTTTGTTTCATTTATTTTTTAATTAATTTTTTGTAATTAAGTACTTTGTCGCTCTCTACCTTCAACACAAGTTTGCTTTTAGAAGGCAGATAATCTATTTTATTTTGTAATTATGTAATTATGTAATAAAAAGTTAATTATTTAAATAAATAAATAAATAAAAAAATCATTATTGTATTTCATCGACGTGTTTTACCTCGCTTGTCTCGCGGCCAACTGCACCGTGTAAACAACAAACGCACACGCGTTTGTCATACGTTTCTACCCGCACCGTATGCGCACGCCGCGCCGCGTCGTCGAGTGCGTTTCGAAATTTTCAAAATCGTGCGACGGTAGTACGTTTCGATAATACGATTTGTAAAATATATTTTGTGCCTCGTGTACCCGCCGTTCGACGAGTGACATTAAGGTCGTTTTTTTTCACGACGAAACTATACAATACGATCGCACGTCGAATTAGCGGCTTACGAGCAGTGATGTTCCCAACATTTTTTATAAGGGTATACTATGATGAACGAGGTCAAAATAAGAATATTAACTAATAAGAGTATTTTTAGGTTCTTAAAAATCTAAATACATAAACCATATTCCTAAGGCTAACTTGACGTTTATTTTTAAAGACCGGACAAAATTTTTGCACTTCTTAGGAAAAAAATAATACGGGTATTACAATAACGTCTACCTAGAGATATGTACCTAAATGTAATATTTTTATTTAGCTTCCTACGAGTTTTTCGCGAAAAATGAAGGCTTTTTGTTTCTAATAGTAGGTATTAGAAGTTGGTCATTGAATATGATAAAAATCATAACACAAATTATTTAGCAAGCGGAGTGGTCAATTATTTTTTTTTAGTCATATGGGCCTATCAAAAAGTTTGCTCCTCTCTAAAAAAACTGAAATGACGTCACTATCACCGACAGATGGGTAAATAACCGCTATGATTTTATTTGTCATACGAGCTACAGACTCAATACGAAATCGCCTCAATCGTCCCCCCCCCCTCTGGATCCACCACTGACCAGAGAAGAACATTTTTGAAAGCGATTCGGTGGCGAAGTGACGGCCGAGTGAAAATAAACGTTTGTAGCCCACGAGCGCACTATATAATCCAACTGAAAAGCGCAAATCAAAATGTCCGAAAAGCGCATAAAAAAAAAAAAAAAAAAATTGCGTTTTAATGAACGTTTATAAGTACTCGTAAATTTTAGTCGGTACACATTTCCAAGACGTATTTCCGTTCGTCATTATTCGCTGCCGTCTGCACTTATTATTACCGTGCGCTATACGTCGCACGCCTTTGTTCGTACAAGTCAAAGAGTAATTAATGGAATTTGCGTGGTTAGATTTTCGACAAATTAATAATTTCGATTTTAGCGGGAACCGGATGGATACGTAGCAGTGTTGGGAATTATCTAGATAAAATTATCTAGATAACTTATCTAGATAAGATTTTTTGAAAAAAATTATCTTTTAAAGTATCTAGATAATTTTGTTACGATTTATCTAACGTTTAGCTTAGATAAAAAATGGGCTTATCTAGATAAATTTATCTAGATAAATATTATAGTGCCACTACAAAATTTTAAAACCAATGTTACTAAAATTCTAATGTAATATAAATTATTTATAAAATTAGATAAATATATTTCATGTTATTATTGTCAACAACGGTATTACGAGAACCTGCATGCGGGCATGCACTATCGTTCATACTAGCCATATGTCATAATGAGCATATTAAAATTAATTAGGTATAGGTTTATTTCCCCATCCATTCTAAAAATAAATAAAAATTAACTTCGTAGAACTGTATTTCAAATGAAAACGCACCAGGCGGCTGACGAAAACCGGTTGAACCTTTGATAACGATGCGTCGATGCGCGAAGCAGTGTCAGTGTGTCAGTGCGTTCTTACGCCTAACGATTTCTTGTATAAATGTATAAGCCATAACTCATAAGGCGACCGTTGTCTAGTAAAAGGTATAAACACCATTTTATTACCTACTTGTGAATTGTGACTTTATATTTGAGCCGTTAAATCATGGATCGATTTATAACTTCCACATCAGTTAAAAAAATTCGTTTGGACGTCGAACCAGCAGGAGCTCAAAATGTGGACGACCCAACAACTCTCATTTCTACTCACGTTTCACTTGCACCTGCACCTTATTATAAATATTTATTTGACGAATTTTATAAGCTTCAAAATGTGGAAAATCTTAAAGTAAAAGCTGTTTGTCAAAACTGTTCTAAAGTTGTTATTGGGTCCACAAAATCAAGTGGTAATTTTTTAAGCCATATAAAGGTAAGCTTAATTATTTAAATTTTATTTTATTAAAAAAAAAGATTGATAAACAACACTTTAATACCTAGTTTGTTTATTAATCATATGTATGAAGTTTATCTTGTTGATGCTTATAAATTAATACTTCAGCAATTTAGATTAGTACCCCCTCATATTTTATTTGATCAGTTAATTATCCATACTATCATAATTCAATATTTGTAAATTTTTATGCTAGTGTTCAGTATCTAAAAATACATATGTAGTTTTGTTTTAAATTTAAAAAATACAGTATAATGCTACTTGAAAAAAATTTAATATTTAGGTATACCTATATGGTCAGGAATCCTATATTTTTTGACCTAACAAATCAATTTTGTTTTACTGATATCATATGTTGGCTAATTATAAAAAAATAAGATTATATTCAATTCACAAAAAAAATAATAATCGTTGCAGCATAAATTCAAGTATTTAATTTATATATAATATATATTCAAAGAAAACTATTTCACGGAACACGTACGACACACGGACAGTCGACGGACGAACACAAAAGACGACTCACGGACTCGCATATATAAATCATTTTAACCGGTGAGGTCGTTAAGAAATTATCAGTGCATGCAATGCCGACAATATTAATAACGACAAATATGTAATAATAATAATAATAATAATAATAATAATAATACAATAATAATTAT
Organism: Therioaphis trifolii; assembly: GCA_027580255.1. Classification (NCBI taxonomy): domain Eukaryota; kingdom Metazoa; phylum Arthropoda; class Insecta; order Hemiptera; family Aphididae; genus Therioaphis; species Therioaphis trifolii. The sequence goes on along the minus strand of CM050408.1, from coordinate 43,213,113 downwards.
AATAATACAATAATAATATGATCGCCAACACTCGGCCATCCTAACTAGATGAGCGTTCCCGCACATCTAATTTGTATAATCCTCCAAATACTGAGGCTTCTTCGTCTTCCTCCTTGGACGCTCTGTTGATTTGACCATACTCTGAGTTTGAACTACCGCTTCCTCCTCTTCGCTCCCACTACTGTTCCAATGAGTGCTTACCCGCCAAGACTTTAATTGGGATACATGAGCAGTGGTACTATATACCGTACACCCCTTTGGAGTCAATTCAGCTACTCTATAAGTGTCATTGGGGAGTACCTCAAGGATGTGTAGGGGTGTAGTGCGATACTTGGCTTGCAATTTGGCACTTTCTCCTGCAGTAGGTTGCTTGAGCATAACCACAATCTCGCCCTTCTCATATCGAACCCCTTCGTGACGTTTCGCATCATAGTATGCTTTTGTTTGCACCTGTTGTTTACAAATATTCTTATGCGCCTCATCTTGTAGTTTGTCTGGCCTGGTCCATTGATTGCGATTGAGACAAAGTTGCCTTCCTACTCCACCACTGAATATAGGAGTGTAGCCATGAATGAGCTCATAGGGTGTTCTCTTAGTCGCCTTATTTGGTGCGGTATTCAGATGCCTTTGTATTTCTGGAAGCTTTGAGTCCCATAGTTCTTGTTCCCTGGCAGATATACTTAAAATGGGTATTAGGGTGCGATTCACCCTCTCTACTTGGCCATTCGCTTGCGGATGTCTACTGGAATTCAAGGTGTGCTTAATACCATTTGACAGACAGTAGCTCTTAAATTTTTCAGAGGTGAAGGCAGTTCCTCGGTCACTAACTATCCTATCTGGGTAACCTCTTTCTTCGAACATTTTTTTAAGACTCTTAATGACAGCAGCTGTATCCGTGGACTTAGACGGATATAGCGTCACATACTTTGTTAAGTTGTCTACTATTACTAATAGATAACGGTTTCCCTTGGTGCTTGTTTCAAAAGGACCAAGATGATCGATGTGGATAACTGCAAATGGTCGCCTGCCCGGCGGAATTGGATGTAGAAGTCCCGGTTGTCGTCCAGCGGGACGCTTGTGCACCAGACACTCCAAACACATGCTGATATGGTGCTTCACATATCTTCGCATAGATGGAAACCAATACTCACGGGTTATCTTCTCAAGAGTTCTATCTACACTAAAATGACCGCTGAGCTCATGTGCGGATATAACAATTGCTTTTCTCATAGGCTTTGGTACTACGAATAACCTTTTATCTCCACTTTTCCGATAGAGTAACCCATTTATGACTTCATAGTCACGATCGCAAATTTCTTCATGTGTGTCAGGGTCTGGGACAGACAAACGATGTATGAGGTTACGTATACCAACATCACTGTCTTGCATAAATTTTACTCTTTCTAATTGGGTTAAAGTAAGGCATACTTCATATCTTTTTTCAAATATTTCGTCCATAGACTCTGTCGTTGCGTTGCTTCCCTCTGTTGTTCGTGACAAAGCATCAACATGAGCCATACGTGCACCTGGTCGGTATTTGATGTCGAAATCAAACTCGTGAAGCGAATCAAACCATCGAGCTATTTGAGGTTTGGTAGTTTTATGAATGTTAAGGTACACTAATGCCTGGCAATCTGTTAAAACTGTAAACCTTAACCCAAGCAGAAATGGGCGTAAACGTCCTAGGGTCCATATAATTGCAAATAGTTCAAGTTTTCCGGAATGGTACTTTCTTTCAGCTTCTGTAGTGGTTTTACTGACACAATATACAATATGTAACGTAGTTTCACTGTCTCCTTGTAACAAAACGCCTGCCAAGCCTTTTGCACAAGCATCGGTATGTATTTGAGTTACCTTGGCATCCGGAGAGTACATTTGCAGTACTGGATTTTGAGTCAGTACAGACTTTAGGTCATCAAATGCCTGTTGTTGTTCTTCTTGCCAGATGAAAATGCTGTCCTTTTTTAGTAAGGTTGTTAAAGGGGATGACTTCGAAGCATAGTTTTGTACAAACCTTCTGAAAAATCCAGCTAGTCCCAAGAATTGGCGTACTTCATGTACGTTTTGAGGTACCGGATAAGTAGAAATAGCGGCCACCTTATTTCCCGGCTGTATACGGCCCTTCGATACTTTGAACCCCAGATACTCCAATTCTTGAGCCCCGAACGTACACTTAGATGGCTTTAATGTGAGTTTCGCTTTTCGAAGAGTTGCAAACACTTTGGGTAATTTCTTCATTAAATCAGCCCAATCTGTAGCCGGTAGTATAATATCATCTAGGTATAAACCAATAGTACCTTGTTCACGTAAGTCCTTAAATACAATATTCATCAACTTTTGGAAAACACCAGGAGCATCACATAACCCAAAAGGCATACGATTAAACTTTGCCGTCTCCTCTTCGGTCACAAAAGCTGTCTTGTCTTGAGCTTCCTTAGTCAACGGAATTTGAAGGTACCCGTTTGACAAATCTAAGGCTGTAAATATATTTCCTCCAGAAAGTATACTTAATTGGCTGTCAATGTCCGGCATTGGGTAAGGACGACAAATGGTTTGCTTATTTAATTTTCTATAGTCAATACACAGTCGCTTTTCGCCCGTAGATTTATTTACTAAAATAACTGGACTTGCATAAGGAGACTCAGAGTCACTGATGATACCATGGTCGCGCCATTCTTGCAGTATTCCGGCGATTATTTTCCGGTCGGAAGGTGACGTACGGAACGGTTTGGAATTCACTGGCACGCTTCCTGGATATTCTGATATGTCCATTGTCAATACATCTGTACAACCTAATTCGGACAAATTTTTAGCGAATACATCACGAAATTCATTAACTAATTCTAAAAGCTGTTGTCGTTCAGATGCAGTTGCACCATCACCAACTTTTAACTCTTGTATCGTTATCGGGTCAGGCAAAGACTTGTTCGTCGTCGGTGGTCGGGTACACTGTTCACGACTACCCGAATTCTCCATCATAGTAGCCTGGTGTGCACGCCAACTATCTGACTTGAACTCGTCCACTAGACACACCTGAATATCGTTAATGTCCCCGTCTACTTCACTGTTCGGCATCTCCTCCATGTGCTTCGTATTTGCCAACGTTGGAACTATAACAAATTCATCCTTATCTTTATAAAAGTTAACATTTGGTAGGTCTAACCAGTCACGACCAATTAACAAATCTGTTGGTATTGCCTGATCTGGCACAATTTTTAAATGATGGTTCAAAGTGTTAACTTGTCCAATGGATATGTCTGCAACCATTTCTCCAATAGTGGCCAGTCCAGGATTGTTCATGTCTCCGACCACGTACAACGGCTGCTTCTCTGCTTTCATTTGGGCTCCGGACTGCACTGCTGCACTTGATCGTATCAGGCAAACTGAACAGCCAGTGTCAACCAGCGCCTGAAACTGTTTGCCATTTACATGGATACTTTTTATAAAAGAATTACATAGAGATACTTCCCTCATAGTTTGAGCATGAAGTCCTTGTGTAGTTGGCACGGTAAGTTGAGGACATCTGCCCCGAGTATGTCCCTCTTCTTGACATAAACCACACTTCAACGTCCGCCTAGGGTGAGTGCATTCACGACTCACATGACCCGGTTCGAAACAATTATAACATTTAAATACCCGCGTCTTTGTTGATGGACCTGACTCGACACTTACAATTTTTGACGGACGATGATCTGCATTTACGCCCGTAGAATTTGAAGACCAATTTCGATTACTCGATTTCTTACTTACATTCTCGGACGTATTCTGACGCTCCTTATCACGATTTTGGCGATTCGTTGAGCCCATAGCAAAACGAGCATTACGTAGCTCAGTCAAACGTTGCCAGTCTTGTAAGTCACTTAGCAACTCGTCGCTATTACTATGCGTTTTACCTAGAGCGTATATAGCTAATTCTCTCGAGTATAACGACTGTATGACATGGTCTCTTATCTCCGCAAAACTTAGTTCAAGATTCTTACAGAGTCTTACCTTATCCATGAAATATTCTATAAGATGTTCCTCTTTGCTCTGGACGCGATTTTTCATAAGATCCCAACGGTCCGTCAGACGAGCTTCTCGGACGAATATTCTATAAAATCGTGTCTTGAACTGTTCCCAAGATTCGAACTTTTCACCACCAAACCAACTACGAGCGGCGCCAGTGATATTAGATCTAACAAACTGCAACCGAAAATTTAGCGGCCAATTATTTATGTTCGCCAAGCCATCCACCGTATCGAACCAGTCTTCTGCCTCTAGGGATCCTTCACTTCCCGTAAATTTCCTTACTGTTTGATTAAGATCAGGGACTATACGGAAATCCATCACTGTTTACGAGTTAACCGACCCGTCGCGCTGCACTGAAGACTCCCTGCTATTTGCTTGTCGTTCCAGTACTTGTATTTGTGCGCGTAATTCGTTAACCGCGGTGAACAATTGGTTGTACGTTGGTGCGTGTGGAACATTTGGGTTGTCTTGGGTGGACATAATCGCGTTAGATAAACATTAGAACCATAAACGTTAGATACAAAACGTACGTAACCCGTGCGTAAATTTAACGACGAAAACGTTTCTTTTTTTTTTTGATAATATCTTACCGATTACCGGGTCGTTATCACGGCGACGTAATTGAAGAAACGAAAAATGTAATTAAGCCGATAAGAATTTATTTAAGTGACAGGCCTATCTACTTACTGGCTCTTCGGATTTCCCAATATAAATAGACAGAACAGCCCTCACATACGAATAACTAATACGAATACGAATACGAATAACTAATACGAATACGAATACGAATAACTAATACGAATACGAATACGAATAACGAATAACAAATACGAATACGAATATCGAACCGGTATAATAGAACAACTTTTCGAACATTGACAACTTGCTGTGAACTATAAGTCTTCCGCCATGTCCTGAATCTGTTCGATTATGTGAGCGTTTATTCACAATCCCGCTTCTGAATTGTTGGCTAATTATAAAAAAATAAGATTATATTCAATTCACAAAAAAAATAATAATCGTTGCAGCATAAATTCAAGTATTTAATTTATATATAATATATATTCAAAGAAAACTATTTCACGGAACACGTACGACACACGGACAGTCGACGGACGAACACAAAAGACGACTCACGGACTCGCATATATAAATCATTTTAACCGGTGAGGTCGTTAAGAAATTATCAGTGCATGCAATGCCGACAATATTAATAACGACAAATATGTAATAATAATAATAATAATAATAATAATAATAATACAATAATAATTATAATAATACAATAATAATATGATCGCCAACACATAGTTTTTATTTTGTACAATGAAAACTTAATAAACATAAAAAAAATAGTCATACATCATGATTAATCAAAGTAGGGGAGAGGTGGCCACAGTGAGACACTAAAAATTATTTTTTAAATATTTTTTTTGTTTTAAGTGATAATCATTTAACAGGTTTATGGTATTATTCCAAATATTAGTGAGCATTTAATAACATAGTAATACATACTAAAAAGTAACGAAATTTCAACCCAGAGAACCTTTTTTAAAAAAAGTCAAAGTGTCTCACTGTTACCCAGCCTTGTACACAGTGAGACACGTCATGGGGCATCAGTGCATACATAGGCATTTGACAAGATTTATGTAGAACTGACTTTTCCTTGAGATAATACAAATTAATTATTTTTTACTTGACTAGTTTTGTATTAAAATGTATCAATTATTATTAATTCATTATTGTATGCATTTATATAAGTAGGGGTAGAAATATTATAGTATTAAAGAATAAAGAGTCAGCTAACTACATAATTTTGAACAGTGGAATACTAGTATTGGTTTAAATGTTCTGATGTTTCATTCTTATAGGTATAATATTCAAATAGTTAAATTAAAAGTCTCATACCGTTGTTTTTATAAATATTATGTCATTATATTGATAGAAATCTAATATTAAAAAAATACTAAAAAACATTAAAAATAAGTGTAAAAAAATGATATTTATCTAAAAATTTATCTAGATAAATGTATTGTTGTATTTATCTTTATCTAGATAAATTACATTTATGTTATCTTTATTTTATCTAGATAATATTTTGTTAAAATTATCTTATCTTATCTAGATAATTTTTTAGTTATCTATTCCCAACACTGATACGTAGTATCACGTCATAGACACGTGTTCCTTGTGCACTCATCAGTTATCAGACTTTATTCTGAGGATTTTCTCCACGACTGCACAAGTTTACTACGAGTTAAAGTGACATAAGCGGCCCATACACATTCAAGTATATTGATCGATATTTGATATTGTCGATAATATTGATCGTGTATTGGCAGTATTGAAGGATTGATCAATAATATTGAACAAATTAAAAATATTCGATTTTTATTGACGCGCAGTTAATAATTTTGTGCATTATATTTTGTTTTTTTTATCAACGGAGTAACTAAAGTTAAAAGTTCATCATAGCATGACTCGTTCATTCTTAAAAAATGTTGATTGTCTTCGGGTTGGTTTAATCGTAGCTCAGATAACAGATTTTCATAATTATCTTGTTACGCTTTTGCAACCACTCTTTGGCCCAAAACCTCTGTTTCCGTTTTCTCTTCCTTTTATCAAGAAAAGAAACAGCTAGAGCAAGAGCTATTAGAGTATTATCTAAATTACCACACATAATTGTTTATAATTAAAATGCATAAATTGTTTAAAGTGAATTTAAATCTGATTTACTATTAACGGACCTGGTAATTTTATAATGATACTATGTTTAATAATTTTTCAATAATTTTGATGCGTCGATGGTCATCGTCAATGTTCGTCAATATTTTGACAATAATATCGAACGTGTATGGGGCGCTTTATAGAAGATTTCACAGGTCACCCCTAGAAATCGAAAACTATTTTGAACTTAAAACAAAAAATTTGTCCGGCTAAAATTGCATTTCCGACCACTTTGCGTCGTCAGTCGTCCGGTCCCGTGCCGCAGCTGCGCGTACGTATCGAACTCAAAGTTCGAGACGTATCCGACAGCGCGTATCGAGTGTTTCGATCGAGGTAAGTGTAAATTACATTCCGTCGGTCGTCGACGAACAAAACAATACAACAATAATAATAAACGAGACCGCGCGTGCGTGTACACTACGACCGGCGGATTCGTCGACGTCCATACAGACTCGGTCGACGCCGTGCCCTTGAAGACCCCGGCGACGATTTATCATTTTTCCGGACCGCCGATTGTCGGCCGCGGGTTAGGTCAGATCGGTTTTTTTTTTTACGAACATGCCCACCGGCGCTCTGGTCGCAAATGGAATAATAATAATTAATATCGGACGTGTCGAAACGGCCGTAACAGGCGTACCGCGCACGCGTCGTCATCGACCGATAAACCGAGTAAGAAATGAAAAAAAAATCGCGAGATCCAATATTGTTTTCCAGGCCGGCGATTGTTGTAGATTTCATCCGCTTCCTAAATGGACGTTGCGTTGTCCATTTACCCTACCGCCACGATATGATTATAATTTCAAGGTAATACAAAATGTCAATAAGATAAAAAAAAAAATCATTCAGCAAGGTCGCGGGTCATAAATCCCCACCAACGATCGAAGTCCGGCATAGATGTCGTGAAAATATATTATTAGATCTACGGATATGAAAACCGCTTTTTATCATGACGCGTATGCCTACAACTAGTGATGGCCCGACGGGTATGTAAATATTTTGGATATTTACCGGGTATTTACCCACAAGTATATTTACCTACCCGAAATCTGGGTAAATATATTTTTATTTTAAGTCCGGTCAACCTGTATATTTCTGTTTTTTACTGATGAGTTTTTATAATGTTATGTATATACAAATATTATATATATATATATATATATATATATACAAAAAAAAAATATATCTGATTGTAATAATTATGTTTCTTTATATTTCGTTAGAAATAATATTTGTATTTGATCATTTTTATTAAAATGTTTAATGAAACTTTAAAGCCTTTAGTTTATTGCAATGGAAAATAAATACTAAATGTTATGTTTGTATACATTGTTTTTAATTAAAGGTCTATTAAGGCTTTTTACTATAGTTATTGAAAAACATAATAATTTTATTAAATAATTTGCATTTTAAAAGTTTAAGCGTTTTCTTTAAATTCTTTGAATTATTTGTTTCCCCAATAATAACAATAATACCTTAGTGGTATTGGTTTCAAAGTGAATACTATATAAAAGATTCTGAGTAAAGCTTCAGTGTAATATAATATATTATTATTTAAATACTGTTTACGTATTTTACGGTTATTTGTATAATTTTTGGTGAGTTTTTTTGTAATTAAACCCTCATAAAATATTCAATTAAATATAACTCATTTAAACTTCAATTATTATAAAAAGCTGGTAAGTGAGATGATGGTGGTACAAGTTCGTCCATGGTCCCTTCGGTCCTCGGACAAGATATTGGTGATGAATGTATTAAGTTTTAAAGAAATTATGACTCATTTCTTTAGTATAAAACGATTCTGAGTAAAGCTTCAGTGTCATATGATATATTATTATTTAAATACTGTTTACGTATTTTACGGTTAATTGTATAATTTTTGGTGAGTTGTTTTGTAATTAAACCCTCATAAAATATTGAATTAGATATAACTCATTTAAACTTCAATTATTATAAAAATTATAACTCATTAGAAATAAACTTAAAAGAAATCAGACAATATCGAAAAAAATCGTATAATAATTTATTAAAGTGTGTATAAAAAAAAATCCTGACTAACGATTTTTGAACTTTTGTTAGGATAATTAGGTAGGTATATGAGTAAGGTCATATTACATTTTCAGAACTTTTTGTCAAATATTTAAAATTATATTACATAAAAACTTTCAAACAATTTGGTAAATTAAAAGTTCTATATTTAAGTCAAAAAAGCTTTAATTGTTCTGAAAATGATGTCCAATATAAAAATGTATGTATTTGATATTGGATAAAATTTTCAAGTTTCTAGCTTCAATACTTTTCGATTTATGACTAAATACCTAAAATCTGAACAGTGAAAATCTCGTTTATGGCGGATTTTTACCGATTTTACCGTTGTTACTCAGTTTTTCGATAGTTATTCTCGATTACTGGAAAAACTATGGAGATTTTGGAAAAATGACCTCTCTAAAGTACCATCTCAGTTCAATTTCGAATCTAAAAAGTTGCTGGACGAAACTTTTGGACAAGGATTTCTATCCGAAAAAGTGTTTACAGAAAAAAAAAATTAAAAAAATAAAAAAAAAAAAAAAATAAACATCATTGTAAAACCATAAGATCCTTCGCTTCACTCAGAATCTAAAAAAAATTGAGATCGTGGAATAATATTTTACAATAATGCCGAGTTATTAAATGGGCACAAACCAGAGTGTTCGATTGACGATAAATCGACGAAACACTGTACAAGTCAGTCACTAGCGCCGGAAATGAAATCCGGTAGATTTATTTGGAAATCGTCGTATGCGTTTACGAATAATCGTATGATCTAAGAAACACTAAGTGGATACTGCAATAATTGCATGTTAGGTTAATTAAAGGATGAGGGTTTTCCGATTTTTCGACGCTCGTGATTTCTGACAGCAACACGCGGGCAATGACCGTGATTCGATAAACTCAAGTACCCGCAGAGGCGACGATGCCTAAAAATTCATTTATGACATAGCGATTCGCCAATATACCACCCACCGAATTTCAAACTTTGTTTTCATTTTATCTGCTTTTTTCTTGAATTAATTTATAATTATGATTTGTAATGTGCTACTGTTTCTATGGGTGATTAACCAAATGATTTGGGTAGTTGTGTTTTATTAACTTTATTGTTATTTCTTAATATTAATAGCATTTTAGTATTTATATTATTCAAGACATAATATGTTTAAAAGTTATAATGCAACTAGAACAATTTTAAATTTAAAAAACTAATTTTAGATTCTGAGTGAAGCGAAGGATCTTATGGTTTTACAATGATGTTTATTTTTTTTTTTTTTTTTTTTTTTTTCTGTAAACACTTTTTCGTATAGAAATCCTTGTCCGAAAGTTTCGTCCAGCAACTTTTTAGATTCGAAATTGAACTGAGATGGTACTTTAGAGAGGTCATTTTTCCAAAATCTCCATAGTTTTTCCAGTAATCAAGAATAACGATCGAAAAACTGAGTAAAAACGGTAAAATCGGTAAAAATCCACCGTAAACGAGATTTTCACTGTTCAGATTTTAGGTATTTAGTCATAAATCGAAAAGTATTGAAGCTAGAAACTTTAAAATTTTATCCAATATCAAATACATACTTTTTTATATTGGACAACATTTTCAGAACAATTAAAGCACTTTTGACTTAAATATAGAACTTTTAATTTACCAAATTGTTTGAAAGTTTTTATGTAATATAATTTTCAATATTTGACAAAAAGTTCTGAAAATTTAATATGACCTTACTCATATACTTACCTAATTATCCTAACAAAAGTTCAAAAATCGTAAGTCAGGATTTTTTTTTATACACACTTTAATAAATTATTATAACTCACCAAAAATTATACAAATAACCGTAAAATACGTAAACAGTATTTAAATAATAATATATTATATTATACTGAAGCTTTGCTCAGAATCGTTTTATACTAAAGAAATGAGTCATCATTTCTTTAAAACTTAATACATTCATCACCAATATCTTGTCCGAGGACCGAAGGGACGAAGGACGAACATGTACCACCATCATCTCACTTACCAGCTTTTTTTTTGTAATATTCATACAAAAAAAAAAATTTCTTACATAGTTCAATTTTACACAAATGCAAAAAAAGAATATTAATTTTTCAAGTTTTATATCATGTTACTGTTCTCGTCGTATTTCGTTAATCAAAACAATACAGCCTATACATTATATAACTATTTTAAACCTGAAATTTGCAAATCAGTATACCTTTGATTTTATAGTTTAACTAATTTTAATATTCAACTAATTATACTAACTATACATAAGTGTTAAACAAGTCAACTGTTGAAATCATTATACCTTGGACACCACCCACATATTTTCATCTATGACATTTATCATTACAAATGTATAAATTCGGGGCCTCTGAGTACCCGATCGATAATCATATTATGCTACAATGTGTAGATGCATGGTTACCATGTTTGGGTTAGGTTAGGGTGTTAAAATCGAGAAGTACAAGTCATTATTATACTCTAATTGTTATTTTTGCATTTTAATTGATACCAACTGAACTCGTCGAGTACCTTGCTAATTACAGTTATCAGAATAGTTCTGAATTTTGTTACAACTAATGGCTTATAGATTAGGGTTAAAAAAACAGGAGTGAAATCATTTTCTTATTTTTTCAAAATAATTTAATTACATTTTTTATCACAATTTTTAATCACAATAAAAAACATAAATTAATATACCTAAAATAGAATCTAATGTGTATTTAATATTATTTATATTCTTTTAAAGCAATAACAAAACACAAATTTTTTTTATAAATACATAAAAAAAAAACACTAAATAAATAAAAATAGTAGTTACTTAATAAATTAAAACTTTTTATAATGTTCTCAAATACTTTATTCCTATACTCACAACAGGACACAACTCTAAAATAATGGACAATCCTGTAAAAACAGGACGTATGGTCACCTCATTATAGATACGTATAGTGATGTTGGTTTCTAAAATAAGATTTTAACACGATTTGTTAAAATTACCATTTTAAATGTCCTACGTTTGAAAAAAAGTAATTTATGAAAAGAGTGTTTTGCAATAAAGTAATGACTATGTTACACAATACGTAGGTATTTAAGACACTGCCGTGTGGAAGTTGTTTAAAATAACTAAAAATAAATAAATAAATAAATAGATTTCAAATGTAATTATTTTAATTGCTATAATTTCACAGATAAAAACAAAAATTACATTATCAATGTGTATACTATTTGACTTTTGAGTTATAATTGTATTATTACACAACGTCGAACAAAATGCTATCATGTACCGGCTGGATAATTAGATCGTTTATTTTTTATTGTTACATTATCTCTAGGCAGAGTTAATTAAGTTTTAACTATGATAAAAATTACTGGAATCGTATTTTAATTCAATAATCCGTAAAACTGAAAGGGCATTAATTTAAAAAAAAAAAAAAAAAAAAAAATGAAATCAACAATGGTTTTCGTTGTTCGGGAATCGTCGTGTATAGTACATTTTTATTTTATTTGGTGTTTTCACGAATATTCATTCTTCTAGTATTCATTAACAATGATTCCCCATGTCAATATTAAAAATAACTTCAGCCATGAAATATTCAAAGACAAATTAGGATTTGTTTTTTTCAAATAATAAATTAAGCTGTTTGATTACATTATAATTATGTTTACAATTGTATTACATAATTTCTCGCCTATTTGTGTCGTTGAACGATACGTCAAAAAATAACATCAACAGTTATGAAATATAAAAATCGTAATTATTAATACATTAAATGAACTGAATCGGAAACAATTTGAAATATGGGTCTCTGTAAATTGCGTCCCTTTTCAAATTTTTTATGTAAATTTCGACCCGGGTATATTTTATATATACGTAAATTGCGGCCCGGGTATATTTTTATACATATGCCTATCTAACTATTTCTTATTAATATGTAAATTATGTCTAAGCCTTTTTTCCACAAAACCAATATTTTCCTTCCCATTTTTCAGACTTAGGACTATAACTATAACAGACTTAAAACTATCTATACAAATATTATTATCATCAAATTTCAAAAAATACTTACACGTTTTAACTGTGCAACACCAAAGTTAAATATCATTGTTTAGAAATTTATGAAAACGAAATTTGAAATCATCAACTATTTTCAACGTTTTATTCCTTTCACTTTTCATAACGTCCATTTTTATTAGATTGAAAAAAAATACTGTAAACTGTAGAGCAACCACAGATATATAAAACAGCTAGATAGCCAACTCAACGAATAAAATTGAAGTCTAGAATCCATATGCGAACAGGGCAAAATATGATTGATTAATCCATGAAATTTTATATTATTCCATGAAATATAATTTTTCTGTGATTGAAACAAAAGATATAATATAAAAATGTTGTTTTATATATCAGTTATCTTTTTATATGGATTCGGATTGAAACACAATTTTTCGATTATAATTAAAACTATATAAACTATATAAACTATAAAGTGCAATTCAAGTAATTCAACGTCATGGTGGTTTCTTGTTCTGTGTCTGGTTGTGTCAATAGGAGACTGAAAGGAAGCAAAGTTCATTTTTTTCGTAAGTTCTCGGGACGCAATTTACGTATGTTTTAAAAATACTCGGTATGTATTGGTATTTAAAAATAATTTTGTTTTATTTGTTTTCGTATTAGTTTAATTATAAAATTATTTTTAAATGTATACACGGATCGTAATATGTTACGGACTGTTCAATGGTACGTGCGTACAATACATTATTATCGTTTTAAATTGCATTAAACGCGTGCATATCGTGTTGTTTTGTAAAATAATACGCCGGAAAAAATTGCAAAAATGTCAATTATGGCGTGTAAAATGTCGATACCTACGAGCATTGTAAATATATGATTCTCGAATCACCGTCATGTATATAAATATTTTATCGTCGAGTCCGTTCGAGTGGCGGATCTGATTATACGTTACGATGATGAGGAGGAGGAGGGGAGGGGGATTAATTTGCATTAACGTTTTGTAAGACCCGTGTTTCTAAGGATTTTTCGATTGAACTCGTGAAAACGAGCCGCGGTGGTAGGGTGCCTCGCTCTCCGACGCCTTGGATAATATTTATTATAATAACGTCCTTAATTCCGAGCACATAATTTATACCGATCTAATATTCAATAAATCAATGGTGTGACAACGATATATGAACTGGGATCCTTGCGCGCGAGACGGAGGGGGTCGAACGTGGCATTTGCCTATCCCGCGCGGAACATGCTCAGACCTCGGTTCGTGTGTAATTTTTTCTTGTGAATTATTGTCAACGAAATCAATGTGATTGGGCTCGTCTCGTATACAAAAAAAAAAATAAATAAATAAATAGAAGAAGAATGATCACCTAGACCAGGTATATGGCAAATCCACTATAATACGCGTGTTCGATGAGAGTGAACGGATGCACGCGAAAACGCAAGCGTTTACGTTATATTTTAAATTTCACAATAAAAACAACTCGTTGACAACAACAGTGTTATTTTGTTTTCCATCATTTCCAGCGTATTTCAGAAAATCGATCTGTAGATTTATTAAAAACGTATAGAAACTGAACGTAACACGACGTAATACAGTCTTGATTCAAAAATAAATCCCATTATATAGATACATCATGATATCGGTATCTATTTGGATCAATTCCAAAAGATATAACACCGCTTTAACGACAGCTGCGTTAACTATTTTTTCGATTTTTTTATTCGACTTATTCACGCGAGTCACTTTAGAAAATTCATTCTTTAGAAAATTGATTTCATAACGTCTGATTTAAGAAACCGATGACAACCGATGACCGCATTGTCGTGTATATTTTATTAAATGTCACTAAAATTAATAATATTACCAATGTAGTGTTATTATTACGGCTCGGATTTAATCTAAAAACCTCAAATATACGTATGCATTGTAAAATATGTGTTTATGCTCTTGTTTCGTAGGAATATACCCTCAAAAATAAAAAAAATAAATAAATAAAAAACTTTAACTAGAAAATCGGTAACGAATTTGTTTGGCCTACTAGACGTAGTCGTACAGATTTTCGGCATTTCAAATACCTCAATTGAATGAAATAAATAACGCGCACTCGGATCACGAAAAATACGAAAAAACAAAAAACACGACTAACGTAAGATTCACGAAAACCTACCTAACAACAACAGATTACGACTAGTCGCTATAAAATTTCTATGATCTATAACATTAATATTATACTAAAATAACATAGGTCTCAAATAAGATCAAATAACTTCGTCAAATTACTCGGACTGTAAATATAATAATTATAAATACGATTTTTTAATTAATATAACCTAAATATTACATATTATTATGCATTTAAAACCCATTTATATGTAATAATAAAAAAAAACGTAAAATTCAAGCTCCATGTCCCTGGTACCCGCCCCCCTCGGAATTTCGAAACCGAATTCGGGTTAATTGTTAGTGCTTCGTTTGTGCTGGTTTGTGCACTTTGTCCCATCGTTTGTGCTTTCACCCTTTCTGAGATGTTAGGGTTTTACGGTAGGGGTGCCAGGGATACGGAACTTAAAATACAGAAACATGTCAAGAAAAGGGAAAATATTCAAAATTAAAGCTTTATATTTTCGGATCTACGGACTATAAAATTAAAACTTGTATCTTACCTAGCTACTTTTTGGACTGAGAAAAACGCGCAAACGCATTTAAATCTAGTTACTACTAAATTGGTTTATATTAATACGCCGTTTAAAACAGATACAGATGGTACGCTCTAAAAAAAAAAAAAAAAAAAAAACAGTCTGAATGTATAAAACATCAACGAAGTCTTGATAATCTTGAAACTTTGTTACGATCGCTTAAAATAACAAACGTAATATTATAACGGATTCCCTTTGCATGGGCGATCATATCTCCAACTACAGAGGATGTCAATCATTTAAAGCACTTTTCAAAAGCAGAAAAACGTCTCACTCTCAACCGCAAAATCCGAATACAGTGCTCTCGTCTCATCATCCTAAAACTCCCCCTCCTCACCTTTCCAAAGTTTCTTTCGCCTCCGTTGCCGATTCCAATACTTTCCCATTTCCTAATAGCCACACTAGCGATATTTCGTTGGCTAAATTTATCTCTGTACTTTCCTCATTAATTAATTCTCTAATCACGCTCCTTACTACAGCTGTTCTAAACAAACAGCTTATTTGATGGTCCGATATTTACACCTCATTAACTATAGTTTAATAACTTTAATTGTCATATACCAGGGGTGGCCTTTCCGAGTCGAGGGTCAAAATTTTCCAAACAAAGTTTTCTAAAACTGTTCGCGTGCCTTCCCTCCCCATACACACACACAAAAAGAAAGCTTGATAAAGTCAATTTGTGTAGGTTATTTTAGAAAATATAATATATGATATTCTTAAATCAGATATCAATATTGAATAATCGTATTAAAAATGTAAATATGTAATAATATTTTAAGTGAACTTTTGTTCATTTTTTTTATGTAAACAATTTTAAAACAGAATATCTAAATTTCTAATTTTGGTAAAACATGTAGTTTTATTGGTCAACATTTTTTTTTGCTTTAACTTGAAAAAATTCACTACACATCATAAACTTTCGAGAAAAAATGAAAAAAATAAAATAAAAGTAAGCGAATTGCATGACTTCCAACATTTCGATGTCTGCATTTTTCACTAATTTTCCATGTAGACGATTTATTTGTATTTGTGATATTAGTAAAGCATAAATGTCTTAAGGAATATAATTATAATTAAAATCTAAAAAATTGTTTAATCGTATTTATTTTAACTACGATTTCATAAATAGTATGATCCAAATTTTTATTTTTATTAAAATTTCGATAAATTCAATTTTTCCCACGTACAATTGAATTTCGCCAACGTGCCACTTTTGGCACGCGTGCCATAGGTTCACCACCCCTGTCATAATATACGTTATCTATATCTAAACATTATAATGGGTTTTCGAGTCAAAAAAAAAATAAAAATCATTTCTGTTAATTTTAATTTCACTATTATGTATTTAATATTAAGCAATTTATTATTATTATTATTTTTTTTTTTTATTGATCTAAATAGCATACAAACCCGGCAACTATGGCCATTAGTTACAAATATGGTATATACAGAAGTTATTTACCGTTTTTTGGTATTATGTAAGTATTAACATTGAAAATAAAGAAGAGGTGTAATTATATTGTGTAAGATCGAGTTACATATTATTAAATTGAATTGCAGAGGCCTGTCAGTTTCAAAAATGTTATCATCTCGGTGTTTTCTTCAGTTTTGGGCCCCAGTGCAGTTTCGAGGGACGTATCTATTCCGATGTTTTGTCAACCGTGTTGGAATTTTCGGCATTCGGTTATGATATGTTTCACTGTTAATTGGACACCGCAGACTTCACATGAGGGGGGTTATTCCTTTGCCAGGTGCCCGTGGCGTAAGTCGTGTACGTCCGATTCTTAAGCAATTTATTATAATCGTTGAGCTGTACTAGTTTTATACTCCAGGCTAAAAAAAAAAAAAAAAAAAAAAAAAAATGATAACGGATTTAAAACTCGAGGACCAAGGCGGATACAAACGTTATTGTGGTTGATTGTACCGTTCAATTTTGACAAAGCGAATTGTCGTATCGAGTCTCTCGTTCTTCTGAGAACGGCAAAACGTATCTTTTCGTACGTCATAAACGTATATATTATTAATTCAATTCGAACGGTCAGCAACTTTTCCACCCGGCGAGCTAGAAAAAGTCTACACTTGTCCGCCGTCGCTTCTGCACCGGCGCCGAGAGAATTAAACTTTCGTGGTACACACGTGATTAAAAACACAACATCCCGTGACCTAAAAAGTCTTCCGCTAAACAGATAGCGTTTCCAATATACCGACCGTGCCCGTAAAGCTGACTTAATGCTCTGTTGTAGTTTCTTTGTTTCGTTTTAACTGCTTCCGATTTTTCCACGATTGCAGTCGTGTTTCGATATGATTTGAGTCATTTAGTTTCTAGTATGTGTAGATACGTGTTTTCGAATTTCACCCCGAGTCTCTGTAAGCATACGGCTGTCGTGATTTAAATTATGTAATTTTCGAAACGTTTTCATTTTTTCCAATACAAATCTAGCTCTAAAAAACTTACGTATTTTCTTTAATTTTTATAGACATACGTACTGGTACGAGTTTGGCACAAAACATCTTATACTATAGAGCTAATCGTGTTCCCGGTTATAATTCTATATGACTTCGTGACCACCATCGTCGTGCCATGTAAATACACGTTTTAAATGAAAGTATTAAATCGTCAAACTAGTTTACAATACCCGTAATATCTATATGTAAATAATAATAAAAAAAAAATCATAGTTAAAATAATAATTTTCCGTTAGAAAATTAAACGTTTTTTCATATACAATAGTTAGTTTCATTTGGATTTTTTTTTCCGTATATTAGTTTAAAGTTTGAAGTTAAATGTTATTAATTCGTTCTATTTTTCCTTATTATTAATTGATAATTCACAACGACTCATTGGTGGCGTACATTCAAATCCATACCCATTCTCCGGATATTTATTATTCGTAAACTGAAAAATATCGAAATCGTACGATTTACTGGTCAATTAATAAAACACACATATCGTACCGCTTATACGTATTAGTGTTACTTTACTCTTATTTCAAGGTAAATCTTTTGTTTGAAAACGCTTGTTATTGTGAACCGAATTAAACAAAAACTAAAAAATTAAAAACGGTATTATAATAATTACTATACAAAATGTTTCTTTTGTACGCCTGATGAGATGAACCTGGTTAAAAAATGCTTTTTTTTTTGCATTTGTTGCATTTAAAATTTTCTTTTTTACAGTCCAACATGTACGCCGCACGTTCAAATTTACGCAAACGATAACAAACAATAAAATGTGAAAAAACCGTGTTAATGGTTTTCATTACGCTTGCTCGAATCTGTTTGTGCGCTTTATCTGTACGTGAATCCCGTGCAATATAAAAATTAAAACTCACGGCCTTGACATTAAAAATATCGTTTATAACGAAAACGTTATAAAAGAGTTTTTTTTTATATTATGCGTTCCATTAACTGCATGTGTACTCGCATCGGACTCGTTGCAGAAAAACGAAAAACTCTACGAAACAACTGGGAGAATATGTGTACTGTTTTTTTGTATTTTAATGCTCTTTAGTTTATTATATGTTTTATCGCTCTGCAGTTCCGAGAACAACGTCGTTTTAGAATGACATCAAAACGAAATTTACTCAGTATCGACTTTAGATCGAAGTGTTTCTTTAAACTTAAATAAAAGTATTTATTTTTTTATATTTTAGTTCCTCTTTATTGCATTAACGAGAATTAAAACATTCGACTCTGAGAAATAAACGACAGTCGAATTTTCGGTATTTTGTGTAAAAAATTTTTAAAAACGTGGGAAAACGGATCTCGAATAGACTTTACGGCAAATTCGAATCTTTTATCAGAATCCGTATCGCTTCGGTTGATCGAACGGTTCGTAGCGAAATGAGATTTTATGCCGTATTTCAAACAGCAGCTGAACAGACGAAATGAGCATGTGCGTGGTGCGAGTGTTTGAGGATCGCAAATTCGCAAATGCACTTTTACATTTACAAACACACACTAATGATCATTTTAATCATCGCTCGAACACGGCAACGCATAAAAATCACGAAATCGCCTGAATACGGCTACTTATGATGTAGTAGTCGTTTACAGTACGCGGGCGGAAATCCCCGGGGAGGAGGAGGCATGCGTTTTAAAATATTATCGATACTAAAAATACTTATGTACGTTAAAATTTAATTTTTAAACAGCTGTCTATGGGACAAAGTCGAAACTCGAAACTCGAAACTAAAATAAACGAATTGTTTGATAAATTAAAAATTGGGTAAGCCAGACTTACCCTGCGCCATGGGAATTCTTCGGTCCTCGAATATAATAATAATGGTGTAGGACGTAGAGAATCTACAACAACCACTTTTTATGAGTGGTGAACGATATGTGTATAAATTATTAATTTTTGGAAAATGATTCTAAATAAATGAAACTCAAGTATTAATTTTCGATCAACAAGTTTAGCTTAGGTTTTTGAAAACATGGAAATCTTATGATAAATAATTGATGCGATTTTGAACTTTCGAGTACAAAAGTTTTGTAGTAATAACAAAAATATAATCCGTGTCGATTAATTAAATTGATTTCCATGAAATTTGAACTATAGATAGTAGTTTAATATACTGTGAATTTATTCATTAAAGAAAATGAATAATTCCAAATTAATCCAAATTTTTAAGGCTTTAAATGAAAAATGTCGCTAATTAACGTATAATTAATGATTTTCGTTAGAATTCAAACTTCAAATGCATAGTTATAAAAAAAAAAACCTGAGTAACAATGTCGAGTAATTTTCAATACTGTTAGTTAAGCATACCAATAAAATGTTAATACATTTTTTAGGTTTTAATATTAAAAATTGTATTCGATACAAATTTACGAAAAATTAGATTTTTCAATAATTTATAAGTTCTATTTTTTTTTTTTTTTTTTTTTTTTTTTTTTATTAATTAAAGGCTTCAAATACAGAGGTTTATTAGCCTACAATGGTTTACAATGGTTCTTGTCTTATATATTGGTTGAGAGGTCGGCCATCTTGATGAAGTTTACTAAATGGATTTTTCTTGTCCTGGTCCGAGTGCATCTTTGAGTGAGGAGATATTTTTAAAAGTTCTATATATACCCCGAAAATGATAAAATATTGTCAAGTCTGGGGTAGAATCATGCAAACGTTTAGTGAAAATGTCAAGTGTCTTGCACCATTATTATTGGATTTACGGCTAAAAATCAAAAACGTATTTATTAAAATCTCGTCTGCACCAAATTTTGCCGTTTTTATTCAATTTTCGGGTAGGTTTTCCATACGTTTCTAAAAACTATTGAGAATAGAAAAAAATGGCCTACTTAATATGTACCAACTACATGAAATATTCGATTTCGAGAGGTGCTGCATAAAATGTTTGAATCATTATTATATCTCGAAAATGTGAATGAATATATATAAAAAAAAAAGCAAACGAATACACATCGTTGTAATACCATAAAATATGATGTGTATTTGCTTCTCATTTCCTCATACTGAAATCCTGGATCCACGCCAGACAATGCCCTTAATATTCAATAATGCGTTTTCAACAGAGTCGCGGTACAACATCATTACACGATTTCCACGTGGACGGCATAGCGTAAAGTAGATCCCGGAAGTTTTTTTATCGACACCATTCCATAGCGCACGTAGATTTAATTATTATTTCATGTCCGTGATAATCGCATAGAGTTGACAATATTTCCACGTGTTTGTATATTCGTTTGTAGTTCGATCGACGGACGGTGACGTGGCAGGGAGACGCGAGATTTACGAGTGGACAACGATCGGATACTTAAATAGAGAATAATATACGTACAATTAACTTTTTTTTTTTTTTACGAAAAATGTATTACAATCTATACAACATCTGTACAATATAAGTAATAAGGATGTAAGAGAATTTACATATCGAGACTAACGGACAGGGGAGCAAGGCCACCCGCAGACATTTTTCTCAGGGGGGGGGGGATGAAAAAAAATAGCATTACGATCAATTCTGTTTTTTATATCCGGCTGTAAAGAAAATTTGATTTGATTTCAATATTTTATAATAACGGTTTTTTCTCCTTATCAATGCCAAGACTTAGCTAAATAAATTATGTACATACCCCCTTAATATTAAATAATGATCCACATCATATTAAACTAGGAACTAAGTTGTAACTTAGAATTATCAGTTAAATATTTAAATAATAAATAATTTATTATCTAAAGGAGCGGGGGGGGCATGTCCCCCCTGCGAGCGGCCGTGTAGGGGAGGGCACTCGGTAGTGCCACCCGAGAGATTGAACACAATTAAAACAATTAACTCAGAGATATTAGATCACGTTTATGATACTATTTTATGACGAATGCGAGTTCGGTTTTCTCGTGTGCACAGATCGCCGTGATTTCATTCGATTCTCGATAGCAGTAGTTGATTAACTTTACTACTACACAGTACTTACTCGTGGAATAGTAAGTCAAGTTACAATATAACTATTAGATTCTGAGTGAAACGAACATAACGACTTGGTTTTTTTTTTTTTTAATACAAAATTTCGACTAAAACGGTGTCACACTATTCACCAGTTGTCACACTAAAATGTTATGTTTACCAATAGCTAAGTCTCGCCAAGGAAAGTGAGACCGAAACCTCCACATAGATTAAGGCAATTTCATTGAATAATTTTATTTTCCTGCGTACAAGGTAATATAGATAGGACCACATCCTACACTTGAATCGGAATAAAACTGCAATTAAATAAATCGATAAAGATTTTATCACCTAAGGTTAATTCAGTTTCCATGTTTTTGCATAATTGAATACAAATTAATACGAGGCACTGTTATTTCTCGATTGATTTATAAAAGTACATATTTTATAAACATTGAATAAAACGACTTCTTTTTTCCACGAAGAGTGATCAGACGTGTGACTCCAGAACGCCACAATGGTAAGTTTTTGATCGAGAAATAATCTCCTTGAAGTACAAGATGATCGTAGAGCTTTCGATTTGAAAATGTAAAAGCTTCTTATATTAGTACTCGTTTAAAAACAAAACTAATATCGATATTTGCGTCATGTGTATTTCAATAATACTGTCCATAGTTGAAATTATTCGTAATTGTCGTGTTGAAACGTATGTTTATCAGTGATGATCTCGGATACAATATTTTAAAACTGTACGATTCAATAAAATATGGAAATGACGTAGATTTAAAATAAGATCCTGCTATTATACGCTACTACAAACAATTCCCGATAACAAGTATTGACGTAGAACGTGTGTTTTCGCAGTTAAAACACAAAAATAATATTAAGTGACAGAAGACATAATTTTAAAGAAAAAAACTTGGAAATGTACATGATTATAAATTTTAATCAAATATTGTAAATAAAGGAATAGTAATATATAATAATATAAAAAAATACTATTAAAATTAAAATTTCAAGTACCTATAATATAATGAAAATTTTGTTTTTGCACATTTTTGCACATTTTAACATTTGAATTGCAAATTTTTTAGATTTTATCTGCCCAAAAATCCGATCTTTATTTATCACAAATATTGTTCAATTCAATATAAAACCGTTCGCAATGTTCGCTTAATAATATTACTATATCAAATACGTTTTATTAAAAAAGTAAAAGGAGAAATAGTTTATTGTCGATAGCTATTTTTTCAGACAAATTATTCGATTGTACTACATATGTATATTTTATTATTTCCAAAATTGACAAAACACATGTATTTTCATAAAAATAACTTAAAAAATCCTGACCTTATCATTCGTTTCGCGTGTGTAGTTTAACTATACTGTAGTTCTAACTTGTGGTTGCCTCGCGGAATACATTTTGGAATACATTTTGGGGACGCTGTTGTATACAATTATTCTATATGTATACACTGCTATTTACGTCGTTTCGATTGTTTCATAACAAACGTGTAAAAATAATTAACAACGCCTTAAACAGTTAATACGTCATCTTTATAAACTTTATCGTTTTAAAATTCTGCTTACTTCATTGTTAATAATAGTGTATAATATTATGTGATGTAATTATTATTGAATTCAATGCGGCTAAAGTAATTTGTTTTTGAATTTTTCTTTTAGATTTTTGTCATAACAAAACAAATGCGCACTGAAAGAACAAAGTAGACGAAAACTATTCAAATCTCGGTAAACGAATAATATATTGTTGTTGGACCTTCATCGATACCGTTTCCGTTCACCCAATAGTCAGTCAATCAAACGAGAAGGTGTCAGGAAAAACGGACTAATGGAGACCGATCAAAAATTTACGCCACGTGTAAGTACGAAAACGGACCGTCCAAAAAAAAAAAAACACACACAACCATAAAACGTGTACGCGTTATTATTATACTTCGTGCGCGCGCGCGTGATTAATCATAATAATTCCGTCATTAAAACAAACATTGTTAATTTCATAAACCTTGAATTGATTTGTTCGAATTGATACATTGCCTCGAGAGAGAGTCACACTCGGATATTCGCGTCCAATCACTGTGTGCGTAGCGTACGCGTCATTGCGGGCGAGTGTTTACATGTATGTCTGAAGACGACCAGAGAAAATGTGTAAATTTAAAAAATCAGTGAGACTGCTTCATCGATTCGTGGTAATGAATAAGGCCCCGAACGATGTATGTATCTAAATAATACATATACAGGGTGTCCCACGAAGATTTTTCCAGTGTGACATGTCCCAGACACTGAAAATAATAGGATTCCGATTCAGAAGACTCTCGTGGACTACAAATATTTCATATTTCAATCAGTTTTATAAGTTTCAGTAAAACATTCAAAACGATTTGTTTCACCTTAATATTTTTGAAAAATTTCAATGTAGACATTTTATTATAGAGTTAACAAAAGATTTTATATACATTTTAATGTGTTGATATAAAATTTCCTTGGAAATATCGAACGATCGTATAGCTACAATATTAAAAAGGCAATAAAAAAAAAAAAAATAAATAAAATAAAAATAAAAATATAACTAGGTATATAAAAGAAAAAAAAATGAACAGAATCAGATTATCTTCATCATCTCGGGAAATATGGCACTGGGACACCCTCTATATGTTCACGCATTCTTCGTAGTTTTGCAGGTTCTGATGTTGAATCGAGGGGGGCCGGGGCTAAACCGCAAGCCGTCTTGTAAATTAGTTCGGTATGCGTCCGTTTTGCGAGCGTGGCATTGAGACCAATTCAATTTTCGACCTGGGTTCACGCCGCAGCCGACGACGTGGAATCGAAACGTCTTTGAAAGCGACTGTCGGACAACTTCAATAATTAATAATACGTAGTTATACGATACCGCACGCGTCGACGACGATAATATAACAAGATTAATATTAATATAATAATAAGATATAAATATTAATATCTTCAAAACCTATAAACACTTTAAATAAAACACATTCACATGGGGTGACCGTATTTAAAAACATTAAAAGCATGACTAAAATAATTTTCACAGTTTTTTAAATAATTTTAATCTAATTTTGTATCACAATTTCTAATCTAAATAAAAAACATAATTTAATATACCTAAAACAATGTCTAATAATAATGTATTTAATATTATTTCTATTCTTATAAAGCTGCAGTCACAAAACTAATACATCATTTTTAATTAATACATGAAAAATTAATAAATAAAAATAGGAGTTACTTATAAAATTAATACTTTTAGCAATATTCTCAAACACTTTATTCCTATACTGACATTTCTTAAACTTTTTTTTCATATTGATGATAATTTTTCGGATCACATTTTCTACACATTTTAATTTGTCATCTTATTCCGAAAAGCGTATCAAATCTAATGGTTTTGGATATTATTTTGTGTATATTGCACCTATATGGTTTAAACGTATTTGTAACTTTCTAAAATTGACTAAAAACAGGACAAAAAGCGTCCTGAGGGACATTCGTCAGGACAACAGGACGCAACTCTTAAATAAAGGACAATCCTGTAATAAACAGGACGTATGGTTAGGTCACCCTGCATAACACTACTCTAATTTCTGTTTATTATTCATATTGACTTCATTTTTTTCCCTCCATTATTATACTGTAACTATAATTATTGTTTTAGATTCTGAACGGAGTGAAGAATGTATTGATTTTACAATGATGTGTGTTTTTTTTTTTTTTTTTTTGTGTCTGTCGACACGATTTGGGGCAGTAAAAATGCTTCGATTGCCTCGATACCCCCGGTAAAAAATCACTAGTGGATATTTACCGGGGGTAAAATTTCACTAGCGAATATTTACTGGGAGGTAAAATTTCACTAGTGAAAATTTACCGGGGGGGGGGGGGTAAAATTTCACGGGGGTAAATAATCCCGGTTACACCGGTGGCAAAAACGTTTACGAATAAATACGATCTCGTTCGAGAACGAAAAAAGAGCGAAAAAAAAGAAAAACAACCGAATGGTTTATAAAATCGTAATTATTCATTTTCGCGGATTATGGTGGTTGGAAAACGTGTGTTCATACTCATAGGTACGTCATACGCGTACGACACGGAGCGCGGAAACGGTTTATGCGCCCGAGAGACTTTTTGCCCAGGGGAAAATTCAAGGAATCCAAACAATAAAGATAAACCCGCCGCCCATTGTGTTATTGTTAATTCGCTCAGTGGCCACAATGACTGCCTTGTTTTTGTTTTTTTGTTTTTTTAAATAAAAAACATTCGTTGTTATTTCTCGGAACCACCGTATTGGTACGGCTATTGATCCGCGAGAGTTTTTTTAAGTACGTCCGGATAGTGTATACGGTATAACCTGCACGTACGCACACACACGCACGCACGTGCGCGTTTCCATTAATGATATGGTATCAATCCGGATAATCTGAAAATCCGAAAAATCCAGATTTCGGATTTCGAATTTCTAGCCTCTATATTCGGATTCAGGATTTTTAAATACAAAATTATCGGATGTATGGATTGCGAAATTCGAATTTTCCGATTTACGTCGAGGATTTCTTTATTCTAAATGAAAAAAATTTATTATTTTGATATAAAACAAACATTTTTTAACAACTGACCTTGTGAATTTTCATGTTTTGAGTATAGGGAATGATTCTAATTTAAAAAAATTTATGAAATAATTTTCGCGAGTCCTATGATATAAAAAGTAACCAATGTTGTTACTTATCTCTTTTAATAGTTTTAGTAAAATAGTTTATAAATTTAGTTTGAATTATAAAACCTACATGTCATTAACGATTGGCATAGACGAATTGATATTTATTGTTGTTCTATTTTAGATTCTGAACGGAGTGAAGAATGTATTGATTTTACAATGATGTGTGTTTTTTTTTTTTTTTTTTTTTTTTTTTGTGTCTGTCGACACAATTTGGTGGCAGTAAAAATGCTTCGATTGCCTTATATAGCAACTTTTCTGAAAGGAAAGTGAATCTAGTTGGTACTTTGGGGGGTCAAAAGTTAAAAATTTTCAATATTTTTTTAACGCGCCGGGAAAAACCCTTAAAAAATGAGGGAAAAACGGTATATTTTACGCAAAACCAGTTTTCGACAAAATCAAATTTTTTATTTTGCTATAACTCAAAAACTAATCGATGTAAATACTTGAAATTTTCACCAAATGTTTAGATTAGCGTTCTCTATACACCGTTAAATTTTCAAAGTATTTTGATATTTATTGAGCTAATTATAGACAATTGAAATTTTCAATTTTTTTAAGTATTTTTTTTAAAAATAACGATAAAATTTTTTTTTTTTTGCCAGAAAATCTTGAAAATTTAATACAAGGTTTCTTATAAGTTGTTCCATAACTGACAAAAAAAAATCCAAAATCGTAAGTCACAATTTTTTTTTATAAGTGCTCAAAGTTCCAATTTATACGAAATATGTAAAAATTGCGAAAATTTGCAAATAATTTTGTTGTTGAAAAATCGTAAAATTTTTTCTTTTATAACTAAGTTTTGAAAATTTGGTACAAGGTTTTTCATTAGTTTTTCTTCAATTATCTGCAAAAAAAACTCTACCGGATTCAGACAAAAAAATTTTATGAGTGTTTGAAATTTAAATTTTTACAAAAACACGTTAAACAATGGTTTAGCCTCAAACGATTTTTGCTATTTGTTTTTTTTTCAAAAAGTATAAGTTGTAGAAACTTGAAAATTTTATCAGTGGTTTATATTGGTATTTTCTTTATATAATTTTATTTTCAAAAGATTTCACTCATTTTTAATCAATTTATAGGCATTTGAAATATTCGATTTTTTTTATTTTTTTTTTTATAAATGTTGATAAAAAAAATGTAGCTCGGACGAAATACTTGAAAATTTAATAGAAGGGTCCACATAAGTTGTTCTAACTCCCATTCAAAAATTATAAAAATACATAGGCACAAAATTTTTTTATAAGCGTTTATAAGTGCTAATATTGACAAAATTCGTCAAAATCATGTATATTTGCTATGTATTTTGTAGGTAAAAATTCATAAAAAATTTTTTATTAGAAGCTAACAATTGAAATTTTAATACAAGGTTGGCCATAATTAAATAGATTAAGTTTGTTATAATATAATCAGTAGCTGACAGCTGTTCTATACAAAATATTGGTAGATTGTAAACACAAGGTGTATAACGTACCTTTACATGGTTGAATAGAACGTTACTAACTTCCAATTTCCAGTTATTTTAATGTGTGTATCAGTTCCATAAACATGCGGATTTTATATATTATTATTAATTATTAATATTTAAATAGACGTAGCCACGGAGCATTCAGCATATATGGACGGCGGGGTCGGGTGGTACCGTCACGATAGTGCATTTAGGCAAATAATATGGTATTTACCTACGCCCTATCTATGCACATCCTAGTTTGTCCAATGCTCACGAGCAGAAGTCACATGAATAAAGAAATGTAAATTTAACCCAATCTAGGATATTAAAATAAAATATATATTACAATTTAAGGCTGACATCTTCATCTTCGTTCAGAATCGTTTTTTTTTTTATAATATAAAATAATTCCAAAATCTATCCAATAATGCCTAATCTAGCAATGCATCTCGTGTATCCCACCCAACTACTGTATCCTGTACTTAACTTAAAATGATTTATCATTGCATTCAAATGTAAAGTACCATACAACTAAACTATCGTAAACCAGGTGATCCCATGATAGAAAGTGCTATACACTCCTCACCATTATCTTGTCCGAGGAGCGAAGCGACGAAGGACTAACTTCCACCACCATTATCTTATCGGCTTTTTTTTTCTTTTTCTTTTATTAATCTAATTTTTACTCTGTTTTAATCTACTTATACTCATCATGTATACTGTTCAAATTACTATATTAATAATTGTAACACACCATTTTAAGAACCCACCACCTTTAATACAAGCATAGCTTAGGGTTTGGCCGGGACAGTGCCGGTTTTGAGTATGGCGTCCCGGTGTCCCGATAATGTGTTTCGGGACAAAATATTGTCCCGGAATGAGACTTCAATAATAATTTACGTATGTCTTTTACTAGAAATTTGACGGGAAAAGGTGACGAGTAAGATCTGAGATAATTATGAATTTTCGTGTAAATTTTTAAAATTTCGTGTATTTTTATTCGATAAATAATATTCACGTTTATCATTACAAAAATACAAGGTAAGCGGTTATAAAGGGGGAGGGGGATTTTTTGAGCTCTACTATATCCACAGGTTTTTCGCTATAGAAATTGATCAAAGATCAAAATAGAATTTAAAAGTTTGTCTTTTGAAATCAGATCTATATTTGACCCTGCCGTATAGTATAAGTTACTCGTACGCGTGATCCTCACGTCAGTTTTTCGACCCGGCACAGAAACCCCCCCTCCCTCGAGTATGTATTTTTAAAGAAAATCGTGTTTAACAGCCACTTGTCGGGTCGACTCGTTTATTTAAATGTAAATCGATAATGGTTTAAAAACTCACAAGGCCGTTTGATGTGTTATAAAAATTAAAAAAAGAGCTACGGGTTTTGGTGCGGGCAATCTTCGGGGGATACTTAAAGAGCAGATGTATAAAAATAGTCGACGTATAAATAATAATAATTGAATTTTTTCTGGAATATGTAATATATACGTACACGTGACAAAAACAAGAAAATAATTTATATAAAACGAAAACATCGTAGCCCGCGTTTTCAATCTTTAATTCACGTGGCTATAAAACTCTAACCGATCAAATCAAATCGATTCGAACGCCAACGAGTAAAATCGCCGGAAAGGTCTTGACCGCTACCGTAGCGCGACCGATGTTTTTCCCATATTCGCTCCTGAATCACCGCAAACTTTTAAACGTGCACGAAACGCGAACGACGGAATGTTGTAAAATGTAAGTATAACGATACGAGTACGACAACGGTCGACGATTTTTAATGGCTTCCTGCTTTTCACCGATATAATATTATTATTATTATTATTATTATTATACACCGTACTCCGCCGTGACCGCACGCCGACTATAATAGTTTTTTATAGTCGTTGTACATAACATAATAATGCGTGAAAGTCGAACACTCGGAAACGAGTAGATGCCAGATAATTAAATGATAATAATAATAATAATAATAATAATAATAATAATAATAATAATAATAACAATAACAATAATAACAATAATAATAAAAAAATCCACCGACAAGAGGTAGTTTTATTTTTAATTGAAAAAAAAATCGTGTCCATGTGATAACACCGTTTATGGTGTGTAATAAAAGGTAATTAACAAAACACGACAGCGGTGTACAATGTATACAGAATAACGACAGCGACGCCGTTTACGGCGTGTGAGAACAAACATTATAACGACCATTCTGATACGAACTACACGCGTTTGTGTCTCGCGAGAGAGACCTGCCGCGAGGAATCCGTCAAAGGTTTCAGGCTGCGTTTTGAATTTGACACGTCAGTAAAGTCGACTTACGTGTTGTTGGCTGTTACTTTTCAAAAAAACTTTGCTAAAATTGTGGCACAATGCAGTCTACTTTTTTTTTTTGAATTCGCAATCACCGTGGAAATATTTAATATTTTTAATATATTGTCGTCGATAAACAGACGATATAATAATTATTAGCATACTACTATTAAAATAAAAACACCCATCGCCAAGCGTAATTACTCGCCCCTTCACGATTTGCGCCCCCGGCGTAGGCCCAGTTCGCCATGTCCTCGCTACGCCACTGGTTATCAGAATCCTTATCGCGTCAACATATCGATCGGTACGTCAGAAATATTAGATTTTACGCCGTACATCAAACAGTATAGCAGAATTAGTGACAAGTGCATGCGTATGCGGGCGTTCGACGAACACATTTACACTCGTTAATGATCGTTTACTTAATAAATTTACGCACTACGTGACGCGTATAAATCACGAGATCGTTTGAAAAATGACGACTTTTTATTAAATAGTCACTTGCAATGTCTCTAATGGGTTCGCTACCTATTAATCATTACGACCGTACAGACAAGGCGTAATTCATTTAAAATAATTACAAAAAACAACGTTCGAACGCATGACAGAATCGAAAGAGCTTTGCAAAAGCGCAGGTACGTTTGAAGTCGTAAAGATTAATGAAATTCGAATTGTGTATTTCAAAACGATTCGAAACGTGAATCGTAAGTCCTTATTGTTAGTGCTAGATTTGGGGGGTCGTGGGGGGCAGATTCCCCCTTCTTTTTAAATTTTTTTTTAACGTAACCCTTCTATTTATTTGAAACGGAACGCTGGGAACGCAACATTTACTATAGAGAATTTGTAAATCATCAGTTTTTCTAATGCAAAATATACTTATAACCTATAGCCATAATATTTGTACATTTGAATCGACAATGAAAGAAAAAATGTTAAATTGCTAAGAAATTTTTTTATGCCCACATAAATACAAGCATATATCTGTGATAATGCCATATGTATAGTTAATATGTGGTCAATTTTTTTTTTTTTTGTATAATAATTAATTAATAATTTTTACATTTAATGTCTTAAAAAAATAATTAATAAACAATTGTTTTTTTTTAAAAATATTTTTGTATAATAAATTTTGTTTTTTTGGGATTATGGGTGGCTGAAGGGGGTTAAGGGAGGCTTTGCCCCCCACGGTAATGTGACTGTTAATTTTGTGTGGAACTCTCGTTCATCATACATCCGCTGAGTCCTTCTTCTATTTTTTTCCAAATCAAGCACCGCTTATTGTCCTGTCCGTGTCTGTAAAATTTTTTCCGGTCGAGATTTAAAAATCGTCGAACTTGGTACAACGTCACGTGACCGCGGTCGAAATAAACGACCGATCGCATTGTGCACGGTGTGAGCAAAGCCTCGAAGGAAAAATCAAAGGAGTGGCCAGTCGGCCGCGACCGCCGATTCGCACGTCACGTGGTGATATTATCGTTACGACGCGACGGCGATTCGATTATAACGTGTTTTTTATAATTATGGTTATTTATCGATTGGTTTATTTTATCTCATAGCGCACCGTGCGACGCGATATCGCGACAGTCCGCGAAAAGGTCAACCGGCGACCGTGCACGCGCGTCTCGAAATTTGTCGCTCAACCGCGTTATCGTTATCACACTCGCCGAGACCATAATAATATTGTGTCGTAGCGCCAAGGTCTCGTGGCGCGAGTCCTGCGACGGCGGCCGACGACCACCACGGTGGTCCACAGTGTCCCCGGCACGTCTGGATAACGAGGGGGGATGTCCACGTGATATGCGGAGAGAGAGAGCGAAATCATATCGACAATAATAATAATTATATTAACGAGACATAATTCACGCACAAATACGTCGAAAATAACGCGTTTCCTACTTTCGATAACCTTCACATTCGTCGTCCGATCTCGTCACACATAAATCATAATAATATTAAGTAAGTTACGCGCGCACAAGGTGTCTCTTGGAACTGTTTCACGAGTTGAACGCGATAAGTTTTGTCATATTCGATGTTTTTGAAAATCTCCTCAGACGGTAATATTAGTGTTTCATGATGTGATATCACGAAAAAGAACAATACTATTATTTTGGTTATTTTTGTTTCTAAACTTTGGGAGCAAGTGCTATTTTTATCGTTCGACCGACCGTGGAAGAGAAATTATCAGAATTTTCAGGGGAGTCTTTTCTGATTTTTATTGGGTTGTGGCGTTGTGCGAAGTTTCTAGCCAGTCATTTGAAAATTTTAAAAACCAACATAAACATAATATCTATACGTCAGTATAAAAATAGATACACCAATGTATAATGTCCCTCGTAGATAATAACATTTTTCTTATTTTATTTCCCATACATCGTGGTCCGCATCAAAATAAAAGGTGAAAATAGTTTCAAGTGACAGCAAACAATGCACCGTGATAATCAGCTGAAACCGCTATTTTAATGCTACTATTCACTATACAATGTGTCCGGGGGGGAAGTGACCACCCGGCGCCATATGAAAGTACACCAAAAGTTATGCAGAATCCACCTTTAAATGGGGGGTCTAACTTTATTATGTTTTAAGTTATGGGCGTTTTAATTTTTTTCTTACCAAACCAAAATCTGCAGAGAATTTTTTGATGTATCTTCAAAAATATTCAACTTTTTTCAGTAATTTTTTTTCTTATTTTAAAGCTGCTTTATTATGCTGTCAAATGGCATAACACAATTAAACCAGAAATGTACAAATTAATTTTAAAAAAAATTTTAATGAAATTTTTTTTGTAAAAAATCAGCATTTTTATAAGTAAATCGAGTATGACATCAAATAATCTCCTATTTACTACAGTTTTTGTTTGTATTTTATTATTCTACTAAATAATACCTACAATTTTCTTAATTTAATTTTTTTCGTATCTCTCATAATTTCCAAGTTATACGCTGTTTAGTGGATAACACACTAGGCGATTCGAACGCGCGTTTCCGCGCGTTTCGAACGTCGCGATTAATCGCCCAAAATTTTTTTTTTTTTTTTTTAACATTTATTTGAAAATATACAATCTGTAAGGTTATTTACAATAGGCATATATGCGGTATTTATAATTTTAACGTGAGTTGACATGATTCTAAGGAACTACCCAACAGTAGTACTTATGGCTGGAGGGATTTTGTGTGGGTAATGATAGTTATTTTTTTTTTTTTTTTTTTTTTTTTTTTTTTTTTTTTTAATTATGTTATTGCTAGGTCTCTGCACCAGTTTCTTTTCAGCCTTCTTGGAGGGTCACCAGGTATGTTGATAGAGTCGAGGGCAAGGATCAGAGGGTTTGGGTGGTTTGCTAGACGGGAGCGGAATAATTTGTAGGATGATTTTGCTACCTCTGGAACTGTTTGGATGTTTAAATCAGTGTGAAGTGTGTGATTTGAGATGTAAAAAGGTGCTTTTGTAATCATTCGTAATGTTATGGATTGAAAACGTTGTATTTGATTAATATTTGACTTCTTAGCAGAACCCCATAGTTGGATTCCATATGCCCACATCGGTTTTAGCAGGGTTTTGTATAATAGGAGTTTGTTTTTAAGGCTAATTGTGGAGTTTTTGCCGAGGAGCATATGGAGGGATTTACGTCTGATGTTTAATTGGATTCGTTTTTTTTTTAAATGTTCGGCCCAGGTTAAACGTTTATCTAGTATTAGACCTAGGTAACGTACGCTAGATGTTTGAGGAATGATTTTATTGTTTAGAGTTACTGGGGGAATTGTATTTTGTTTGAGACTAAATGTGATGTGCGAGGACTTTTCATTGTTGATTTTTATTCTCCATTTGGAATACCACGGTTCCATCAAACTAAGGTGGGTTTGTAGATGTTGGGAGGCAGTTTGCGGGCTATCGTGCGAGGTGAAGATAATTTTATCGTCTGCAAATTCAGCGACATTGGTCTGAGGGGTGGTAGGTTGGTCCGCTGTGTATATATTGTATAGAATTGGAGACGAAATAGCTCCTTGTGGGACACCAGCAAGGATAGGAGATAATTTTGAGAAGACTGATCCTACCTGTGCAACGAAATTACGATTTTCTAAGTACGACTTAAAAAATAAGAAATAAGGAGAAGGGAGAATCGCTTTTAGTTTAAATAAAAGGCCGGGATGCCATACCTTATCAAATGCCTGGGCAACGTCTAATAATACGGCGGAGCAGTATAGTTTTTTTCCAATGCATAGGAAATAGAGTCTGTTATACGGTGTATTTGGTGTAAAGTCGAATGTTTGTTTCGGAAGCCAAATTGCGTGTTGGGAATTATTTTTTTGTCATTTATGATTTTTGAAATACGTTTAAGTATTAATTTTTCAGTTAATTTTGCGAAGAAAGGCAAAAGGCTAATAGGACGGTAGGATGATGCAATGTCTGGAGGCTTGCCTGGTTTTGGAATTAGGATTATTACTGATACTTTCCATTGAAGAGGAAAATAGGAAAGTCTTAGTATGGAGTTTAATATGTGAGTTAAGTGGATCAACGCTTTTTTTGAAAGTTCTCTAGCTATTTCTGCTGTAATTAAATCTATGCCGGGTGCTTTTTTAAATGGGAATGATTTTATTAAGTGTTGGATTTCACCTGGAGAAAAAGGTTTTGGAGCAAGATATAATGGTAAGGGAGAAGTTAATGAATTCTCTATATTTTGTGTGTGTGTATAATTTTCTAAATCAGAGTGAGGTTGGAAGACTTCTGCGAGATGAGCACGAAAAATTTCTGCTTTTTCATTATCCGATTTACACCAAGTTCCATTTGTAGTTTTCAAAGGGGTTTGCGTTATTTGTTGCTTGAGACAATTTCGAGTGGCCCTCCATAAGGATCCGTCTTTTAAGGTGAGTGATGTGATCCAATTGCTATATGAGTCATTTCTTATTTGAGATAATTTTCGTTTAAGAGTTTGTGTAAGGTTGTTGTAATGATTTTTATCCGAGGGAAGTCTGGTGCGTTGCCAGCGGGATCTAGCACGGCGTTTGTGCGCTATGAGCTCACGGATGTGGGTGGGTATCAAGAGTGAATTGGAACTGTGTTTTTGAGTTTTGGTCGACGCATTCCATGCTGCAGATTGGATGTTTTCAGTGAAGTGTGACACCGCATCTTCGATGTCGTCTGGTGATTTTAAACGAGTGTTTAGGTTTATTTTTTGATCAATGGTTTTACGAAATTTGTCCCAGTTCATTAGGCCGTTTATTAGAGTAGGTTTAGTATTTTGGTATGAAGGTAGTGCATCGATAGATAGAAGAATTGGAGAGTGGTCGGAACATGGGTCTAGTAAATTTTGAATTTGATGATTGATGTTGTTTGGGATTTTTACTATAAATATATCTAAGATGTCTGGAAGTTTTCTAGGGGATGTTGGCCAGTAGGTTGGGTTGGAAGGTGTTATTGTAGAGTAGTGGTTCGAGTTAATGATTTGGAGTAAGGCGTGTCCTTTAGGGTTTGTGGAATGGCAGCCCCAAATTTGATTTTTTGCATTTAAGTCACCTCCTACGATAAAGTAGTGGCCGAGAGAATTAAAGAATGTTTCGTATTGTGGTGGGCTGATTTTGTGTTTAGGGGGACAATAAACTGCTGCGATTTTGATTGGTATATGATTTAAGTTAATATTTATTAATGCTGCTTGGAGGAAATCCTTATTTATTTTAGGAAGATGAGTAAATTGTAATGTTGATTTGATAAGAATTGCGGCGCCAGCGTGGGCAGTGTTATCAGGGTGGTTTGAGGAGATTAGGGTATAGCCTGGAATTTTAAATTTTGTGTTGGGAGTAAAATGTGTTTCCGAAATAAGGGCTAAGTCGATTCTTTTATCATTTAACGTAATGATTAGTTCGTTTTTGTGGTTTTGTAAGCCATTGGCGTTCCATAGTAGGATGACTAAAGATGAATTAGTGAGAGAGTTATTTGGCATTCTGGGCGAGTAGACGATCGAGAACTGTAGTGAGAAGGGATAGCAAAGGGTTTATCAGTGCTTTGAATTCATTTATGAAGTTTGAGAGAGTCGCGTTTTCATTATTATTTGACGCATTAGGATTTTGGTAAGATGTGACCTGAGCATAAGAGCGAGTTTGGTATGGATTAGGGTTTGATTGTGTTGGTTGCTGTTGGGTAGTTTTACATTCATTATTATTTATACTTACATTCCTTATGACAGTTGAGTTTGAGTTGGTGAAGTTTGGTTTGAGATTATTTGTGGTTGGTTTGCGGGAACGTTGGAGCTGCTTATACACTTGGCATCCTTTGTAGTTTGCTGGGTGGTCACATTGGCACAGGGCACATTTGGCAGGAGTCTCGTATGATTTGGTACAGTTGCTGGTTGGATGATTTTCACCGCAGCGGACACATCTAGGCTGGTATGAACAGTATTTTTTTGAGTGGCCGTAGTCCTGACAATTTTGACATTGAATGATATCTCTTCGTTTGTGTGGCTCCTCTATTTTTACTTTGGTATGGAGTAGGGATGTTACACTAAATATATCGTTATTGATTGGGGCTGGTTCTAGATCAACAAAAAACATTGGCAGTTTGTCCTTTGTTATTTTCTTGAGTACGTTAGTTACTTGTCGGACCGAAAAGCCTATTTCTTCAATAGCTATTCCTATTTCGTTTGTCGGTGTCGATGGATGTAGGTTCCGGATAACTATTCGGAAGGCTTTATCCTCTTGAGGTTGGTATGTGTGATATTGAGCATTTTTATCTTTCAGATAGTGTATTAATTTACGGTATGACTCTGGTTCGGTAGTTTGTATTTTTAGATCGTTTGTTGACGATTTGAAGGAGAAATTTTCAGAACCAATTAGCTTTATTAATTGGTTGCGAAGTTCGACAAAATCTAATACGCCACGGACAAATATTGGTGGAGGGAGTTTGATCTTATTACTAGGTGAGTCATCAGTGATTTCTGTTACGTTTCTTTGGGAATAGTGTGAAGTATTTTCGTTGTTTTCGTTCTCTGTAGCGAGCGGCGAATATCTGTTAGCCGTTATAAAAATAGATTTATTTTTTTTAGGTACTGGGTTATCGGTAGATGAGAGGTTTCGTTTGGATGTAGATTCCGTGGGTAATGTAACTTGGGATTCATCCATTTCAACTGATGAATTAAATACATCACTTGATGCACTCTGTATACGACTTTTTGTGGGGCTATTTTGAGATGTAGATAGACTGGGTATTGATTGACTTGATTTACTTGGTTTGTATTTGTTGATAGGTGTTTTCGGAGCCATTGTATGTATAGATAGTTAATGACACTGCGACGCGATAACGGTGTAGACTAATGACCGCCGGCTGTCCGATAGCCGGTG
Organism: Therioaphis trifolii; assembly: GCA_027580255.1. Classification (NCBI taxonomy): domain Eukaryota; kingdom Metazoa; phylum Arthropoda; class Insecta; order Hemiptera; family Aphididae; genus Therioaphis; species Therioaphis trifolii. The sequence goes on along the minus strand of CM050408.1, from coordinate 43,175,396 downwards.
TGGTCGTGTGAGTAGATACTTGGCGATTTAGTAATTATAAATTCTCAATTTTTTTAAATTATCGACAAAGTTTAGCTTTTTCGATGTGTTTAAAAACAGTTTAATGTAGAGATTTTCATTACGCATTCAATGGTGAAAAAGAAAAATTTTTTTATTTCATTTTGGTTTAAGTAACACGGATTTATACGGAACGATGTACAGAACACGTGTGTAGTGAACGGTGTACGCGGCGCGACTATAATCGCCCAAAATTAAACATATACTTCTATACGGGCTTATTCACACACGTAAATGAAACGCGCGTTCGGTCGCGTTCGTCGGCGTTCGAACGCGCCGAAACGTTCATGTTTAATTTTGAGCGTTCGATCGCGATCTTCAGCTAAAATTAAACAATATTTTTCCAATGCATTTTCAATGCATTCCTATTTTTGATAACACACGGGCGATTTGAACGCCGCGATCGACCCGCGTTTATTTACGTTCATTCATAATTAATTGTGCCGTCAACCTAGAAGTAGTAACCGCCGCTTCTGGATAGCTACGCAGAGTCATAAATGTAACCTGAAACTGGCCATTTTCTGGTCTTTTCAGATTAAGTGGATGGACCCAATGTCGTCTTTTACTTTTATTTGATTTCTGTTTTTTACTTTCATGTTCCTCATATAATGCAAACATAACGCATGCAGCTTCTATATCGTCTAACACTTCCATAATAAAAAAAATTAAACGAAAACAACGAAAAGTTTAATACAAATTAACTGCAGTCATACACGGTGAACGGTAACAACAGTACTAACCTAGACTACAACAAAGTACAAATAATGGAATGGTTTAAATAACATTTGGCACGCTTTTTATTTTTGAAAAACGCTCACAAATCGTGCAGTGTGAAAGCGCAGCGCGATTTTAAAACGCTGACGAACGCGTCGACACGCTTCTAATGTGTAAGGAACGCGCGTTCGCGTCTTAAAATCGTGACGTTCGAAACGCGCGAAGACGCGCGTTCGAATCGCCTAGTGTGTTATCCACTTTAAACTTGACTATTTAGGATTCTCGGAATCGTTTATCGCTCTGTGTAAGGTGATTACAAGAAAATAATTTAAAACCCTAAGGCCTATTATTACATTTTGTTGCTAGTTGATTGTGTGAATGAACTCAAACAAATTGAAATTGTAATGATTTAATTAAAAACGTATTTTAATAAACACAAAGGAAAATTAATAAACATAAAAAACAACACAAAAACTGTAACCTTTTCAGATCATAGATTAAGAAAATAAAAGTTATGCTTAATTAATTAAATTTTCGAAGTGTTCCCCACCTGACTGCAGACATGCTTGAACTTTTAATGAAACACTTTGTGTAGTTCTTTGAATTTCCACGCGATTTTGTCGAATTTCATTTGCTGCAATGGTAAAAATTGCAATGCTGCAATCCTAAATAGTCAAGTTTAACAGCGTATTACTTGGAAATTATGAGAGATATGAAAAAAATTAATTTAAGAAAATTGTAGGTATTATTTAGTAGAATAATAAAATACAAACAAAAACTGTAGTAAATAGGAGATTATTTGATGTCATACTCGATTTACTTATAAAAATACTGATTTTCTACAAAAAAAATTCCATTAAAATTTTTTTTTAAATTAATTTGTACATTTTTGGTTTAATTGTGTTATGCCATTTGACAGCATAATAAAGCAGCTTTAAAATAAAAAAAAATTACTTAAAAAAGTAGAATATTTTTGAAGATACATCAAAAAATTCTCTGCAGTTTTTGTTTTGGTAAGAAAAAAATTAAAACGCCCATAACTTAAAACATAATAAAGTTAGACCCCCCATTTAAAGGTGGATTCTGCATAACTTTTGGTGTACTTTCATATGGAGCCGGGCGGTCACTTCCCCCCCGGACACATTGTATAGTACTACGAATCGTCTACGATAGATATGTTTACAGTTTACTTGATTGATTGATAACGTGTTATTGGTTTAATGCCCCGCTTGACACCAATGATTAACTTGACAATATTGATAATATAAAAAAAAATTTTAATTTCTACTAAAAATAAATTATTTCAAAAGCCATTTGGGACGATTTTAAAAGTAAGCGGTGCATTCGAACACCCCGGCTCCTCAAATGACGCCTCCGAAATCGTTTAACGTTTAGAGCAGTTCAATAATGACGATATTACGGGTTCACTTCCTCGTCGCTACTCACCACTATATAAGGTACTCTTTAATGTTTGAACGGTTATAATATATCTCTAGCTGTCGGCGTTACGATGAAAGTTTAAGTGGTGAAATCCACAGAAAATTTTTTTTATAACATTGTGACATAAAACGCGTGGTATACGTTTAGGGAAAACTAAAAAACTCAATCAATCATGCGGATAATATCGTAAACCGTCGTTACGGTGTGTGTTTTTAGAAAAAAACATAGTTAAAAATATACTATACGTTACGAAAGTGTTTTTCCAATATAATCGGGACACCCTGTTTATACCCGTTTAAATTAGTATAATATAACCCCGCGTCCCCACCACCCTCTCGCGGTCGTCGTCAGTGATGTATCCATCATTTTTTATGAGGGTATACTATGACGAACGAGGCCAAAATAAGGATATTAACTAATAAGAAGATTCTCAGGTTCTTAAAAATCTAAGTACATAAACCATATTCCTAAGGCTAACTGACGTTTATTTTTAAAGACCGGACAAAGTTTTGGTACCTCTTGGAAAAAAATAATACAGGTAGGTATTATAATAACGTCTATACCTAGAGATAGGAGATACGTTTCCCTGGCACCACAACTTTTAATTTTCTCAATTTTTTTCCCCTCCATTAATTGTACCAAAATTTGTACCAATTTGTACCACTTGAACCAAAATTTGTACTAAATTTTTTCATACGGAAAAATCATTTTTACCCTATCGGTGCCAGGGAAACGTTTCCCCAGCACCCGATTTTCCCGCAATATCATTTTTCTGATTTTTTTCTCGTCATTAATTGTACCAAAATTTGTACCAATTTTTACCACTAAAATAAGAATTTGTACTCACCTTTTTCATCGTGAAAAACCAATTTTTCCTACGGGTGCCAGGGAAACGTTTTCCTAGAACCCGCTTTTTCCACGATCGCACTTGTGTACAACACTTTGACAGATTTAAATTTTAATTATAAATAAATTTAATTATAAATAAAAAAACGTATTTGAATGTTGCCTAACTTCAATTTATTTGCATAATATTTCATTGCATCACTATGTTATCACTATAAAAAAGATGTAAAAGTTATTTCAGTTAATAGATAAAAATCGGAAAAATGCAATTGCGGGAAAAGTGGGTGCTGGGGAAACGTTTCCCTGGCACCCATAGGAAAAATTAGTTTTTCACGATGAAAAATTTGGGTACAAATTTTGATTTTGGTGGTACAAATTTTAGTACAATTAATGGAGGGAAAAAATTTGAGAAAATTAAAACTTGTGGTGCCTGGGAAACGTACCTAGAGATAGGTAATAATATGTAATATTTTTATTTAGCTTCCTACGAGTTTTTCGCGAAGAATTAAGGCTATTCGTGCCTAATAGTATTAAATGGTCATTGAATATGATAAACATCCTAACACAAATTAATTATTAGCAAGCGAAGTGGTCAATTAGTCATATAAGCCTATCAAAAAGTTTGCTCACCTCTAACAAAAACTTAAACGACGTCATTGGCGCCGACATATCGGTAAATAACCACTATGATTTTATTTGTCATACGAGCTCCTATAATATCAAATAGTATCTATTTTAATATCATACTAAGACAGTTTAGAACTATCGGGTAAAAAATAAACCAAAAAAAAAAAAAAAAGTATTTATTATTTATTTAAGAATTTGTTTGAGAGTATACGTAGTATAGCCAAGCGTTTTTATTAAAAGCCTGAGAGTGTACGGCGTATAATATGTAGTATACCCCCTCAATGGGAACACTACTGGTCGTCGTCGGTGTACGATGTACTCGCGCGATCAAAACCGCGTGCCAACGAAGATCTAACGGAACGACGATAAAGTTCACCGATCAACGGCGGGCGTACCAATCAAAAGGCGTGATTCGTCGTTCGCGTCGAAACGTGCGCGTGACCTCGAGAGAACGCTATCGTGCCTGTACAACACACGCACAGACCCGGACAAGAGGATTTAATGTCGATTTAATCAGGGCTTGAAATCGATTTCGAAATCGATTTTAAATATCGATAAAAAATCGTTAAAATTCTTTAAAAAAATTTAAATCAATATAAAAATCTAAATGTTCGAAAATCGTTATTCAAAATTGAAATTGAAATTGAAACAAACTAATAGCGATAATTGAAATGAAAATGAAAATCGGTTTTTTATAGATATTGATTTTAATTTTAAATTAAATTTTCATTTCAAAAATAGCCAACACCCAGTATTATAATAATATGTTATAAATTTATAATTATAATATAATATTGTGATTACTTCATATTAGGAATTGTTCATCGATAACGGAGTCGGATCCATTTGGGCGGAAGTGCCGCAGTTGAATGGTTGGCCAACTTAGATGTCCGACTATAGATTTTTTGTATTTCATTTTATTTTTAGTTACGTAGAACTGTACTCTCTTATCTGTTTACATATTTATCTATTTATTGATTTATCGTTATTATTATTATTATTATTTTATTATTTTATTATTTATTCTACTTATTTGTGATGCCGATCCCATATGCACAAAAAAAAAAAAAAAAAAAAAAAAACGGAGTTGGTAACTTTATTTTCAATTCGTAACTCGTTATCCCTATAAAAAGATATGTCGAGTTTTTGCACCAAACCTTACAATTATTGAATGGTATACTAAGTTATCTATGGTGGTAATTTCGTAATAATACTATGACTTTCCGATCATAATTTTTCAATATTTCAAACGTTGAAATATAATAACATTATAAAATGATAATTATAGGACAAATCAAAAATAAAAATAATATAGCATTATCAAAATCAGAGAAAAATGTAAAGGTGAAACTAAAATCGAAAAAAAGTAAAATAATTTTTAAAGTTGAAATCGAAAATCTATGAATTCGATATATTAAAAATAAATAAAAATTGAAAAAAACATATCGATGATCAAAATTAAAATGAAAATCGAAAAAAAAAATATCGATAATTGAAATTAAAATTAAAATCGAAAAGTTTGGTTTCGATTTCAAGTCCTGGATTTAATCGAACCTAACCGACGCCGCGTATCGCGTATATTTTCCATCGCCGTCGCATAAATCTCGCGCGTCGCGATCGTTTTCCGAACGCGACCGTCGTCATATACATAAAAACAATAATAAAAGAAAAAAAAAAAACAATAAAAAAAGCATTACGACGCGGTCGCGCGCGAGCGACGGGTCGGGTTTTTATTTATTTATTTATTTATTTTTTTGTTTGAAATTTCGCCACTTCCTCTTGTGAACCCCTCCCCCATGCCCTCCCCCGCGAAGCCGGCCGTAAATCGCGTGTTTTCGTACCCGCCCGCGGGCCACACGTCGGAATGTCACGGCAAAGTGACGGGGAGAGGTCGCCGTCAGCCGTGACGTATTCGCGCAGAAACCCGGACCGACGTGTAGAGTGACTTGTAGAGCGGTCCGTGGGGGCAGGGGTGGAGGGAAACGCGTGAACTCTTGAAATATCACACCTGGCAGAGTTCGCCTAATCTGGGCACCGGCCGATATGGGCATCCGTGCGATATGGGCAACACGGTCTGGTACCAATGCCAATGTGGAAAAAAAACCGCATTATATGGCCATCTCGGTTCGGTTTATGCGGAAAGTCATTATTTCATATTTATAAAAGAGTTCAGCGCAAATTTTCAAATTATCTCTCTTACATCCTCAAAAATTACTCACCCCCAACACGATCATCTCCCTGTTCTACAATATTTAAAACTTGATATAGTCTAGCCGACCGCAGTGTTGATGCCAACTTAAGTTTTCTTCATAAACTCTCAAATAACTCTATAGATGCACCCGGATTATACTTGTTGATTTTATATCCTGTTTCTTTGTATCATGTGTGATGACGTTTTTAACTGCCATTCGAGAATACAGGTTAACATTACGAAATCCAAGTCGTTTTCGCGTGGAACGATTCAAATATTCCACGAACAATACTATAAAGGTAGATTGCAGATGAACGTTACGATTAAATCGGCTAAAAATATTATTGGACATTGATTCGATATAAACGCATCTGTTGAGACCCTCGATACCCGAAAGCTAGTCGATACTTTTATAATCACTGGTAAAAAATAAACCAGATCAGGTAAAAAACAACACAAAAAAAAGCTCGATTACATATTTCGCATTGAATGTTGATCATCGTTTTTTTTTTTTTTTCAATAAATATTATCAAATTCTAATGCCCGTGCGGTGGATTCACTCGCTATAATTCCAATAATTTATTTGTAACTCACTATAAAATGCGCACGCCAAGTGATATAAATTACATTATAGACTTCAAATAAGGTAGTGATAAACGTACAGAGAGATACAAAAATTTAAATACCCATCTCTCCCACGAAAAAAAAAACGTTATAATTTTTCACAAGATCAAAAAATAGATAACATAAATATCATTGACCGTTTTTCTAAAAACCTTATTCACATTTTTACTGTTATTATTATTTTTGTTTCTTTTTTTTTCCGGAACTCAGTAGATTTTAACACATCACTGATAAAGTAATCTAGAATTAAGGGAAAAAAATCAGAGTTTTCTCTTAGGAGCCGTGTATAACAATAACTAAAGTACATTGATTTCGACTTCTCTCGTTTTCCAATATTACTATTATTCAAATGAAATATACCCGTTTTTGGCGTTTTACAATTTCATTTTTTATCAACTCCTCGACACTGGACCAAGCTTTTGATTATTCCATATCGTGCGTTGTTTCATTTTATTTTTATTATTATTAATATTTTCTTTTACAAACAACAACGCGTTATTTGCTGCGTTACACTATTATTCATAGTGTATACGAAAAGAAGCCGTTCGCTGTTTTTGCATAATACACATTTTAAACAACGTTTAAAATTTTATTAAATCAGTTTTTACCCACAAACATACGACAATATTATTGTGGCGTATATAATATTGTAAGTATTCACCTGTACACATTATACACGAATATTTGTTATTTGAAAAATTTAATTTTCACTCCGTAAGTTTTTCATTGTGAACCAGTGTTGTTAACCAAGTAACAATTATGTTTATGACCCAGCATTTGTATTCGATTCTATTTCGTACGGTTGTTGAGACGCAGTTCTCGGTAACACTGATCGATCATATTTCGATCGATACGCCGAAGACGAAATTTTAATTAGACCGTTTAATCGCCGAACGAATAAAACAACAAAATCATAAATACAATAAGAAAACTAAGTGCCGTTTAATATCGTGCTGCTCATTAGGAACGATCGGTCATGCCAATTATTCAATTAATTATATAAATCTCTAAATATATATATGCACGTGCACGGTTTACAGTACGATAATAAATAATTATTGTTTGACAAAATAACAAAAATATGCCGTCGAAAGTCCTGTTTTGTGACATATTATGTTTGGCCGCATTAAAATCACATAATACAATACAAAAATTGTGCTGATTATGAAAACGTAATAATATTATATGATGACCAGTCTTGTTATGAATACTTCAAAAATGTATTCGGAATACATATTTAAATTCTTTGTAATATTTGTATTTAAATATAAATACAAATACTTTTAGAAATTATTCGAAATACTTCAACAATTTTTATATTTTTTTTTAAGGTCAACAGATTTGATATATCTAAAAATATTTGTTTATCAATCACAAATACATACTTAAACTTATTTACAAGTATTTCAATAAGTAGTGAATATATACATAACTACTTAAACATGGTCAAGAATTTTAGGTGTTGCATATCATAAATAAATGATAATATTGTCTAAAATAACTACAGGGATAATTTTACTTTAAAATCGTATTATTGTTGTTAGAACTTTTTAAACACAACGAAAAATAATGGTTTATTAATAAAAAATGGTCTTTCGCGGTAAGAGTGGAACATTGGGAAAGCGGGGAGAGTTAATGTGTCATATACTTATTTGAAAAAATCACGTTTTAATTTCTTACCATAATAAAATATAATTTCAAAAATTAAAAGTAAATTCGTTGAATACAAAAACATTTATAATTGAAAACATCAGTGACGCAAAAATTATTTAGTATTCAGTAATAAAAATACAAAGAAAAAGTATTTAAAATACATTTACGGAAAAGTGTTTTAAAAGTATTTTTTGGTATATCAAAAAAAGTATTCGAATACAATAATTTTAAAAATACCGGTGATGACGGTGATGCAGCTACCGAGTGTTTTACTCGTTCGGATATTTTCATTAATACCGCGAGTAGTGTTTCGCACTCGTCCTCCGACTTATTTTACGCGATGCAAATACCTCGGATCGCCGCTGTACAGCGTAGTCGAGATTTCAAATGCATATATATTTATATTTACTCATTTATGTCTTGAATCATTACCTGTTTACTGCATTTTGCGTAAAGTGCTACCGCCACTCTAAGGAAAACAATCATGACTTCCGCCCGTCCGCCGGTCACTAACGTATTTTGAAATAATTGTTCGAACTCGCAACAATTATGAGCGAACACTCTACATTATTATTATTATTATTATTATTATTATTGTTTCTTTTATGTAAATTACTGTAATAATCATAATATGGAGAAGGACGATAACAACGAGCGGATATCCCCTTTTATACGAGTTTCCAAAGCGGTGTTTACGTAGCGACTGGTTTTCTGCTAGATCGTATAGGCTCTTATCGCGTTAATAATGTAATAACATACGCACGTCGAAGCGTTATTAAAATTATTATTATCCAGTGCGTCCGAGACGGGAACAGCGTTATTAATTGAACGTTTAACTAGGCGCTGTGGCCCGGTCAACAATATTCTACTCCGGCTTCATTTCGTCCGAGACAAACCACTGTTGTCTTACGTTGTTTTTCACTGAGATATATTACAGTGAAACCTGACCTAACGGACACCTGTATATAACGGACACCTCTCTTAATGGACAAAATGACCAGGTCCCGGCAAAAAGATGGGCATTTCAATGTATTTCGACCTGTCTATAACGGACTCAGCTTCTATTACGGACACGGGCACTAATATTTAACCCGACAATTTAACAACGGACAAAAATGCATATACATCGAATTAATTATCCATCACGAGTTGGATATGACCAAATCGAAGTTCAAAAAACAAACATCGATAGAATCATTTTTTTAAGAAATAATTAGTAAATTTATACAAATATAATATAATACATTTATAACGTGTCACTGTATGTATGTGATATGAAAATAATAATCAAAATTAAATTTATAATGTATGTGTACAATATATAATATTATTAATAAAGATTATACCTAATACACATTATAAAATATAAAACAATACAAATGTACGTAAAAATTGTATAGATCATGTTTGAAGATTAATTTTATTTCTAAAACATTGAAACCTGTCTACAACGGACACCTGTCTATAACGGACAATTATTTTGTTCCAGAGACTGTCCGTTATGTACAGGTTTCACTGTATTTATAATCAAAGACGTGCGTGGATCTCGATGTCGGGGGGAGGCGAACATTTTGGTTTGTCGTCCACTCAGATCAGGCATCTGCACAAATGTTTTCTACGAGGACAAGGAGACTCTATGAAATCAAAAATATATAATATACTTCCAAAATTCCAAAGTCTAGAAGCTCATGTCCCGTACATGGGCGCCCTACTTTTCGAGACCTTATGCTCGTTAAGATCTCGTCGAGTACACGATCCCATACAGGTTCCGTGTCGGCGTTTATTGTTGAACCAAAGTTATTTCGTACTTCATTTGACTTTGTAGATACCAGTTGCGATTTGACAAAACCAGTTTTTTTTTTTTTTACTATGACTGTTAAATAACGCTCAATATCACTTTTCACATTCGAATCTAACACTAGTGATAATGGTTATATATTATAACTATATTAAACACAAAGTATAAATTTTAAGATTTAAGATTGACAAAATAACGACTGATTTAACTGCTCAATATTTACAAGATTCGTACACTTTATTTGGAACGTAATTCGGCTCAGAGAAAAAACCACCGCCTGACCCTGCCCCCTCCGTTGGCTTGCCTATGTTTACAATTTATATTCATGCAATAAGCGAATTCGGTCTTACGACCAGGTTATGTTGGACAAAACGATTGGGCGTCTGTGCAGACTTCCGGTATAGACGTTTGGTGTACGTATGTTATGAGATGATGAAAATACGAACGGGTCATTACGTCGTTGTGGACAGTGGCGGATCTGAAGCTTATTTAAGGGGGGGGGCGAATCGGTATCATGGATTCTTAATTATCAAGGACGTAACTGAAAACGTACTGAATTTTTTTTTTTTTTTGTGAATTGAATTTTGACAAAATCGACTGTTTGAATCAAATTTCAAATAAAACTGATTCTCCACTCAGAATCGTTTAATTGAAAAATGATTTATCATTTATACATAGATATTATAGATAATTTTTAGAGCTTCTAAATTATTACCAACGTGTAATGTATATTTGAATGTATTTACCTAAGTAATTTGGATAAAAATGGTCCTTGAAACGTTTTATGGCGAAAGGAGAAATTCACTATATTTTTTTATTAAATAATAGTAAAATGTCTTATAGACTGCATGTTTTTTAATATGGCTAATAATAATTTCTCTCTGTACAAAATATTCATACATTTTGCGAAGTGATTAATAATTTTTTGTATGATGTATCAACTTAATACAGTTCTAGATAGCACACATAATAAATAATACAATATTATAATATGTATATTAAATAATATTGAATAAATGTAATATGACGTACTCGTGGTTATTAATTCTTGAACCATAAACCATTGCTTTACGATATACATATATATATATATATACATCTACCCCACTTTACACAGCAAACGCAAAGAGCATGTACACTAGACTTCTTATTGTGATATCTTATATATTCTATATTGACTTCTTTTATTCTAACAATCCCTAAGGGGGGTGTCGATCGCTACGTCGCCCCCCTCAAATCCGCCACTGGTTACTCTAACCTAACCGCCACTGTAACGGGATTATCTTTTGCAAATACCCATGGATATCGAGTGGATCTCTGGTACGCCTCTGATACGTTCAAGTATCGTCGTAGATTGCCCGAGAGTATTTCGTAGTCCCCGTTCATACAAAACGTTCAAAGTCCTTAAAGATTTTTGACAGTAGTATTCGAAATTATTTATGTTTTAAACGTGTTTCCTGGAAGTATCTTATTCGTTTTTAAATTGATTTTTACATCTCGTAAACCGAACTGAACTCAGTGGACTATAGCAGGCGGTAGAGACTTTTATCTCGGGTCGTTTACACTATGAGTTCCGAAATAGCGATTTTCGGACTTTTTTACGTGTTTTGCGTGAACAGCCACAATTTCATCGGCGCAAGCTTTAGAGCGACGTACCTGTGGTTTCCCGTCACTTTAATCGGGAGCAAAACACAGACGTGGGATTCTCGATCGGATTTTACCGTCAGGTCTTTGCACATCAATTTATTCGTGTGGAATATCAAGGAGCTTGATCGATCGTGCGTAAACGTATAATATATCATGCGCCTTGAAAACAATTAATTAATTGTTTCGTTTTTAACGTCACGTTCTATAACTTTTATATCAGTAGACGGACGGCCTTCCTATTTGTGTTAATATCTGTATTGTACGTTCTTTATCTCTCTCTCTCTCTCTACACACACACACACATACACACATATTTTTTTCTTATATTATAATTAATCAAATTTACAGACTTATTTATCAAAATATTATAACATTTTTATTTGTAATATATGTTTTATTTTTCATTTTAGATAAGTTTTAGTCCAGAAATTCAAATAATACTACATCATATAATTATTTCAAAACGTTTTACATGTATAATATGAGACTTACGATCAAGTATATTGTCTTTAGTTGATCGAAAGGCAGTTGATTATTTTTGGTATTAGTCCAAATTAAGTTAACAAAACTAATGCGTTCTACGGTATCACTTTGTATTTCTCGTGTGTCCAGTTATTTGTTTTAATATAACATTATTAATAATAATTTTTAACTGACATTGCAATAGTTCAAATTTCATCCCAATAGTTATGAGAGCAAAAAAAAAAAAGGCTTATTGAACCGCATCGATATTATTGAACTTTACGAATTAGTGTTATGTGTAGTCTGATAATAAATATTGTCCCTGACGTAATGAAATCATTATCACCTTTGATCTTTTAAATAGAACAACACGTATTAATAATAACTGTTTGTTATCATTGTAGGAAATTGTGCAATCGTATAAAAGTTAAAATTAAATATTCATTATATCTCGATAAATTTATAATAATTATCGAATCTTTGAGTATTTACTACCCAAAAAAAGAAAAAAATTTAATTCACTTATCAAAAATAAAAATTGTCTGGTTGAAAAAAAACATCGTAGAATAAATCGTATGAAACGTAGATAAATCTAAAAATTTAGTTTTGTCTACAATTTTTTACTTATTATTATACTTAGTGTGTTTTATTTTCAACGCGTTATCAAGGACTGGAAAACAATTGTTACATGATTTCAAAACTGCATTAGCGTTGCAGTTCATAAATAATAAAAATAATATGTCTAATTATCGAGAAACTTAGTTCTCATTAGCAGAAAATTATACTGATTCGTCAACAGTCATAATAATAATAATAAATAATAAAAAAAAAAATGAAGTAATTTCAAATAACTATAATTGTTATTATTATAATTACATCTATACTTAATATCCACGTAACACGTCATATGATTTCATGTTTATTTACGAGTTCATTTATTGTTATTTTTCAACTAACGTTTGTAGAGTCAAATCTTTAGATCATTAAACATTTAAGTTCAACAATACCTACATATTATTACGTTAATATTTTTTCAATGAATTTGCACACGGGAATAATAAACCGTTGACGACATACCAAACTATGTTGTTGATTAATTGATTATTTTTCGTCATAAATATAATACATCTTTTAAGTCCAAATCTGTTTGTGTTAATTCGGCTATTTCGAGGTCTCTGCGGTGTAATCAAAGGACAAGAAAATCATCAAATGGATTCGACTGAATTCATATATTTCGAATAACATTCGTGGTTCTATGAAATTTAATTCCACTTTATAATTACGACTTAATGTGCCTGCTGACTTTTACATAATCGATATTCAAAATTAATTTATATCACATTTAAATTGTATAGCAATGTTTTGTATATTATATTTGTGAAAAACGATATCGCGTAGTTACGAATTGATAGTATTTTATAATATATTGATTTGATAACGTGTCGATTTTTAAATATGAACATACAACTTGAGACTGCTAAATATATTTTATTGACCACTTGAAAAACATAACTAAACACTCACATTAATACATGTTTTCTATTTTTTTTTCCGTTTATTGAAATATTTATTTATATATTTATTTATTTATTTATTATATATTCAAAAATAAGGACTAATTACTAACCATAATCCCAAACCGTCATGTTTATTTGATTATCGTGCATGTAGTGTAATTTATTTGAAAATTTAAATTACACATAATATGTCATGTGCGACTTGCATCGTTCAAACATCGGTAATTTCTCTCAAACAGATATGATCAGATAAGCTTTAGCAGTCGCTTTATTTTTTCTACAAGTATACCGGTTCACTATGTATGTAAATGTGTAATACATTATGCAGGTAATATGTTTACGAATCAATTACGAGTCGAATGAAATAATATCACAACAATTATTTTCAAACGAGTTTTTATTGAAACTATATATTATAATATATATACGTACATACGTTATATGAGTATGCACAAATCATAATATAAGGTAAATCGTTTGTAGACATTTATTTTAGATTCAACTGAAAGCGGATAATTAATATTTATTCATTAACAAAATATCTCACCGAAATGGCGGGTACAATAAAATATTTCAAAATTTATCATAAATACAATGAACATTCAGTGTAGTTATTCAAACCATATTATTATTATTATTATTATAATTATAATTTTTTTTTTTTTTTGTAATCATAATCAAACACAATTCATCTAAATGCAGCCGTGCAAATATAGTCGTTATGTGTAAATCATTATAATATATATTTAATTTAAAAACTCGCCGCCTCGATCACCGTTCCAACTGATCACGCGGTTTGTACATTGATCGTCTTTCAAACCGAAACGTCCACTCTGTAGCACGTCGTGACAATACTGCAGCCGTGTGCGTTACACGTCTTCCGACGGTCAGCCATTCTATTGAGCAACGTGGTTTTCTGGGATTTTCATTAGCTTTCACCACGGACACTAGATGCAAACGAATTCAGTAGCGTATCACGGTGTTCCTATCAGTTTATCATAATTTTTTTTCTTGTTCGGGAGGCGCACGGTCGGTCGAGCTTCTGTGACGGGTTCGAGGGGTCTCGCAGAATGGTTTTGGCACGTGAATCTCATTGAAAACCGTTTTTATACACCGTACGTACGGATATGAACGAGGCGCTTTGCAGAGTGAACTATAGAGGAAACGTCAACGTCTTAAGGTACGGTTTCCTATCTGCGACTGGCCGCAAATGACAAGTCGCCACTATTGAACGCTGCGTGCCGACTGGATTCCTAAATGCGACTTTACTTTGCGGCTGCAGATGTATAATAGTTCATTTTATTCCAATATTTAGTAGTCACAGACGTGTTTAGTTTATAACTTAATATATTTTAATAATAATTATCGTTACACCTTACAAATTAAACGAACTGCGATGGAGGAAATTATTATGAATAATAATAAAATAATTAGACTTTTATTAGAGAAGGAAGAAGAAGAAGATGAAATGAAGAATCGATTAAAAACTAATAAAAGAAAATTTTGAAATTATAGTTTTTAACATTATAATTGAAGTCAAAATGTGTTATTTCCAAAAATGTCATAAGTTCAGAAAATACATTTTTATGTTTCACCCATATTTTAAGTGTTTTCACTATGGTTTAATTAATATACATTATAAGTATTTTTTTTTTAAATATTTATCTTTGAGTTTGATGCAAAACGTACTATTTCCGAAAATAATAAATTTTGAAAAAAATTAAGGTTGGAAATATCACTTTTGAAAAAACTCCAACTTTTTAAGCCTTATGTTATACATTAAAAAATGGTCATGAAAAAAAAATAAAGACTAAAATGAATTCCTTGATTGTTTTACCGTATGAATCAATATTTATCTCGATTTCGCCAATTTTGGCAATAACACGTTTTAACTTGTTGCCCTTCAATTATTGTTTAAATAATTATAATAAATCCGTCATAAATTACTTGAAAAATAATCTATGGATCAAAACACGCATGCGACTCATCGCCAACACTGCTATCGGATCACTACAGTCGCAAGCCGAAACGACTATTTTCGACACGCACGCGTCAATCGCGCATAGGAAACCACTTTGTCAGTTTAAATATAGATCAGTAGTTGCGACTAGACGTTGCGTTCAGACGCATGCGGCCGGTCGCAGAGAGGAAACCGTACCTCTAAACGTCGGTTGTAGGACGTGCGATCGCGATTAACCGTCGCACGAGCTCGGCAGAACACGACCGACATGCAGGCACGCTCCGTTCGGTATAACGAGAATTGATCAAAAACAAAAAAATGAACGAGTGTTGTTTTAAATAAAATTCGACATAATACGACCGATTTCAACGCGTCTCACAAGACGCAGGGTAACGATGAACCGTAATCAAAACAACGTGTATTATAAAAAATAACGGTGGCACTGCGAATTCAACGGCACGATCTCTAAGACAAAACGGCGTTCTCCGCCGTACGCGAACGTGATACAGTGTATTTATGGCGACTGAATTCAATTGAATTCGTGAAGACATTTAAGTGTTTTACCCAAAACGCAAATATGCGATATAATATAATAATCTGAAAATCAGTCAAATATTTGCTTCAAGAGATCAAGTGAACTTTTCGAGAAAGTGTTATCTCTATGTGGAACGCAATCGAACCATACACGTATGAAATACTTTCGATTCGAATATTCGACTATAATCAGTGTTCATTTGTGTTTTTTTTTTAATTAGGTACTTATGCGGCATATATATATATATATATAATCTAGTTACGTGTATCATATTTTATTAGTTTGAAAACGAAAACAACACAAACATCTGAACGATAATAATATTGCACTTGAAACAATCGAATCGTCGTTAGGTACGTTATATTTTTTATAAATATTCAATACACCCATTTCTATTTTTTTTTTTGTTTTTTTTTTTTTTATTCTAAATCTATAACACGAAAACAACATTTATAATACTGAAACGTTTTAAAAGATATGCAGGACTCGACGTTTCGACAACGGGGCAAAATTTAAATTAGATAAAAACCACACGTCTAATAAAAATATTAATGAACTCGTAACATAATATTCAGCGACGAATCAGCAATTCCGACGCGTTGAAGCGCGTCAATTCATCGGCATTTAAGCGCGAACGAATCGATTGAGTTTTGAAAAATTCGTTTGAAAAAAAAAACCACGGGGCTAGAAGATTATTAATATTCGTCGTCCGGTTCGTTTATCACTCGAAACAGGAACATTGACGGCGAGAGTAAAGCGACGGTTTTCGACGCACGAACAATGTACACCAGCGGTTCCCAACCTTTTTAGTTTCGTGGACCATTAATTTTGTAAAAAAATATATTTGAGGCCCATCCATAGTATACCAATATACAGTTTCATAAAATTATAATAAAATATATATTATATACATGTATGTATAGTTATTAGGAATAAAAAATTAAGAAAATTAAAAAAAAAACAATTGCTTGAAAAAAACTTAATTCAACTTTATCACAAGATAAACAATTTAATGTGATTTTTGACATTGCTTGTTCTTCACGAGAAAGTCAATATATGGATTAAAACTTGTTAGTTTTAGTCTTAAATCACTCTCAACATTCAGTTTATTCCTATATTTATTTTTTTAATAAATTAAAGTAGAAAAAGCACGTTCTCATAGATAAGTCGTCGATAAGCCCATCAAGTTTCTGAGTGTAATTTTAGCGATTGCTGGATGGTCTTTTCGAACATTTAACGAAAATGGCACTAATTGTGTACTTTTAAAATACAATTTTAAAGTCTGATCACATGAAATTTGAATCAACGAATCTTCTTCACTAGCTGATATTTTCATTTAATTTATTTTCAAAAATAAGAACCAAAAAATATATTATCATATATCATTTTAAATATTAATATTAAATATTTAATATTATACCAATGGCTCACGGCCCAGTACCATGCTGCTCGCGGCCCACAAGTGGGCCGCGGCCCATGGGTTGGGAACCGCTGATGTACACGAACGCGATTGGCATGGCGGCGTCTGTTTTCAAGGACGTCCTATCGTACGAATTTTCGAAGATACCGCGGTCAGACGCGACGGAAGCGAACATGAATCGTGAATCAACTAATCGTTTTTCGTGTTGACATGACGCAATCTGACCTTGTCGAACACTCGCTGTACGGTGTGTTTTTTCCCCGGAAGGAAGCGAGAGTCATTTCGAGAAATATCAAATGACTCGTACCATATCTCAAGAGAGAAAGAGAGATAGAGGGGGGGGGGACAACAACAATCTTTATCGGCCAACTTGGTCGAGAGCAGACGTGAAGGTCTCACTCGAAAAATACGGTGTGATAAGTAGTTTTCTCCTAATGAACCACTCGTTATTTGGAGACACCAACTATGGATTCGGTGATTTTTCTTTTTTCATTTTTTTTTTTATTTGAGTTTTATGAAGAACCAAAAACCTTTATTTCACACAAACCGACACCTCTACACTGTTTTAAAAAATATTTCAGCGTTAAAAACGACAGAGTACGTGTTTGGAAATACGCGTAAATAATTAATCACGGACGTTCTCGCTCAAAGTCGGGAGACACGAGTTTTGAATTTTTAATTTACCCGAACCATTAGCAAAGGTGATCTGAGAGAACGATGATAATATGAGCTTCGTGTTGTTTTTTCAAATTTTAGTTTTATATCCATCGAATACGTGCGGCGGGAGTCGTCGTCGTCGTTGTTTACAAGTCGAAATTCGAGGAAACTCGCCGTCGTGGTGAAAAATCAAAACGAAATGATCGTAAACCACGATTTTTTTTTTTTTGAACTTGACTTTTTTGCATAATGTCACTTACGACATGAATAAGCATCGATATTATGTTACGTTGACCATCAATTGATGTCTGAACGTCAAAGAATTGAAAATTTTTTTGGAAATAAAGACGATTCAAAGGTGCCTATTCTAACGCCATTCTGTATATTAATGACTCCAATTCATCGTTACGATCAGTTGTTTCGTTACCTAGTTAACGAGTGCTAAACGGTCGATAACAAAATACCATTTTTTTTTATCATAAACACCACGTTCTTCGCTCCCCCGAACGATTCGAGAATCCGAGAATCGCCGTTCGTACCCTTTTACCTTCCGGTCGCCGATGATAAAACGTGTTTTCAGTAAAATATTTTATCACGTACACGTACACCGGAACACCTGATAAAACGACGAGCTCATTTAAATAAAATAAAAAAAAAACGAAAAATCACCCTGTACAATGTACTATATAATATGATTTAAGTGAGGACGCGCGATAATAACGTACCGGTCGTCGTCGCGATGTGAGAAAAAAAGAACCAGACGAATTCGTCTCGTAGAGTCGAGAAAATAATTCACAATCATACGATAATAATGCATTAATATGGTAGTGTTGTGTCCACGCGAGAGGCGGTCTTCTCCGTCGTCGTTTGGCGTGATGCTTCGTTTCCGCCAAAATAAAATTGCCCGTTGACGTCATAAACGAAAAAGGTTCGATTTACAGTGTCGGCCAAAAGACGGTCAGAAGAAAGACGGAAGAAAGAAACATTTGGAAACCCTAGACTCTAAAAAGTTCAAAAAAGTTGGAAAACCATTGCCTTAGAGGTTATTTCATTTTCGTCGCGTAAGCAATGTCAAAGTAAATGATTCGATTAAAAACTTAAATTATTTAAATTAAAAACGGGTTATTTTTTTCTTAAATAGTAATTATACTGTCATTCATTGTTACTGTTAAAATTAATAAATGTAAAAAAAATGTCAATTTTAAACGGTCTCAGTGTATAGTCGTAATGAATAAGCTTCTCAACGGAGACGTTTTTGAAAATCGTGCACGTAAAAAAACCGATCGAAATGATTTGAAAAATATTATATCGTCAACAAGACGTTTCCCAAAGTGCATTTGTAGGGAAACGTTTTGTCTTAAGCCAGAGGTCACCAACCTTTTCCAACAAGTGAGCCACATTTAAAATCTCTAGGGATCGACTTATATTTATTTAGACTTCAAGAGTATTGTTTTTATTTTTACATAATATATTCAAGACAATGGATGTTACGTTATAATATCATTATCGTATTATATTGAGAATAAACGACACGTTGTTTGTGACCAACTGGCAAATGATAATAATAAACGATTTTGATGACCATGATCTGTTGGACAGACACACAACAGAACGCGATCGGCCGATATTGGTAAAATTAACATTTACTACTACGATCGACCAACGGTCCTAAAACAAATCGGTACGACGATATCGATGTCAATGCGACGATAATAATAATTATATTATATTGCGATTACGACGGGTAAATTGTAATTTTCGATAAACGTACGACGTGTTAATTGTATCGGTTGAAGACAAAACACGTTACAAAACACAACCAAGTTAGAAATGGATTTAAGTACAGACGGAGTTAGCCAAAAAATAGAAATAATCGAAACGACAAAAGATAAGCCTTTAGCAATTTTTAATTGTTATCAATTCCGAAAATACATAAAAATGTTGAAAATTTGGACATTTTGGGTTTGTCTGAATGAAATAAAAAGGATAAGTGTCAAGGGCCGTGTATGAGAACTAAACATATAGAAATAATTAATTTTTCCGATCGTTCGTGTAAACCTGATGTGGCAACAAGTGAAGTAAAAAAAAAGTAGTAACCACAAGTGCCACCAAAAAGAAGGTATTGACCGCGTCTGTTCGTGCAGTAATCTGGCGAACCCTGTATCGTAAACGAACCTTTTTCTCGTGACGCGTACGGCTTAAAACGAGAAAACCGGTTTTAATACATTTGAAAATAAAAATTTCTCGGCGGGAAAAGACTGCCGTTCGCCTCGCGTGCGGTCCAACAACACCACACGGACGATAATAAACATTATGGAGAATAACGTTTTTGTCGGCCGCTGCTGCTGCTTGGTCTTGTAATTCGGTGAAGACTTTGTCGTCATCGTCGTCGTCGCAGGATTCGTCGTCAGCGTCGGGGTGGCTACTGCGGCTACTGGCCGCCGCCCGGCACCGCGGTCGCCGACGAACCGGAACAGCCGCCGCCGCCGACGTGACGTCATGACGACCGGTGCGCGCCGCCCGCGGCGTTGTTGCGCCGCCGCTGCTTGCCGGACAGCTGCAGCCGCCACTCGAGCCAGCCGTACAGCACGACGGCCACCACCAGCGCGGCGGACATGCAGTACAGCTTAACGGTGTTGCACACGGCGCCGTGCAGCCCGAACGCCAGCGCCATGCCGCCGTACCGGAAGAAGTAGCCGTGCGCCATGGGCCCGTGCCAGTGGTCCGGGTACAGCGATATTACGAAATCTGCAACGGACAACGAGATGAATATTTCGAATGCTTTTTTTTTTCGCCACCGAAAGTTTGATTTTCGGACGCGAGCGAAACCCCCGTCGTGGAAAGTGACCGCTTTGCCCATATCGATTAACGGTCGATAGCGATAGCGCGATTTGGAGATACTTGGGAGGGGGAGTCGTGACGTGAGTAAAACCTAATGGATACCTACCGACATTTCATGTTTATTTTTCTAAGTTTTTATAAAATTTAATAATGTCCTCTGTTTTCCACTCATTATATAGTGATGACTGATGACTATGTTTTCGTTACGATATTTCGCTAGAATACCAAGAAATCGTTCATGGTCAGTGTTTAGTGTTTACCAATCACTCACCCGCCCACCTAAATACAAGCAACATTTCAAACCTATGTTACACGTCACCGTATCGGAAGTACTAAAGAACCGTGCGCCATGGGCCCGTGCCAGTGGTCCGGGTACAGCGATATCGCGAAATCTGCAACGGACAACGAGATGAATTTCGAATGTTTTTTTTTCGGCACCGAAAGTTTGATTTTCGAACGCGAGCGAAACCACCATTGTGGAAAGTGACCGCTATGCCTATACCGATTTACGGTCGATAGCGCAATTCGGAGGAACTTGGAGGGGGAGGGGGGGTTAATGAAATAAGTAAATCCTAATGGACACCTACCGACGTTTCATGTTTTCTACGTTTTCATACAATTTAATGATTTCCTCTGTTTTTCATTCACCATACGGCGATGACTATGTTTTTTCGCTTGAAAACCAAGAAATAATTCATGGTCAGTGTTTAGTGTTTACCAATCACTCGCCCGCCCACTCGAATGCAAGCAACATTTTAAACCTATGTGTGTAACAACGTGTAGTTGTCGTGCCGCAAGTACCAAAGAACCTTAAAAGTAATGATCGTAAATATCCTTAAAAAAACCTGGCTTAATAACTTACACTTACATAGATCACATATTGTACAATTCATTAGACTTCGCATAGGATACCATCTTCTACCCAACCACTCTTTCAAACTTGGCCTAAATGAATCTCCATTCTGTACACTTTACCTAAATGAATGTGTCTGTGACTTATCCCATATTTTACTTGACTGCTCGGCCCTACAAGCCAAACGCCTAATTTTAATTAACGCTCTTAAAACTCTTAATATCTCTTTTAATGTCTATTCCGTACTCAACACCAAATCCACTACTGCCATTAAAATTGTAATTTCTTTCATATCGGATGCTGGCTTTATTATATAATAAATGTAATGTAGTGTTGTAATGTAATTTTATAATATAATGTAATGTATGATGTTGTATTATGTATAATAAGTAACTGTAAGGGCTTAACAGTCTTCGTAATTTGGAAGTAGGGGCTGTAGATTGGCTAAATAGCCTATCAATTGGAATTTAATGGTGCCTAATTAAAACTTAAGTTACCAACAAACACTAATTTTTAGAATGATAATTATTATACTGTACCGATGGGTACTAATAATTATTTACTATTTCCCTCATTATATAACTATAGTATAGTATATTGTATTTTATTTTTAAAACTGTTTAAAACTGTTTCCATTTTTTTTTTTTTCGAGATTCTATCTAATCGTCGCAAATGTCTAAATGTATTTGAAAACTTGATAATTTTAATGCCATACGAATACATATATAATATATAGTAACTGTTGAGCTATCATAGTTTTTGCTAGTAGCTAGTTAAACAAAACAAAAAAAAAATGCTGGTCCACGAGTTCTCGCCTAACGTTCTTGCCGTGTGGAACATCGATATCTGGGATTCTTCCGTGAAAATAATAGGCGAGACGAAAAACAGTACATGTGACTCGTGCGGCGGACGACGTAGCCCGCGACTGTAATCGTTCACTTCCCGCCACTTCGTCACACGATATTATAGTCCGTCACTTATTCGCCGAAAGTTTAATTTCCGGCGTGAACAAACGCAATGGAAAGTGGCCGTTTTCCGTCCGGCGGGCGCTGTTTACTAGTTTACTCACCCCCTAGTGCGGAAAACGCTATACTCGACGGCCCGCAAAAAGCAAAACGTTCGAAAACGATCGAGACATGTACGCGATTTGCGTTTTTTGTAATACGCTGATTTTCGAGTTTTCTTGTTGCAATGTTCTCGCCGCGGTTACACTGGCATCTATGGCGCTAATTACCACTGTCACAGTGACGAGGATGAGAGGCGTGACGCAGTGCCGTAACTACCCTACGTGGCACCCTTGGCGAATTTCATTTTGGCACTTATTTTTGTTTTCATCTCATAGGTATTAATAATTTGTATACGAATATAATAGTATTACATCCTTACGTATTAACCAAAAAACGGCCATATTTTTTAAATAATGAAGTCTTTATATCAGGGGTCTTCAACCTTTTTATGGAGAGCACCACACATTGTTTTCTACAAATCTCGTGGGCCGCGTCCGTATTGAAAACATGTGTTTTATACTAAAATTCAGTTTTACTATTATAATTTTAGATTCTGAACGGAGTGAAGAATGTATTGATTTTACAATGATGTGTGTTTTTTTTTTTTTTTTTTTTTTTTTTGTGTCTGTCGACACGATTTGGGGCAGTAAAAATGCTTCGATTGCCTTATATAGCAACTTTTCTGAAAGGAAATTGAATCTAGTTGGTACTTTGGGGGGTCAAAAGTTAAAAATTTTCAATATTTTTTTAACGCGCCGGGAAAAACCCTTAAAAAATGAGGGAAAAACGGTATATTTTACGCAAAACCAGTTTTCGACAAAATCAATTTTTTTATTTTGCTATAACTCAAAAACTAATCGATGTAAATACTTGAAATTTTCACCAAATGTTTAGATTAGTGTTCTCTATACACCGTTAAATTTTCAAAATATTTTGACTTTTATTGAGCTAATTATAGACAATTGAAATTTTCAATTTTTTTAAGTATTTTTTTTTAAAATAACGATAAAATTTTTTTTTTTTTGCCAGAAAATCTTGAAAATTTAATACAAGGTTTCTTATAAGTTGTTCCATAACTGATAAAAAAAAATCCAAAAACGTAAGTCACAATTTTTTTTTATAAGTGCTCAAAGTTCCAATTTATACGAAATATGTAAAAATTGCGAAAATTTGAAGTTATTTTGCAGTTGAAAATTCATAAAATTTTAAGTATTCAAAACTAAGAATTTTAAATTCGGTAAAAAGTTTGACATACGTTTTCCTTCAATTATCTGTAAAAAAATTTGCACTGGAATAAAATCAAAAATTTTTATGAGTGTTTGAAATTACAATTTTTTCACATAATCGCGTAAAATAACAATTTAGGCATCATTGATTTTTGATATTTGTTCTTATTCAAAAAGTATAGGTCGTAGAAACTTAAAACTTTTACAAAATGTTTAAATAGGCATTTTCTTTACATAGTTGTATTTTCAAAATATTTCGTTTATTTTTTAGCTATTTAAGCAGTTGAAGTTCAAAAATCGACAAAATTTGTCAAAATCACGAATATTTGCAATTATTTTGTAGTTGAAAATGTATAAAAATTTTTGTATTCAAAGATAAGAAATGAAAATATTATGTAATATCACAGCTGATAAAGATAATTAAATAGATTAAGTTTATTATAATATAATCAGTAGCTGACAGCTGTTCTATACAAAATATTGGTAGATTGTAAACACAAGGTGTATAACGTACCTTTACATGGTTGAATAGAACGTTACTTACTTCCAATTTCCAGTTATTTTAATGTGTGTATCAGTTCCATAAACATGCGGATTTTATATATTATTATTAATTATTAATATTTAAATAGACGTAGCCACGGAGCATTCAGCATATATGGACGGCGGGGTCGGGTGGTACCGTCACGGTAGTGCATTTAGGCAAATAATATGGTATTTACCTACGCCCTATCTATGCACATCCTGGTTTGTCCAATGCTCACGAGCAGAAGTCACATGAATAGACAAATGTAAATTTAACCCAATCTAGGATATTAAAATAAAATATATATTACAATTTAAGGCTGACATCTTCATCTTCGTTCAGAATCGTTTTTTTTTTTATAATATAAAATGATTCCAAAATCTTATTATTTTATCTTATTATTTTATCTTATTTTTTTTTTATAAATGTTGATAAAAAAAATGTAGCTCGGACGAAATACTTGAAAATTTAATAGAAGGGTCCACATAAGTTGTTCTAACTCCCATTCAAAAATTATAAAAATACATAGGCACAAAATTTTTTTATAAGCGTTTATAAGTGCTAATATTGACAAAATTCGTCAAAATCATGTATATTTGCTATGTATTTTGTAGGTAAAAATTCATAAAAAATTTTTTATTAGAAGCTAACAATTGAAATTTTAATACAAGGTTGGCCATAAGTTCGGCTTACCATAATTGTAAAAAATACGAGGGTAATTCATTGTTATTAATTAATTAAATTGTATTAAAATTTCAATTTCAGGCGTTAAATTACGATTTACTATAAACATATTATTCACTGACAATTCATCTTCGTTCAGAATCGTTTTTTTTTTTTATAATATAAAATAATGTCCTAATCTATCCTATAATGCCTAATCTATCAATACATCTCGTGTATCCCACCCAACTCCTGTATCTCTATTCATCACCATAATCTTGTCCGAGGAGCGGAGCGACGATGGACGAACTTCCACCACCATTGTCTTACCGGCTTTTTATGATTAAATTTTAAATTTCAAACTATATTATGAATATCATTAAAAAAGCCAACATTTATAACATTCGTAAGAAGGTAATTTGTTTTATCGCACTTTTCCCAATTTGTTCAATATCGATGGCTCATGGCCGCTTTCATTTTATCGAAATAGAAAAGATGCATGCTATATTTCAATTAATGTGATCGCGGGTCTCAAATTATGACAAAACGGGCCACATGCTGCCCTTGGGCCACGGGTTGAAAACCTCTGCTTTATATAGTTCATACCAATATGTAATATAACTGTACAAGTAGTAAACACTAATAAATAAACATCATCAAGGCGCAATCCAGTATGTAATTTTTGTGGATTTTACGTTTACACTTGATTTTAATAAAACTTTAGATAATTTATGAGAAAAAAAAGAGACAAAAAAAAAATTTCTATTTAACTTAAATGCGCTCTTTTGGGTGTGATCTTTTGAATGATATCCCGCCCCTCCTCGACCTGTTAGTAATCTCAGTGTTATGTCAATAAACAATAATGCGCGATTGATTAATCTCTTTTTTTTTCACGAAATCAAAATTCAGTCTATGAGTTATCGTTATTCGATCGACGGCAATAAATTCACTAGATAATTAATATTAATAATGAAAATCACATTCCCTGGGGTAGCTATACGATGTAAACCAACTCGGATGAGTTAACCATACAGCCGGGAGAGTTTGGCACCGCCTGTGGCAGGAACGATCAGTCACCGATAACGATAATAGTACAATGCGGAGACAAAATCCCTCCCACCAAGGTATGTGATTTACCCTAGTTCGTATGGTAGACTATTATCAGGATACAGATGGATTAACGTTGAAAAAATAAAATTGTAAATAAACGTTTGTGAAAGCACGTGGGTTTTTTCCTTATATTTTAATAACAATGGTTCTGCAAACTATTGCGAAAACGCGTAAAAAGGCGAAACTTTTTAAGTGTTCCAAAGCGCAACGAACCATAGTTGCCTACGTCACATATGATACCGCTGGACAACTAATTTTACGTGTGAACTTTTTGATTTCAAATTCGACCCGGTCTCGAAACTTCAACCCGACAAACCTTGCTGTAACAAAAAATTCAAACTAGACTTTTTTATCACGCGAAAGTATTAGTTAGTAAATATGAGATTATATTCAATTGAATTCGGTAATGAGCATAAAAATACATTTTGTAATGTTTCGCTAACGATATTTAACAGGAAATTTTGAGTTTTCGGTACCTATTTTCTTCAAAGTTTGATCCGGGTTTGAGTTCGTTATGATACGAATTTGGTTCGTCTTCAAAATTCAAGTACTCATAACGTTACTAATTATGAACATAATAATTAGGGTCAAAACGCGTTGGTTGTCGTGCGCTCAGAATGCGCTGAATCGTATAATATATTATATTTATATGTATTTTATATCGATTACGTGCCGTCCATTTGGAGGCTGCGAGGGCGCATGTCTTTAGTTCATATCAATAAAAAAATAATTTCTTCGAGAAGATTTCTATTCGAGGACGGTCGTACGTTTAACGAGAGCCCATGCTCGAATAGAATTATAACTGTTATCTAATTAGATATAATAGTATCCTATATAGTTCCACGTTATTGTATGTCGTACCGGCGAAATAAGTTTAGTCCGCTCGAGCTTGTGCGTGCAATTAAAATCGACAATCGACGAATTTTGTTTCTTATTATTAATTTATTTGTTTTGTTCTGTTCATCGTCGTGAAAATGTGACGTCTAAAAAATACTGTGTGATATCTCGACATCTCGTGATGATTTTAATTGAAAAATCACGGAAGTGTTTCAAAAATCAACGACGAGTAATTTTAAGAGTAAATTATGAGCCGTAGCTGCGTTCAAAATTCTATTTAAATAAATACGTTCTATTACCGACTGTTAACGTTCGACATTCGAGTCGTGTACGGTGTACACGGCCCATCGGTCTCAATATGAAATGTCGGTACGCCGAGATTCACCCGTATCTCGCCGGTCCAGTACGGCCCCGCGACCGTTCCGAATCGATTAGTCCACGACGCGTGCATACGAACATAAAAAATAATAATATCCGAGAGCCATTATTGCTATTTTCGCATCGAGAGTATCATAGGATTGGTTCGTATAAATGACCAGCTTCGATTTGAAAATTATTATCAGTTTGTACAAAGTCAAAATATCAATCACGTTTGAATATGAAACAGAAATAAATTGATTTAAAATGAGATTAGTATAATGTAGACTCCTATAAGATTCATTTCCATAAAAAGCCCTGTATTTTTTTATTTTCACCGGGCCCAGTGAATAAAAATCGTGTTGTGAAAAATCGATAAGATACTATCAATAGTCTCATAAATTAGTACAGTTATATAATTAGTATAATAATTGGTCAACTGTAAAAACAAAAACAAAATATTAAAATCTTACTTGTCATCCGACGAGATAATTTTGAATTAAAAATAGTTAAACAAAATATGACACAAAAACTTCATTTGATACTTTTTTTATAAACTCTACTTTATCTTATACTCGTAAATCATGTTTTAATGGAGTTTTTAAAATTTTCGAATAACTCGTTTTTTCGTCGTATTTTGCGATTTCCGTAAATAATAAAGTGATTTCTTAAATATTTCGTTGTTCTTATTGTTGGTATTTAATCATAAAATTATTTTTTAAATATTTCCAAAATTTTACTGAAATTGTATAAAATAATTTATTCCTTATAATTTATTTTCCTTCAAAATAAGTTTTGGGAACAATTGATAAACCACCTATACGGTTGTATCACTAAGTTTTAATATGATTATTACATCTACTACAATGCGGAAAATATAATTACAAGTTATTCAAGAATTCAATACTTTTTTTGAAATATAAACTTAAGGAAATTTTTTCCCATTAATAATAAAAATGTATACATGAATAAGTAAAACGGCTTAAAAGTTTTCGGTTTAAGTACTTTTCAAGCACTCTTACATGCTTTTCAATCAGTTTTTATTGATTTATTTAGAATTTTGACTTTGTGTTGTTTAAATGGATTTAATGACGTCGTGAGCAGATTTTTTCACGTTAAAAACATTAATATGTTTTTACCAGAAGACCAAAATGTAAAATAACGTATTTTACATTTTCCATGTTCCGCTCATCGACAGAAGTTAATATTACGTAGTGTTGGATAATAATAATTATGTTTTAATTAAATCCAGCAAGATAAATTTCCATTGTACTTCGGCTTACCCGATGTCATTAAATGGTTTAATCGAACTGTCAATATCATATAGGGCCACGGGGAATATTATATATTTTATGGGACCGCCGGTGAAATATGACGTTTAAAATCTCGAGGTAATTAAACGTGCTCCGCGACTCTATCTAAAATTGAGAGTTCGAGTGTGCTTTCCGCCAGCAAAATATACGATTCAAAGCAATTAAGTTTTATAGCGGAATACGTAACAGGATTTTTCATTTTTTTTTTTTTTTTCGAAACGCAATTAATCGTTACTGCTCTAAGCAAAATTCCGATCCGGTGGTGGTCTCCCGGCGTTCCGTTCGAAATTGTCGGTAGACGCGACGGATTTTAATTTTGTCTAATTGCTTAATTATTATTGAGTGACACGTAAATATTGCATAACCCAATACGATTAATAACAGATTACGGTGTAGTCGCCTAATGTTTCTCGGAGCATATAATTAAACAGAAACAAGACGTAAGGTGTTCTACGGTCTTTGGAGATTTCAACTCGTACAAGTCAGAAAAGTAATGTCGACACTTGAATGTTTTCCGAAGAATATGGGCATTACATAACCGTGTAATATTTATTTTTACTCAATAATATTCTTTTAAAAACATAATAATAATTATAATTAAGAAATTAACAAACAATAAGTCGTGTTGGCCGAGTCATTCCTCGATTACGTACGATTGTTAAAATTTTAATCGACGTGTTTATAATATTTTTATTTTTACTAAACGTTTATAATAGGGTGACTTATACGTGCCTTAAATTAGAATTCGTTTACTGGAATCAGAGTTGGGCGTTATTCGAATGAAATTTTATTTAGATGATTATTTAGATAAAATTGTATTCGGATAAATTATTATTCGAATGATTTTATTACAATTATTCGAATAACAATTTACTTGAATAATTTTCAATTATGATTATTGGAATAAAAAATTATTCGACTAAATTTCAAACTTAGAAATTAGATTAATTTTCGTTTATTTTATTTTGGTTAACATAGGGTTATTGATTATCAACTATGTTTCATCAAATAAAATGACCAAAAATTATTAGTGTAACTGTCTTTGAAATTTTTTATTCGAATAATCGAAAATAGCCGAAAATCGAGAATAGTCGAAAATTATTCGAATAAATTTTTATTTGAGTAATTGTAAAAAAATCATTCGAGTAGTTTTTTATTCGAATAATTATCTATATAAAATGTTGCCCAACACTTACTTTAATAATATCAATATGCTGTTTTCGACATACGCATAGTGGACGAAAAAACAAAAATTCCCGATTTACGGGAGGATCGTTTCGTTTTTCGTCATCGACTAGTTTCGCGGGCAATCGATATCCAGTAATGCCTCTCGTCACGCATTCAACCGCGGCGTACGGTTTATTGAGATTTGTGGATTTCCACTGAGTGAAAACAGCGAGACTGCGACTGACACGCCCATCGTCTACTCATCACGCTCAAGAGTTTAAGTAATAAAATGTATATAAAACAAAAATAGCGTCTTTTCCTTTTTTTTTTTTTTTTTTTTTAATTATTCAATAGTAACACGCTGTTCAGAGAAAAAAAAATGTAATGTCAAAACCGGTTGGCCCGTGTATGGTTTTAATACGATATCTTGGTGTCCTGGCAAAGTCGACCCACCCAGGTATTGGTGTAATCACGTTCGACTCGAGTTTGTTATCTGTACAGACGGGTAGATCATTCGAGCAGTCGACCAATGGTATAGACGAGAAGACGTGTACTCAGTCTCGAACGTAACACCGACGGAAACGTGTCTCGTATATCGCGCGAGCGGTTCCGCGTCATTTGGTCGCCGTGAAATGAGCGCGTGTCATAAGAGTGAAGTCATTTGGTCGCGAGAAATTTAATCGCGTAAGCAAAAAGAGCGCATATCATAAGTGTGCAAGGCAAAAAAAAAAAACCCATAATTTTAAATTATTATAAATTCGGTAGACCGAACAGAAGGGATCATAGAACCACCTGCATTATTTGATATTAGTATTTGGAATCGTTATGAATAGATCCGAAAAGATATTCCAAGCGATACGCGTATTATCGAGACGCCGACGACGCTGATGGTGATAACTGATAAGGAAGATGATGATGATGATGATGATGATGATGGCGATGACGACGACGATGATGATGATAAATGACAATGACAAATAACAATGACGGTAACGTAGTGCGTATTATATTATACTCACTGAAACACAGGGTGTTCCAAATGGCGTTGCACACGCCCCAGGCGGCCGCGATGACGTACAGCAGCGCGGCGTCGTCGCCAGACGGTTTCCACTTCATCAGCACCATCAGCAGACACGAGTGGAACGCGAACCCGATCACTGTAAAAAAAAAAAAAAAAAAAAATAATAATAATAATAATAATAAAAAAAAAAAAAAAAAAAAAAAGGCGCGTTAAAAGATCGAAAACGATCGATTCGATCCTCGTACGGAGATGCCGGCCGTCCGTCCATCAAGGCGCGTTTTCGACGGGGGTCACACACTCACTTATGATGTGATATCGGCGGATGTGTTGCAGGATCAGGCTCACGGTGAACCCGGCCACCAGTTGGAGCAGCCCTAAGCTCAGCAGTACGGTCGGCACGTTGGACACGCCCACCGAACACACGACGTAGAACTGTAACAAAAAAAGACGGGCGGGAAAGACGTGATTTCGATTTTTTTATTGATTTTTAATTTTTTTTTTTTTTTGAGGGAGGTAAGTCATACAGCTATATGATATTAATGCGCGTCCACGACACACCGTGCGTACCACGACAATTTCATGACGTGCCTCGCGCCAGGGGCGCATAACCTATAAACCTAAACTAAAGGTGTGTTTGTTTTCGTTGAAAAATTCTTCAGACACGAGCATCTAACAACACTTAAAAGCTTAGATTTTTCTTCTAGTGTACGTAGTACACATTTTCTTGATATTTTGTCATAATTTTTTTTTTTTTTTTTATTTCTTTTGTTAAATCTTCGGATAAATGCATTCATCCGATTAAATCAATATTATCTCTTGTATAGAAATCTGTACGTATATGGTAAATGTTGAAAAATGTTGCTATCGATAATTTTATTACTATTAAGTATACTATTAATAATAAAATTTGCCGTAAACGAAAGTTCCTCTAAATCGATTTAGTTATAACTCTAAGGGCTGAAACAGACGACCGGTTTTCGCCGGCCGGCGCGCGCCGGCCGGTGAAAAATAAATGTGAACACACGAGGACTCGCCGGCCGGCGAGTTTCGTATTTTAATCACCTGGTAGAGTAAATACAATGTTTACAGTATTTTTCAAAAGTTTTGATACACATATATATGTGAATATTACAACTTACCGCAATGATACATTTCTGAAATGTTCTATCTTGAACATTCTTTCTACCTTGAATTACATTAAAAATAAACACCAATGAGAAATAAATACTCGCAGAAGGTAGAGTGAATGATATTTATTTTATGAGAACAAGTATCATCATTTTATTGTTTACATAAACTCAATCTTCGCTGTTAAATACTATATTATGGTTTTTTAAATGTGTATAGGGGCATGGCCCCATATTTAGAATGAGTTTTCGGGAGGGGGGCAATAGGGAGATAGGACAATAAATAAGTTTAAGTTTTAAAATCTTCGAATCGGGCATCAAAAGTAATGTAAGAAATGTAACAAATTTCGGGCCGCCGCACAGTGGTCCGAACTGTTATTTTAGGTGGACAAAATTAGTTTTTATGTTTTTTTAAAAAAATATGTTTGAATGAATTATTTCATATTTACGAAATTGATAATTATACAGTTTTAAAACAGTATTTTAATAAATAACAACTATTACATTAGTAATAATAATATTATATTAATTATTGATCATGAATTACATTATCCTAGTGATCGTAAATAATAAGTGATTTAATATCTTCATCCATTTCATAAATTGGAGATTTCGGTTGATTTCTAATACTAGAAATAAAAGGATCTGATGTTTGTAATATATATAGGTACCTATCATATTTACGACAGCACTTTTCCCATTTCCTTGCAAGAACAATTGTAAAGTTTTTTATAGAAATCTTAACATTTTCTTCAAAATTAGAATTCCAGTTCTTGTCATTATACCGAGTTTTAATAACAGTCATTAAATACATTATTAAGTCTATATTCGTAGAATTTGATATTGGCCCTCTAGCTTTTAAAATATTTAATAAATCTTTGTAATTATATGTAGAACTAATGTCATTCTCAACGCTAGAACTTGCTAGTAAAAAGCCAAAAGCCCAAAGATCAGTGTAAATATATTTTGTTTATACTACTCTTTATATAATACTATATACACATATATATATATTTGAATTTGGGTAGTTGTAATATGTTTAAAACTTACCTTCGTTGTATGTATCCATAATTATTTGAATTATTGTATTCACAGAATAATGATTGCGTATATGTACCTATTATTGCTGCGTCTTGATGCATCAATTAGAAGGTCAATCATGGTAATGATATTAAGGTTTTTCAATTCGCATTATAATCGCTAGTTTTAAAATTATCATATTTGAAAACTTATCGCAGTCATTAAAGTTTAAAATTAATGATACGAGTGCTTAAAATACAATTCAGTTGATAAATATTTCTTATCGAGAGATGCCGTTGTCGCGGTCATGTTGTATAAATTACAAAAATATTAATTAAAAAAAAAGGCGCAAACCGCCGCAGACGATTTTGCTTTCATCTTAAAGCTGAGATGTTCTGCTATAAGATCTGTGTAGTCAATAAGAGTAACTTTGAGTAATTTCAGAGATAAGGTCCATTTATTTTAAATAATCAATACAATTTTATCACTTTGTTCAATTCTATAACATAAAATAAATATAAAAAAAAGTATAATACAAAAATTATACATTTATCTAGTAGCACTTTTTCTACACTTCTGAATGAAAAAAAAATCAAGTTTCTGCGATCATTCATTTATGAGATATATTCAATTGAATTAAAATAATTTTGTGCGAAAATCAACCGAAAATTCATTCGTTTTGTACCTTTTTTTTTATATTTAACCTTGTAACTCATTGAAATATTGCAGAAAAAAATTTTTTTTTCTGATAAATGTTTCTTAGGTAGTATAAAGGAGTATGAGATTTATTTTGAATTTTTAAAAAATGTTTCATATTTTGAATTTTGTCCACCTAAAATAACGGTTCGGACTACTGTGCGCCGGCCGGCGAAACGGCCGGTCGTGTGTTCACTCCAATCATTTTATATGTAATTTGCTGGGAACCGGTGGTTTTTTCGCCGGCCGGTCGCCGGTACCCACCAAGCCTGGTAAATGCGCCGGCCGGCGAGTTCCGACGAGAACTAACCGGCCGGCGAAAACCGGTCGTCTGTTTCAGCCCTAAAATAATAATATTCTAGAAACTTGAAACTTTCGCCGCATATCAATAACGCGTTGTTACGTACTTGATGAAAGTTTCAAAAAATCGTACAACTTTTGGACAGAAAAGAGAACTTTGAAAATACTTTGTTTTTTGAAAGTTTATTTCAACATTCGATAAAAAATTCTGAAAAATTAATACGAACATATTTTTATATACTTAGCTAACGATACTGTCATGCAACGTAATATCAGCCATACATAATATTATTATATTATATATTAATAATAATAATAATAATCATAATAATGTAACAACATGTACGCTCTACAACTATTTATACTATTAATATATTCATATATGTATTAAGGCTGCGCAGCGTTTTATAGGCGTGTACCGCGTTTCATATTCAAACCGTTGGTGTCTATATTTTTTTTTTCCAAAAATATGCATAGACGACTTACACTGTCGAGAAACTTTCGAGGCGCTCACTTTTTTTAACGGTTTACAGCCGTTTCGGCCCAAAGGGTCTGAATCTTCACGGAACGTTATTACAGAATATCCAGAGGAGAAGCACACGAATCGCGGTCATTTATGCGACGGCACGGCGGCAGCGGCGTAGCAAGGGCATGGCGAACTGGGCCTACGCGGGGGGCGCAAATCATGAAGGGGCGCGTAATTACGCT
The DNA here is from genome assembly GCA_027580255.1 of Therioaphis trifolii. NCBI lineage: Eukaryota > Metazoa > Arthropoda > Insecta > Hemiptera > Aphididae > Therioaphis > Therioaphis trifolii. Next base: position 43,140,476 of record CM050408.1, on the reverse strand, counting down.
AGGCGATAGGTGTTTTTATTTTAATAGTAGTATGATAATTATTATTATATCATCTGTTTATCGACGACAACATATTAAAAATAAGAATAAAAATAATAATAATCATTATATCAATACTTCGTATGACCGTTGTGGGCTATGGCACAGAGACGAATAACGATTTCCATTTGCGATTACTTTTTTCTCAACTTTTATGATTATGTGCAATAATTTAGCGAATCCTAGAATGTAAAACAAACACCCGACACACTCGTAAAACGACTCGATAAACAGCACAACAACGTATAATGATGTGCTTATAATAATAATAATAATAATCATAATATTATTTCCATGTAATTTTCGCCGTCCTAATCACACGAGTATTTCGACACTTTGGCAAATACGTGTTATTCCGTCCGATCATTTTATTCCACTAATGGTGTGTTTTATTAATTGTTTTTTTTCTTTTTTTTTTTTTTAATCGCAGTTCCAATTATTTTTCAAATACAAATAAAAATGTTTGTAGTTTACGTTACTATACGATTTATTTTTCTTCTTTTGCGTAACGGTGTTATTACCGTCGTGTAATTACTATCAGGTACACCTTCCAATTAATATAATATACGCACGCATATCCGTATGCGTTACACACGATTGCGGTCCGCGTCCAACTCGATTTCTTCACACGCGGTCGGACCACGGTCAAACTGCGTGCGAACAGGCCCGGCTCGTGCGATTTTACACACCTAGGCAAACTTGAGTTTTGCCGCCCATTATACATATTAATACTAAATCAAATATTTTTTCACATAAACATTACCTACTAAAATAAAGTTAATTCTGAGTTCATTACGTATATTTATTTGTATAAAGTTAATGATTGATTAGATTGATATATTCATAGACAAGTAAATTTCTAATAATTTTATTAAAAAAAAAAAAAAAAAAACCATTTAAAAATAGTTGTATTATAATATACAGTTAATAAAAACCCAATATAAATGTTAACATCGTTTTAGAACTTGACGTTTCTTGCTTTTGCGTTAGCAAAATCAGATAAGTACAACTTCTTCCATGTCCGCAGTGTAGGCTAATTCTTTCTCAATTAAAATCATTGCAAGGCCCACTAAACGATCTTGTCACTTGTCCAATCATACTAATCAAATTTCATATTTTTATGTTGATTTTGATTTTTCACTACTCACGATTTGATATAAGTAAGGAATTTTTAAAGAATTATCTAATATACAAAAATGTTAAATGCCACCCCTGAAAAGTGCCGCCCTAGGCGTGGGCCAATATCGCCTACCCCTAGAGCCGGGCCTGTTGCGAATGTTTAAGGACGAACGGGCTCCTGGCCGTAGTCAATAAGACATTTTCCGTTCACGAATAAATGGTGGTGAATAACTTAGGTTTTGCCGTACGGACGGCGATCATCCAAAATAGCACGAGCGCCCGAAACCCGTTTTATACTCGGCTTTCAATAATATTATGAGTTATTGATCAAAAACCTAGTCGAACGATCCAAGGCCGCCAGCAGAAAATTTTCTCGGGGGGAGGGACAATGAAAAAAAAATATCATTACCATAAATTATATTTTTTATATACCATTGTGAAAAAAAATTATAATGTATAAAATAATAATAATTAAAATATATAATGACGGTTTTTCCTCCTTATCAGTGCCAAGAGATTTCACTAAATAAATTATGTATATACCCCTTTAATATTAAATAATGATCAACATCATATTAAACTAGAAACTAAATTGTAACTTACAATTATCAGTGAAATATTTAAAGATTAAATAATGTATTATCTAATAAAGGAGCGGAGGGCGCATGCCACTCCCCCCCCTGCGGGTGGCCTTGGAACGATCGTTTGATATAGATGAAAACCCCTTCATTTTCTTTATGAAATTCATATATATATATATATATATATATATATATATATATATATATATATATATATATATATATATATATATATTTGTTTTTCTTTAAATCAAAAATATTCGATGATAAGTTAAGTAGTTGGGTAGATAATTGTTTTTTGGCTCTCCCGAATGTTTTCGAAAATTTCGCTTATGCCTTTTTTAGATTGTCGCCGTTGAACGTGTTTTACGATTGCTGCACCTTGAGTTACTAACCGTCGAAAAAAGCGTGAGGGCACCCGCGACGTACGCGTCGTACGCGACACGTGAATAGTACACGCGCACCGGTCGTCGGTATTTATAGTTAATGGCGACTTAAAAAAATAATCAATATTTATGCGTATAGACGATAGAAGTTGACACGGAACACACGATTATATCATGCGAAATTCTGCACTACGCTTAAAATTTAATACCATTAAGCCAGTGAGAATCGCAATAGAAAAGTTGTTTGAAGTGTTCTCTTTTTTCTCTTTTTTTTTTTTTTTTCAAAACGGAGGAAGACAGCAAAGTGGTTATTACATTAAAGAAAAAAAAATGAATAAGTATGTCAAGTGCGCATGTATATATGCATAGACGCAAGAGCAGAGTGTCCTGAACGCAATGTGAGTGTGTGTGTGTGTGTGTGTGTGTCAAAGACGAGCGTCGCTGGCGTTCCACGACGGTAGGAAAATATAAAAACGATTTTAATTAACCCATTTGACGTTTTTGCGTCAAGATCGATTTCAAAGAGGATTCGGTAAGAACAAATAAACTTTACACTTTTTAAAAGACTGACAGTATTAAAAAAAAATAAAACTTTCATTTCAGGACAAACGTTTCGTTTTAATGGGAAATTTTATAATTTTTACTGCATTAAAGTTAAAATATGAATTGTTATTTTTGATTTCTTAACTCTGTGAGTCTCCCAACAAAAAAAATAAATAAAATATTAAAATAAACTTTTTTTCATAGTCTCGGTAGATATCGCGAAAATACCTAATCAGTTAGAATTTTCGCAAATCATGTATATCACGTCAGTATGTCAATAGTTTTACCACAAGGGAAAATGCATATTTCAGTAACCTCATACGGGTGTTTTTAATTTGTCACGCATCCCGTGGAAACTCACGGTCATTCTTTTACTCGACATTTTGTCTCCTGTCTCTCCGGAAAAAGCGTCCCGCGGGATCAAGTGAATATTGAATTAAAAACAGCGCTCCGATCGTATCACACGTGAAAATATACGTACGGGAAAACTCGTAGCGACAGTCCACGACGGTCGAGAAAAAATAAATATTCACAAACGCCCGCGTCGTCCGGACATTTTCGTCGACCGGAAAAATCCACGCGCACCGGGGACTGAGAAGGACTGGATCTAGCAGGCGTCCGCCGGGTAACGCGGTGTCTCAAGAAAATGTCCCCCGCCGACCTTCGAATTTGGACGAATAACTATGTAGACATTTTGTGCGCAATTTGTACGCATTTTTACAATTTGTACGACACTGCACTTAAATACATAGTGGAAATCCCAAACGTCTTCACAATTATTTGTTCGAATCGAAGATGGGGGGGGTCTGGGGACATACACGTTGACCTCTGTTATTCCGGTACCATCTCCGTTCTCTTCGGTTTCTTTTTCAAACGATTTTTTCGCGTGCACGTTATATAGTGGCCATAGTGACCCAAAAGAAATATCGGCTTACAACCTAAACCGAACAGCGGGGACCGTGGGGGCCATTGCCTTCCTGAGATTTTTCATGTCAGTTGAAAAATTGGAGGTTTTTTTACATGAAGTCGGATTCACACGACTAGGGCACTCTCCGACTATCAGTGTACCATTAATTACGAGTATAATATGAGGCGTATAGAACCAGAACAGCCTAACCCACACAAGTATAATTGTGCTGGATGAGCATTTAAAGTTCCGACTTTTTTTCAATATTTTATTTTTCTTATGAAATCCACTCAAAGGAAAATATTAATAACTCTTTAGCACGTATAAATCCTTGCATTTTAAGCATCTATAAAGCACTAGTCAATATTTAAAGTTGGTTAAGTCACTATAAATTTTGAAAATTTTTTATGAAATACAATTTTCTGTGGTTTAGGCCAACTTATTGGAAATATGTTATTCACTTAAATGCACACAACATGCAGTTAATATGTAATTATTTGTATTAGTTTATTTGTAACTTTTTTCTAAACTTAACAAAAAGAAACAAAAACAAAATCACTTTTAATAGTATAACAATAGTTCAGATTAAATTAATTAACCCTTAACAAATTTGAAACACTACTACACTTTTAACATTAAAATCACTTTTAATAATATAACAATAGTTCTAATATATAATAGGCCTAATCAACTAGCATAGGGTTGGACCACTCTGGTTCTAAAATTATATTTTATAATCATATCGCCAAAAACAATTATGTGTTGCCATCTAGCAAATAATTTTTTTGTTGGATAGGCCATAGTGGATTTCAAATATATAAATCAGAAACGTTTTATCACATAAAACAGGATTTGATTTTTTGTGGGTTAGGCTGTTCTGGTTCTGTGCGCCTCATATTATTATGTACCTACTCGTAAAACTTATAGTTGTATCTACTTCACGAGTCACAATCCCCCCCCCCTGAGTGATATATCTGTTGGCGTCCCTGCCGAACGGTATCATAGTTTGAAAATCACGAGAAATGCTATTTTAGTAACTAAATACAACTGATGTTGGAGAGAGTTATTTATCTGTCATCAGTTTGTGACTATAAAATTATTGTATTTTTATCTGGTGCATAAAAAAAATTAATTATATACATAGGTTTCATATTCACCTTATATCTTTATATGATACTACTATGATTTTATTTATATTATGTTTGATTGGTATTAGTACGATTATTATTATTACCATGACAATTTTAATTTTCAACAACACCTAAAGTCACCTATAACTTAGATTAAATTCAATCAATAATATTTTCATTTTACAAAATTAGGTTGAATACAAATTTACTGGATTAATATTTAACACTGTAGTTTTTGCTTTAAAATAAGACGCATTATTGCGTTATGATTTATTACACTCACGTAGGCGGGTAGGCGCGTTGATTTTATTTTTATTTCGAATTACTTTTACATTATATTATATAGATGTAGTTTGTCCTTCACGACCCAAATAAATACGAATTATTAAGGTTCTGAACATCTAAAAATATTTTTTGTTTGTTTAGCGGATTTTAACCACCCGAAATCTCAAAACCCTTAAAACCCATAACCCGAATAAATCATCCTGCCGCACGGCCCTGGTCCACTGTTTCCGTAACACGATTTCGTACGATTCTGGTGGTCGAAACTCTTTTATCGTTCGTAACCATACACTCACGAGATTTGGGTGCATGTTTTCGAAAGTCAAGTTTTAGAATGCTGAGTTTTAGAACGACAAGATTTAGAAAATCTATATTTTAGAAAATGAAACTTTTAGAAAATCTGTGTTTTAGAAACATTTTAAATGGTATTTTAGAATATAAAATATTTTTTCCTGGGAAGAAGAAATATCTAAATTCAGAGTTTTTAAGTAAATTACTGTCTTATTTTGTAACATAAATTTACGATACAGAATGTAAAACTTACGATACACTTCCGAAACTGTAATTAGTTTATGTTTGATCGGGAACGGGAAATGTTTGAACGCATTACGAATCATGTTTTCCAATTGAAATGTGGTCAGTACATAGTCGAACTGTCAACGAAATGCAAAGAACATCCAATTCAGCAGAAGGTGGGCACAACAAAACACATCGTTTGTTATCAACACACTATAGCATAACTTCGTTTATCTCCAAAATTCAAAAAGAGCAATATGAAACTGAAGCAACAATCGAATCGTTGATTTCGAATAAATTATTCAAGAGTTTTTTCTCTTGTACTTTTTTGTACAATGAAACACGGAATAATAACTTATTGCAAAAAACATGTAAACGAATAGTTGATGATTCTAATTATAATTTAGACGAATTTATGAGAGCTATTGCTAATAATCTTAAGTTTTAACAATATTATTATATTTATTTTTAATAAAAAAGAATTGTTACCCCTAGCGTAAATAGGGGTTTGATTTTTTTTAATATTGCAAGAGTCTTGCAGCAAGACCAAGACCAAGACTGAGTTTGCAAGATCACGACCAAGACCAAGACTGCCACAGTCTTAGTATTGGTCTTGGTTCGCCCATCACTATTCGCAATCCTGTCCTCCGTTGACAGACAGTTACCTTGGAAAAGTCGGAATAGATGAATCCCTGTTCCAGACCGATGAACACCGACAGCGGCGCGATCAGCTGCAGCTTGGTGTTGCGGAACGCGTCGCGGATGGCCGCGAACGACCGCGCGCCGTCCGACTTGCGTTTCTCGGACGCGGACGCGTACACGAACAGCCGGATGCGCGTCATGAACGTGGCGGTGACGGCCACGCCGACGAAACAGCAGCCGGCAAAGACGCTGGCCAACAGCTGCGTGGTTTTACCTGCGAACAGTGCGAAAACGGCGTGTGAGCAGACGCTAATATTCGTTCGTCTCGTGTCGTTTCCGACAAAAAGCACGAACGGTTCAGTCGTATATTAGCGTTTTGCTGTGGCAAGTTTAGTTAAGGTTTCTTAACAGGGCTGTGCATTCGAAGGAAAGTGCATTTTTTTAGAATTTATTTTTATTTTTGGTGATTGTGAAACGTATCTACGTAAGTACATAATTTGAATCACGTAACTACGAATCCATTGAAGAAACTTTTATTTGCATTTTTTTTTGCATTTTGTATTTTTTGATGTTTTTAATTTTTTTTTGGGTCATTTTAATGTTGCATTTTTAGGTCATATTTTCGTTTTTCAGTTCATTTTCCGGTATTTTTAGTCGAATTCCGTCAATCGAAGTTTTTTGAAAAAAAAAAATGTTTTCGTAAGCATACTGCATATACGTTGATAAAACAAGGCAATTGTTATAGATTTCCACACAAGTTATTTGTGGTTATTTGTTAAGTTAAATGCATGTTGGTTGAATGCAGCCGTGTATTATTCTGAACATTGCGTCATGAATCTCAACCGGAAGACGCTATATTATTATACCCATTGGAAAAGTACAAGATTTAATAGCCGATCGGAATTCAGAGTGCAATTTAGCGTACGTCAAGTTTAACTTTGGAACACTACCTGAAACTGTACTGTCATTCGTTTAAAATTATCTGGTCGTACTCTCGCCGGTTCTATTCAAATTGTGATAGAATCTCAAAACAAAATTCAAGAAATAAAAAACGAAAACGAAAATATCGTTCAGTTAAAATAAAAAAATAAATGTATTGAAAAAAATACGGGATTTAATACAATTTGCCATAAGTCGAAAATTCTCGAGGGAACTGAACTGTTCAGATCGTCTCTGATGATCTCAGATTTGATGACGTGGCTTTTATACGATATGCTCCTATTACGTCTGTAGATGTTGAAAGGAGTTATTCGGCATTTAAAAACTTTGTTGACAGACAATCGGCAGTCATTTTTATTCGAGAACATCAAACGAGCACTTGTTGTCCAATGCAATAGTAAAGACTCAAGATGCATGTAATGTACTAATGTAAATTTAAATTCAATCAAAATTGTTATTATAATTTTTTTTTATTAAATAAACACTTTTTTTATGCACGTAATGTACAAATGCATAATATCAATATATAAACATAAAAATTAAATTTAAAACCATTTTAAATGAATTTTATATTATAATTTTTGGCATTTTATATTTCTTTTTTTGCATTTCATGCGCATACTTTATTGCATTTTTTAAGGTTTTTTAGTGCATTAAATTCACTGTCCTAGTCGTAATGTTTCGTGAAATTTATTTTCTTGAAATATTTCATGAAATATTTCATTTGGGTAAAATTCATAAAATAAATGAAAACCTATTTAAAAATTTTAATAACTTTTTAAAGTGAGATATTACAAAAAGTATGTTAATTTTATGAAAAAATAATAAATCACTACAGGTAAAAGATGACAGGAGACAGTATACGTTGCTATTTTATGTTAAATGTAATCGGTAATCGGGACATTAAATAATTTAAACTATCTTAGAACTCATACACATAGTTCATAAGCATAACCAAGTTATATTTTTAGAACTAAAATGAAAGGTTTGATGATTCCATATTTCAATTTATTTTTCAGTATTAAATCATATATTATTAAAATGTACGATATTTTATTTTCACTACATTTTTCGTTTTAGTGAAAACCATAACCAACGTTGATAATCATTTACTGTCAATATTTTCTACGAGCGATCTGAAATCAATTATCTATACAGAGAATGAAAAAAAAAAAAAAATTTATAATTTCATTTAAATATTTTATGAAGAGTGAAATTTCAATTAAGAAATATTTCAAATAAAATATTTCAATTGAAACGTTTCAAATTTAAAACCCTACGTTTAGTTATACTGCAGATCAAAATGGTGCTTTTATCGATAGATAGCTCTTTGTCCCCCCCCTCCCCCGTCACGCCTTTATGTGATGTTGACTTTTGACATTTTTATTTTATACATGCTTTTTCGTTTTGTCGATGACAGATCGCTAGTTTTCAATTATTCAAAATAAATACACTTGAAACGCGTGATAAAATGCCTACTTGCATAAAATCAGGTGGGCATACACGTTTCTGTATAGCTTCGAAATAATCCGCCATACGTGTATAACACACGAGTTGTGTATAGCTATGTTTTAAATAAATACACTGTTATAATCATTATGAAAAAAAAAAAAAAAAAAAAAAACATATAATCGAAAAAACCACACTCTGTACGGTTCCATGCGATATAATATATCGTTTAATAATCCGCAAATTACGTCGTTTGATTCGGCGCACAACAGAATAACAACGACGTACACAATAATAGGTGCTAGTTCGGTATGCGCTCTACAGACAAGTTTCTGGTTCGGTATGCACTCTACATACGTCGTTTTTATTTTTTTAATTTTATTATTGGTTTTAATTCACGTTCTGTGGATGTCTTCTAGCATGGCGAGAAAAAGGTCCGGACTGTCTTAGCGGTAAAGTCGCCAGCAATAGTTATCAAAAAAAAAAAAAAAAAATATTATACTCATTACGATAATCAAAGATAAGACAGTAAAGTCGAAAGAAAAACCCAACATGTCATGTATAAAAACGAAGCAGATAACGCATAGACAGTCGTTGTCCAATATTCCAGTACCAAACGTAGACCGAATGTAGAACGGCAAAACCTGTAGAGTGCATACCGAACTAGCACCCAATAATACACTGCTGTTCGTACAAAAACGTGTAGATAAAATCACTCGGATCACTTGTAGAGCGACGATGATCTAACATCGGTTTCACGCGTAAATGCACTATCGTAATGTAGAAATGTGTCACGTATTCACGACGGAGAAGACACTAGCACGGCGTTTCCTAATCTACAGTAAAAAAAAAAAAAACTTTTGCCAAATGCCGCCGAAAAATGATTAGAGTTTAAAATGTCAAATTCACGGTCACGACGTTTTTCACGCATCCGGCCGAGATGAAAAACCGAACGCGTCAAAATAATATGCGTTATGGTACACTGACGTACGATAGTGTCGAGATGTTTTGAATAATCAGTGAGTGTTATTTTTATGCAAATAAGAAACTTTTTCGATTATGCGCGCTATATGTGTGACAGGTGTCGGGTAAACGATATCATATCAGAACGAACGAGTCGCACCATTATTACCACGACGGGGGAGTAAAATTATCGCCTGTTTTCTAAGAGTTTTATAATCTCCTTTTGTTCCGTTATACCGCCGTTTTTCCAACCACATACGACGACGGTTGGACGCCTTCTACAGTTCTCAACTCTCGTTTTACTCATTTAACGGTGTCTTTGACACCGCTGACACTCGGTTGTTTCGTACGAAACAAACGAAGCGCATTATGCAGTCGTTCGATCCCCAGTCACGCTGAGGAAAATTCTAAATCGGAAGTCAATAAAAAGCACAGTACTTACGACCGATTCCACTCGTTTCGCGTAGATCCCGATGGAACTCGATCTCAAAGATCACCTCGGAAAAAAGCGCGTGCAAAATGTTATAACGGAACATCAATGAACGATATTTTGTCTTGAAAACCGCGCGACAAATGCTTTTGAAGACCTAATCGTTGTTGTTCCGCGGCCGTCTACCGAAACGACCGAAACGCACGGATTAAATTATTGAAATTTCCTCGGCGTCCGCCTGGAAAAGAAAACTTTCTCAAGTCTGAAAACGACATTGTGACGCGCAGTAATGCTATAATCATCACGATTATCGACGTTAGGCCGCCGCAACTTTGACGCAGGCGAAAACGAACGACGTGCGAAAAATCGTAACCAATAGTGTGCACGACAAAGACGTCGACGATTGTGAAGAGAGGACACGGACGAAGTTGTGCGGTGGATGCGGATTCGATCAGGTGATTCGAAGAGTGTACGGTGAATCCCGCGGCGAAGGGGAAATTACGAAAAAAGATTATCGGCAAACGATACGTGCAGTGTGTATGTGTGTGTGTGCAAGCGTGTATAAATGACAGACATGTCCGCCGGAACGATGAATGCCGGTACCGGTATAATATATTATGGTTCGACACTCTCGTTATGACAGGTTCATTTTTTTAGAGGAAAAAAACAGATCTATTCGCGCGTGAATAACTTACTATTCTCATGTATTTATTTATTTTTTTGTGTCGTGGTACAGCTGCAGTTATTGAAATTTTTACCATCGCACGTTATTTCGTATATTATTTAACCCTTAAAGAGGCCCAAAAAGCAATGATTTTTCGGTTACTGATGAAAAAACTCCGTGGCACCAGATTAAATGATAAATATAGTACCTACTCGACGATAACTCAGTTAGGTAACTCATATTTTGCACTCAGACTTTTTTTTTTTTTTTTGAACTTTTTGTAGTTACAATTATAGCTTGACAATTATTAGAAATGTCAATTATATAATTATTTTAGATTATATTATAATATATATATATATATATATATATATATATTTGACTTGGATGCTGAAGCCAGCTTCCTGTATAAAGGATATAACTTTAGTTATTACTATATCTGAAGTGGATTTGAGAATAAAATAAAGGTTTGGTGTGATATTGAAGGCTTTTACCAAAATTGAAAAAGTTACCATTTCTGTCGGTGAATAGAAGGTTATAATGGGCCTACCCAAAAAAAAAAAAAAAATTCCAAGCTACGCCCCTGCTTTTAGAGATTTAAACAAATTTGTGCGATTTCTGTGCAGGGAAGGACATTCAAAAAGAATGCGGGATAAATCACAACGATACTCAGAATCAAACGCCAATATAATATCATGTACTTATTATTACGCGAAATTATATTCGAATATAATAAAAACAAGTCCCCGGAAATGATTACAAAAAAAAAAAAAAACCAACACCGTTGTATATGAAATCGTACAACATGCCGAAGCCCGTAAATAAGTCTAACACGTCGTGCCGATCGCGGTTACAGACAGTGATGTGATACGACTCAATCTACTTTTGACGCGGCGCAAGTGCGAATCATCCCGGGTGAGCCATGCTCGGAGAACTTTGCGCGTTCTTCGTAATAATTATAATAATAGTAATAATAGTAATAATAGTAATAATTGGACGCGTGATATGGCCGCCGCACAGTGGGAGGAATACGAGTTCTAGCTGGCCAAAAGTAGAAAATTTTGGTATTGTAATTAATGATTAATATCGGGAATATTTGCACCCACTGATATGACGACGGTAAATACGGTTATATCACATTATGTTATAATTGTTAATTAATTAGCTGATAGGAGTAGGTAATGTACTTAAGATTATTGCATTAAGCGCAATCACTTGTTATTCGTACATAGCTTTCATTTTAATGAATCAAAAATGGATCAACCAACAGACATAAGTAAGTTACATTTGTTCTAAGTACTATTTATTAAGTAATATTTGGTAATAAAAATTCATAGATATCATAAATCTAAAGAAATTCCACTTTATTTAATTTTCATTGAGTAGACATTTTTTTTTAGAGGCTCTTAGAGGTGTGAATTTTGTTTTAGTTTAAGCATATATATGTACACTTTGAATTATTTCATTTATAAGTTGCCCCAATTTGCCCCTTGTTGAAATAAATTTATTTTTCTAGATGAAAGTAGCATCGTAAAAAAACGCTGTTTATTTGAAGTTTTAAAAAATAATAGTTTTGCTTTAACATCAAGTACTTATGAATTACGAAATGCAATGATTGCTTACATAACTCATAGGCTGGGAGAAAAATCGAATTTAGATGGCAATGAGGAATTTGATAAATGTATTCAAAATAAAGTTGAAGGATTTAGTAGTACGTTAAAGAAGAAATGGTTAGATTCAAATCGGTGTTTGACTAAATTTTTTAAAAAAAATGATAATTGGTTGGATTTAGAAATTCTGTTGAAATACAATTTAGTATATATGTAATATTTATTTACCTATCATTTATGTATTGATTTTTGACCTTATTAATTTTGGCCGGCTAGAACTCGTATTCCTCCCACTGTGCGCCGCCGTTGTTTGTCCCGGAGGCATGCGTAATAATGTTATGACACACGTGGCATATTATTATCATTGTTATTGTACGTCACGGCCCGTCAGTCGTAATCAATGTGCTAAGACGTCAAAGCGAAGACGATGTTATAATGAAATATAAATACGGCCGTGTTATCAAGCCGTTCTGTTCACGGAGTGCTTTAGACGCTAAAAGAAAAAAAAAATCTTCGAAGCTCCAAAACCCAGGAATATCTAATATCAAACGCTTGCTGTCAGTTCCCAAGTGACTCTCAGACGGCCCAGAAAATATTGAAAGTCTGTAAAATGTATCACGTAGATAAACGTAACGATACTGAAAATAACATAATAACATTATGAATTCGATTTTATCGGCGACGCACGGTTTGAAAACCACCGAATATAGTTAGTACGTATGTACACGTTTAACACGAAGACGTTTTGACGCGTGCGATACCGCGCCGTAATAGTATTGCAACACGATAACGTAGTACGTCGGAAGAGAGCCGTTATCACGAACGTGGGGCCGTGGACCGGACGAAACGCGCGATCGCGACAACGGTGTCTTTATTCGGCGAGAAAAGTAAAACGAAAGACAACGAACGTATTGATCGCTAAAACGTATGCGCTGCGTAAAAAAAAAAAAAAACAGGACAGAAGAATTATGCTTACTAAACATTTTTCATCTCGTGTATTAATCACGTATGTTGATCAAGGTCTGTTTTCACTGTTTCGGAACGGGCCAAGACCGAGTCAGTACCGGGGAGCGAAAAAATAATTATCTATCGAGTTTCAACAACGACCGTTTCCTCTTGTCCGGTACAGAGCCGGATCCGGACCGAAAAATTATTGTTCGAAGGCTATTCTCTCTCTTCGGTCTCCGGACGTGTTTGGCCCAGATCTGACGAGTGTTAATGACAAACCGGTACAAATGCCATTTACACTTTCAGATTTTTTTTCGATCTCATCGTTATTTCACGTTAACCGACGGGTTATTTGGATTTTAGATTCTGAGAGAAGCGAAGGATCTTATGGTTTTACAATGATGTTTATTTATTTTTTTTTAGATTCTGAGTGAAGCGAAGGATCTTATGGTTTTTTTTTCTGTAAACACTTTTTCGTATAGAAATCCTTGTCCAAAAGTTTCGTCCAGCAACTTTTTAGATTCGAAATTGAACTGAGATGGTACTTTAGAGAGGTCATTTTTCCAAAATCTCCATAGTTTTTCCAGTAATCAAGAATAACAATCGAAAAACTGAGTAAAAACGGTAAAATCGGTAAAAATCCGCCGTAAACGAGATTTTCACTGTTCAGATTTTAGGTATTTAGTCATAAATCAAAAAGTATTAAAGCTAGAAACTTGAAAATTTTATCCAATATCAAATACATAATTTTTTATATTGGACAACATTTTCAGAACAATTATAGCACTTTTGACTTAAATATAGAACTTTTAATTTACCAAATTGTTTGAAAGTTTTTATGTAATATAATTTTAAATATTTGACAAAAAGTTCTGAACATTTAATATGACCTTACTCATATACCTACCTAATTATCCTAACAAAAGTTCAAAAATCGTTAGTCAGGATATTTTTTTATACACTTCTTTCTTCTCTTCTTCTTTTGGCCATTTTACTCTCTAAGAGTTTTAGCCGTCACTACAATATCCCGCAACTTTTCTCTGTCTTGAGCGATTACACGCCAGTCTTCTATGCCCATTTCCTTCAGGTTTTCCACTACTCCATCAATCCACCTCTTCCTGGGACGTCCCCTCGGTCGTTTTCCCTTAGGTTTCCACTCGAAAACAACGCGTACAGGGTCGTTTTCTTCCCTTCTTAGGATATGTCCTAGCCATTGGATCCTTTGACCTTTGATGAAGCTAGTAACTGGAGCCAGATTCATAATATCTTGTAACTCTCTATTGAATCTTCTTCGCCAACATGACATTCGTGTCAAACACAGGGCCACATATTTTTCGCCATATCCTGTTTTCGAAAGTTCTTAACCTCCTTTCCGTCGTCGCCGTTGTAGTCCAGGCTTCACATCCGTAAGTCAGTGTGGGTCTTATAATAGACACATACAATCTCGTTTTAGATCTTCTCGAGAGCGTTTTTGAGTTAAGAAATTTCAGTAATGCGTAGAAGGTTTTTTCCGCTTTGTTTATACGTATATTTATTTCTTTAGACCAGTCGTTCTTTATGCTCAGAGTTGCCCCTAGATATTTGAATTCTTCCACTTTTTCAAAACTTAGTCCTTTTTTATACACACTTTAATAAATTATTATACGATTTTTTTCGATATTGTCTAATTTCTTTTAAGTTTATTTCTAATGAGTTATAATTGTTATAACAATTGAAGTTTAAATGAGTTATATCTAATTGAATATTTTATGAGGGTTTAATTACAAAAAAACTCACCAAAAATTATACAAATAACCGTAAAATACGTAAACAGTATTTAAATAATAATATATTATATTACACTGAAGCTTTGATCAGAATCGTTTTATACTAAAGAAATGAGTCATCATTTCTTTAAAACTTAACACATTCATCACCAATATTTTTTTATTGCACATCGAACTGTGTTGCCGCTGTACCGTTTGGATTGCTGTTATTTATTACGATGTTAAATTTATTCGGCGTATGCCCACAATAAAAATGATAATAAACCAAAGACATACTGTATTCACGTCGAGTTTTTTTGTATTGGACAACATTTTCAGAACAATTATAGCACTTTTGACTAAAATATAGAACTTTTAATTTTTATTATCAAAAATATCGTAGTATGTATAAACTCTTCAGTCAGATAAACACTTCGAATTGGATACTCGATAATACTGCTCAAATATACGGGGGTCGTAATGAATAGTTGGGATTTTATTAAGACTTTTAACGCCACAATCAACTATCCTAACGAAACGCTTTACAGCTTAGTCCACGAAATGAAATGAGAACCAACGCTTAGACAACATCGAGTGTAGTTGAGAGCAGAGGCGTGCTTAAGGGGGGGGGGGGGTCATGGGTTTTGAACCCCCTCCCATGGTAATATATATATATATTGTGTAATACTAATATTCTATAAACAATAGTGGTCAATAGAAGGAAACATTAAAATTTTTTTTTCAATAATATAATAAAATTTAAAACTATTCTAATTTGGCAACATTGAATAATCGGCGTAGTATTGTTAGTAGTATTTGTGGGATGGGTACATTTAGGCCCCCGTGATAAGAGTAAGTATTGTTACAATATTTAATTTCATTATTCCATGCGCTTGGTCCTCGTAATAATCGGCATTCGGCACTGATAGGTATATATAAATAAATATATTATATCTGTGTAATCGGAACGCGTTACCGTTAATCGTTATAAACCTTGGAGTTATCGTACCAAATTATCCATCGTTATTCGTTATATTATCTTATATTATATTATTTTTACACTGTGTTCAGAGCACGTTGATTATTATCTTATTTGCCAAAAGTTTTGTAATTTGTATAAGTATTTCAGTCTTTACCCAATTGTGAGTGTTGTGACGTTAAAAAAAATGGCAAAAAAAATCACTGACTTTTTTACGGTTAGTGAAAAAGGAAGCTTTGAGACTTTGTAAAAATGAAATATTTCCAAATATTTATAATTTACTAAAAATATTATGTACACTACCTGTGTCAACGGTCACACCGGAACGAACATTTTCATGCCTTAAAAGATTGAAGAATTATCTAACGACGACGACGGCGTTACACAATAGTCGACAAGAATAATTCGTCATCAACGAATTAAACTTGGTACCTACGCGTACTCACATGTTTGTCGTAAAATAATGTGATGGCGAAGTGTCCAAATGGATTTTATTATTTCTGAAATTGCTTTTTTTTTTTACTTCTCAATCGAGTGTCACTAAATGGCGGCGCATGATGAAAATGCGACGCGTTCGTCGAAGTCATGGAAAAATGAGTTTATTTCCCTGCGGATCGCGTCCACCCAAGGTCAGTGTAAACACGTATTTGTATTATTTATCTACAACGACCTTGGAACCGCCGTCGGCAAGCGCAACAGTGCCGACAACACGCGCGTGGCGCAGGAGAGTTTGCTATTATCTTTGGTGGTCGGAAGACGCTCGGACGTTCGGGTACAGCCCAAACACGAATGGATTGTTTTTCTTCCGGTGGCCCACTCACACGCGTTCCGTAAAAAAAAGTCGAATCCGCCTGTACCTGCCACGCGTCGATCGTCATCAAGGGATTTATAGATGATTTCCATAAATCTCAAAGTTAATAAAAAACCTGATAATATATGAGTTGATAATAATATAATTCATATACTGAGGTAATAATCGACTTATAATCAATACACAACATTAAAATCACCTATAAACCTCGGATCGTCATCTCGCTTAAAGGTATTATAATATATTCATATTCATGCATTTTAGATTCTGAGTGAAGCGAAGGATCTTATGGTTTTACAGTGATGTTTATTTTTTTTTTTTTCTGTAAACACTTTTTCGTATAGAAATCCTTGTCCGAAAGTTTCGTCCAGCAACTTTTTAGATTCGAAATTGAACTGATATGGTACTTTAAACAGGTCATTTTTCCAAAATCTCCATAGTTTTTCCAGTAATCAAGAATAACGATCGAAAAACTGAGTAAAAACTGTAAAATCGGTAAAAATCCGCCGTAAACGAGATTTTCACTGTTCAGATTTTAGGTATTTAGTCATAAATCGAAAAGTATTGAAGCTAGAAACTTGAAAATTTAATCCAATATCAAATACATGCTTTTTTGTATTGGACAACATTTTCACAACAATTATAGCACTTTTGACTTAAATATAGAACTTTTAATTTACCAAATTGTTTGAAAGTTTGTATGTAATATAATTATAAATATTTGACAAAAAGTTCTGAAAATTTAATATGACCTTACTCATATACCTACCTAATTATCCTAACAAAAATTCAAAAATCGTGAGCCAAGATTTTTTTTATACACACTTTGTTAAATTATTATAACTTACCAAAAATTAAACAAATAACCATAAAATACGTAAACAGTATTTAAATAATAATATATTATATTACACTGAAGCTTTGCTCAGAATCGTTTTATACTAAAGAAATGAGTCATCATTTCTTTAAAACTTAATACATTCATCACCAATATCTTGTCCGAGGACCGAAAGGACGAAGGACGAACTTGTACCACCAACATCTCACTTACCAGCTTTTTTATTTTTATTTTTTTTTTTGTTCGAAATTACAATTAACCTTTCAATATTATAGATTCCGAAAAAACTGATACAAATAGTGCGAACTCGTTCAAATTCAAAAATTAAGTTTTACTAATAATTTCAAATAAACTATAATATTATGTAACTGTACACGTTGTTTTCGTTGCTTGATACTGACAAATCAATAGATATAGCTGTATAGCAGACGGAGACGGCTGACTAAGATACCTGGACGGAGCACGGGATAGTGTTAATACTTATGATAGCACATTCTGCGTTTCGCTGCAGAAAGTATGGTTCCTAAGCTGTTTTTTTTATTTTCATTCTTTGCTTCTTTTCCGGCCTGAGTACATGTCTCTCTAAAATTGATCAAAACCTTTTAATAACTAAAACGTAATATATAAGTGACTTGATTTACTTAATACTAACCGTTTATACACCTACACGTGTATATATAGGAAATGGACGAATCGTTGACAATTATTTTTAGTTATAATTAGTAATATATCGCGCCCCGGCGATTACATATAATGGCATAAGTCAAAAATTGTTGAGTTTTGAGATAGTTACATCACAAACATTTTTTTTTCGTTTCATCTACGGTTAAAACGACACAACTCTAAACAGTATCTGTATATGGGTTTTGTGTACTTGTGTTCGTTATAGAAAATATTGAACCAAAATAAAATTTGTCGTAAAAACTGGCAAACTCCGATGTTAACCATAATATTAGATAATATTATCTACTATTTTTATTTTATATTTGAAATAACTCATCTCAACCGTGCCTCATTAGATTTGAATGATATTGTCTTCATTACTTAAGTTATAAGTTTCGATTAAGTAACAAAAACAAACCGTTCGGTTCGACGCGTGTACCCGAGTACCGTTTATGTCATTGCTTTTGCGCCCCGTCGTCGTCGTCGTCGTCGGAAACGTCTTGCTCGTGTGACGAGTTTCCCAATTTAATCGCACGGCCGACCGACCCCGTCTGCACGCCCGCCGCGCCGTACCGTACGTATTACATTCGGTCGGGCCCGTGACACGTTCAACGAAAATAATATACACGCCACGTGTGTCTGTTCGCGGCGGGAGACGAAGAGGCAAAAACGCGTTCACGTGTCGGCTTCGTTCCGCGGGTCCGCGCGTCCGGTCAATATAAATCGCGTCGAGTCGGGGCGGGACGGGGAACGAGACCGAACGGTAACGAAACGTGCCTGCGAGGAGTGGGAAAATACAAAAACGTCCGGGTGCACACGACTTGAGAAACGAAACTGCGCGTCGCAGACGAAAAAACAACGACGCCGAGGCCGATAATATGTTTTTTTCGATATCGTATACATCGGACAGGGACGAATGGACGCGGCCGGTTGGGCGTGAGGACATTTGGATGGAAAAAAAATTATATTTTATTACCACAGTAGTATATATATATATATATATTTTTATTTATTAAGATTAAAATGTCTCTGCATATTACATGCTACTACAAGTCAGTTTAAAAATTAAAAATTACAAGATTCTATTTCTAGTTACGATTATTAGTTTAAGATAGGGGTCTCCAAAATTACGGCCCACGGGCCGGATACGCCCGCGCACAAATTTTAACCGGCCCACAGCAACCATAGGACGGTAAATAAAATATAGATATCTAAAAAATGTGTGTAATTTAAAAAGTCGTTATCACGGGCACGTATCGTAATTTATGAGCTCAACGCGACGACAGACGTTGGCCTTTCCTTTTAATAGTTATTAATTAAATGATGATATTTTCGTTCGCGAACCATTGACGAATATGTATTTATAAAACGTCGATAACGGCGTTTGCGCTGGTCAGAGATCAGCCAAATTTAGCGTAAAATAGGAAGAAATAAATATTTTTCAAAACCCGGTTAGTTGTGATGTTGAGAAGTTACCTCCTACTCTTCAAGTGGAAATGATTGATTCATAAAGTAATAATGCACTGAAAATCAAACATCGTGAAGAGACTTTAGTTGATTTTTATACATTTCTCCCAGATACACAGTATCGAAATTTAAAAAAATTTGCAATTGAATATATATATATATATATATTTATATATATATATATATATATATATATATATATATATATATATATATAATTTATTTGTGCAAACAAACTTTTTTGAAAATGAAATTTATCAAATCAAAATATAGATTGGCCATGACTGACAAACACTTGGAGTCAATTTTGAGAATTGGAACTAGTAACATACAATCTCCATTCGATCAAATATTAGCAGAAAAGCATCAATTTCATACATCTCGTTAAAAAAAAAAAAATATTTCAAAAATCATTAAAATTACAATGTATGTATTATCATTTAAATTTATACCAATCATATTTAAGTATATTGTAGACAATATTTTATAAAAATATTTAAAGTAAACTTATATTTGTATATCCATATTTTCATAAAATTAAAAATTATATGTGTTAATACACTTTTGGCCCGCTAAGAGCATTTGATATTTTTTGCGGCCCTTGAATACAAAAGTTTGGAGACCCCTGGTTTAAGATATTGCGAATATTGTGATAGATGTATATATTTTAAAGTTAGTATTTGTAGTGGTAAATAATGGTTGATCTTCGTCTTCGCATTGGTCTAGTATAAAAAGATCTTGCGGTAGACGTGTTTTTAAGCGTCGATTTATCGTTTTGATTCTCTGATAGTAAAATGGTGTTTTGAGACATATTCTCAGATGTGGTATAATATTTAAATTATAAATCCTATTGACACATGATATTGACTAATGCGTTTCGATACCGCTAAAATATCGATACCTGCATGAAATCGTGCTTTACACTCGTGTTTGTATTTACAGCACCAACGGTTTTTCAAGAGAGTCAGAATACGGCTTATCAAATTTTCTGTAAAAACTGGTTGATTTCGGTCAGATTTCATAAACGCCATAATTGAATATTATAATATTTACGAAAAACGAAACTACCGCTTTCGACCAAGTGAATAACGTGTCATAGATGAAGTTTCTGTGGCGTGTAGTAGTTGGCTTTATTGATTTAAATAACGTCGGATGATTCATATTCGGAGAAAATTGAATTGTTATATGACGTACAAGATTTTATATAAATGATTTGATCTTACTATATTATAAAATTAAATTTTTTTTTTGCGTCCAAACGGCCGCGTCTAAATTTGCCCTAGATCACATATACACGTATACACCGTAATACACGCTGTTTTATCGTGTGACGTAGCCCATGTGTGTGTGTGTGTGTGTGTGTGTGTGTGTGTGTGTGTGTGTGTGTGTGTGTGTGTGTGTGTGTGTGTGTGTGTGTGTGTGTGTGTGTGTGTGTGTGTGTGTGTGTGTGTGTGTGTGTGTGTATGTGTGTGTGTGAAATAAAATATTGTGACGTTAAGAGTACGAGACGCTACCGCACATTCCGTCAGAGCTGCGGTCTGAATCGGACCATAAAATACAACACGCACACCCGGCGTCGTGTGCGACCGGTCGCCGTCGTAAACGTACCGTCGCCGAGACGGGACGAAAAACAATAACGTTACTCGCGCGCACCGTACTCAGGTGATCTACCCTCGGCGAGACGATAAATTTGCCAAAACGTTTGCGTAATTTGCCGCCGGTGCCGTCGTGTATATATATATTCGCGTCGAACACACACACGCACGCACGCGTTTTACACAGGTACACATAACATAATATATTACGTACACCCGGAGCCGCGGGTTCGACCACGTACGGTACGACGGGATACGAGTTCGGACTGAAAAATCGGTTTCAGGTCTACACACATACATACGTATACAAGGAAGGGTCTAGATTATTTTTTCGTCTAAAATATACATTACGATTTTAATTTTTATTACATTTGAGTTCCGATATTTTAATCATAAGTAAAAATCTGATGAGAAAAGGAGTGATTATGTTTTTAATAAATATAATTAAATAACCAATATAAACATTTGCGTCCGGTGTGATTTATACCTGTTTGGCATTAAAATATACTGATAATTCTACATATAATATGAAAGATAAAATAAAAACGATTACAAATAAAGCGATACATAAAACAAAAAATGTTGTCATAACAATTTTTCAAATTTGTGAAATATTGAAAAAAAAATGGGGGGGGGTGCGCTGACCCCATGGACCACCATCAGATACGGCTTTGTACACGTTGGTACATTAGAATCCCTTCAATAGTTATCTATGAGTTCAGTTTTTTCAATGGAGAAAACAATTTTATTAGATTTTGGTGTTAATTAAGGTTTTTTCTACACATCTTTCATTGGATCTTTACTCGCACTTATAATAAGAACAAAAAGGTCCGGTTACTGATCACATTTGACTACCGTATACTTATTATTTTTATCACGATTATTCATAAAAAATCAGTTTTACAATATATGTGTGGTGTGATATAAACGATGTAATAGTCATTTAGCCGGCCAGTTTTTTAAAAAATATAGCAGCGACGGGAGGGGAAGGCGTACCGAGATATTATCACCCACTGACCAAATTCTAAATACGTCTCGTAATTCTACCCCCTATCGGACACGGGCTAGCATAAACGCGAGTGCAGGAATACTCAATAAAAATATATGAGAATCCATACGCTTTTACAATTGCAACTACGTAAAATAAAAAATGATGTCAATCAACAAAATAATATACCGTATTGTGGTTATCGATTCTTTTAATTATAAAGTACTTATGTAAGGGCAAAAATAATCAATCATTTACAGGACCGGTGCTATTGAATCACGCCAAAACAACATAAATTGTGACACAAAACAAATAAATAATTAAATAAAAATAGGTCATTTTTTTCAAAATATATACGAATTTCGCTGAGTACGCGATACATAATTATTCTTATAATCGAATTTTCATATATGATACATATATATATATTATTTTGCTATCGTAAATTAATAAAAAGTACAAAATTATTAATAATGATAGTAAATGTACCGTCTTAAAACGTATGCTTGAACAAAAAATAATGTTCGCGAACTCTTTCAAGAACCTAAATTAATAAATTTATCAACTCTCGATCGGATCAAAAAATCTTAAAAAAGATGGGATTTTTTTTTTTAATACACTCGTTTTTAAGGTCAGCCTTGTAGATTATTAGAGTGGGATCGCCGTCTTAATTATTTACCATCCAAACAATTTTAAATATTTTTAAAACGTTTGAAAAACTATTTTCGAAAAAACGTTTTGAGAAGTCGGTGAAACGTGATAAAAATAAACACTAGTTTTCATTCATAACTGATATAAATAATTTTATTGAACGTATTATTATTAATAAATCATAATTTTATAGCTGAAAGCAAAAAGAAAAAATACTGCTTTAAAAGTTAAAAAAAAAAAAAATTTGAACAACTAATGACCAATGAAATATTTCAGGCTGTTTATTTTCGGAAAGTTTGCCGATATCTGGTTCGATTTGAGACAACTGAATACGGAGGTCAGGTTCTACATTAAGGCGGTTGCGGTATTTGGTTTTAGCAGCCGTGTAATTTATGTGGCGTGTGTCATTTTTATCTATTATTGAATTATTCGATACATATTAGAAATACTATAATATAGTGCATGGCTGGAATCGAAAGTCACATGATCCAAAAAATTGTAAAATTAGTTGTCGACACTGTCTTATAGAACTTTTGACGAGGAATTAGAAACTGTAATTAATTATAGTTTCTAAACTCACAATAACCCGTGTAAATATCATTAAGATAGAAGTAATAAGTGTCAAAAGTAACATGTTCCGTTGGATCATGTGATTTTTGTAACTAATTCAACAAGTACGAAAAGAAGTTACAGATATTGTTTAAAAACTATGTTAAAAGTTAAAATTCAATAAATATTCGATTTATTAGAAATACATGTGTGAATGATACTGTTGTATTCTATTTTGCTATTATTTTTATTTATTTGCAACATTTTGTAACTCATGAAAATGTTTAAAATTTAAAGTATATATTTAGAATATTAGATTCTTATTAATTAAAAACAAAATGTACGAATCTATAATACATTATTCTATTTTATTATTGTTGCCGCCGACAACGGCAACATTTTAATTAATAGGAAACCCGCTCGGGCGGCACCGGCCTAATTTTAAATCACCGGTCGGCCACATACACACGCACACGCATACAGACCCCACACGCATTAATTAAGTTCCTATTATCTGTTATCTGTTTGTGAATTATATATTAAGATTATTCAAATTGTGTCGTGTGTTATTTCGTATATTTTTTCCCGTCCACTGTCTTGTTTCGTCCGCCTAATGTGAACTAAGTCCGTCCGTACTTATTACGTGCTGTGATCAACATTATTATAATTCGTTAGCTCAAATAGCCTTATTATTATTTTTTATTATATTATTATATTGAGTGTGCGCAAATCGCCACTTGTTTATTATTCTTCGTGCGCAAATCACTGTGTTTTTTAATATATTGTTTATTATTATAATTTGGTGCGGGCGCGAATCGCCGGCTTATTATATATTTTATACGTGCGCGAATCGCCGTATCTTTAATTATTATTATTTTTT
The DNA here is from genome assembly GCA_027580255.1 of Therioaphis trifolii. Taxonomy (NCBI): domain Eukaryota; kingdom Metazoa; phylum Arthropoda; class Insecta; order Hemiptera; family Aphididae; genus Therioaphis; species Therioaphis trifolii. Next base: position 43,116,162 of record CM050408.1, on the reverse strand, counting down.
ATTGTAAGTGCTATTCGCCACTTTATGCATTTTTCTGTTATATTATTGTATGTTTGTAAATTTATTAATTAGGTATAGGTAGCAGCTGGCCAGCAGTGCACCGTTAAATTGTGAGTTATTTTATTATTACTTAATTAAATTATTTATCTATAAGGTGTGCCAAACAGGCAATTATTTATTATTATTTGCCATTTTATTATCTAAATTTTTAAGTGTTGGGCCAAAAGGGCCGTAATTTATATTAATTTAATTGTATCTTCGTGTTGCTGTGAATTATTATCTTTTTGTGTGTTATTTATTAATTATTATACAGCAACACAGTTACCATATTTACATTTTGCATCACCATTTTTTCATATCGTTTTAAGTTACCTTTTTTTCCATAGTTTTAATTACACACCCACACACATACACACACCACTTACACACATAGTCGGACAGTAGTCGCGCGGCGATCCCAACCACTGCTATCCGATCTATTTACAATTTACACACAGACACATAGTGTGGCCGACACGGTCGGCATAGCGCGACGTAGTTGGTGACCGGGCGCGCGTGATATTATTTTATGCTCCCGGCCCAAACAATTATTGATATAATTTATTTGTCATGACTCACATGCTATTATAGTACACGTATATTAGATATACAGAGTGTGCTAAGTAATTTTGTACGTAAAACAATTTTTTGTCTTTTTAACTACAATAAATCGTAAATTTTTAATATAATATGATTTGATAATTTCTTTTCATTCTTGGATGAGCCTTAGTGTCCCTTAAATGAGCTCGCGATGCGCTAAGGTTGGGAATCGCTGAAATAGAGGATCGTGCGCGCTTGCCGGGGACGTTATTATACCGCGTCCGCGCAGCGTTTAAATCGTTGCGATTTCCACCGGCGCACAATGGAAAATAAAGAATGAGAAACATGCAAATTGTCGATCGTGCCGGCCGCCGTGTGTTACCGTATGACAATACGGTTTGATTTAAATTGCATCGCTCGTTTGGACGATCGACGGGAGTGAAAAAAAAAGGGCAAACCATTACGACCGTTGTTACCATAACATTATTTTGTTTGCTATTTTTTTTCTAATAAATATTAGAATTTTGTTTGCTATTTTTATTTCTAATAAATCGCGACGATTACGAGAGTTATGACGAGTGACTCGTATTTACCACACGACCCTCGACTATCACTCGAACGGTGATGGACGCTATGATAAAACGTGACGCGGCACTGTCCGGTGTTCGAGCGGCCCTCTTGTCCGCCGAAAACGCTCGACTCGACATGACGTCGGGGAGGGTCAGATCCGTCCGTACGCGGCTTCCAGCCCGCCTGACGAGGGTCGGTCAGAGTGCCGGCTCAACTGGATCCGCCTACGCGCGTACGTGTTATAATTTGTAATTGTGTTAACACAAATTAATTGCACAAAACAATAATACACCAACTACCTACCGGTGCTGAAACAGCGCGTCCGCGCGTTGACGTCTCAAAGAGATTTCGTAATAGAGCTTTTGGGGGGGGGGTTTACTCGGCATACTTCACGAGAATCACTCGGGGAATTCACACTTGAAAAACTTTGGGATTCGTTCGTGGGGTAGTAGAAACGCCACAATTAAAGCAGTTTTCGGTCACGTGTTCGTACGAGCATGGATGGCGTCATGACGAATGGAAGCGTACGCTATAGAGTCTGTTGTTTAAACGTGGCGTAGCTAATGGAGCGGGGGGGACGTCGAGTATAATACGACGTCTCATAAAACCCGTTTTTTTTTTTTTTGTTACTGGAACATTTCGTTGTTATTATAATTATTTGAAATCCCTGCTTCTGGTTATATGAATCACGGTTGTAAATAATATGAAAATCGTAATTACGTCACACGGCTCATGAGCGTTGTAATAATTTGTGTGTATATTGCATAAAACACGAACAAAGAGGTATTACGGGTAACGTTACCCTGGCGTTTTTATTAAAAGAAAAACCACTTATTTTCCGGGTTCGGGGTAGATTACATGAAATATTTCTGTGGTTACAAATTGTTACGTAATAAATCACATGGCGCACGACGACGGTTTCCAGGTCAAAATGTCCAATTCGTTGGGGTGCCGGGTGGAGATGCCGGGGTCACATTACCTCGGCACCTTAGATTAAAAAAAATCTATTTAGCCCAGTCGTTATACTTTTTTCCTCGTGATATCAAATTGTCATATAACGTAGCCAAAATTGTTTAACACTGACACATTTTTGTTGACGAATGTTGACTATGCAGATGTGATGTAGAATGTTATAGACTTTGAATTTGAAATGATTTCGTTCATAGAATAACCACGTCACAGATTTCTGTCAATAAATGGATTTTCGATCAAAAACGACTAAGAACGTATCGCTGAAATCGCCACCCAAACAATGAGGAAATCATTAAGTTATTGATGGACATTTTATTTTTTCTCCGTTTTTAAGCACGGCATTAGCATCCACGTTCAAAAAACGCCTGAAAATCTAGGCCACAGGCGCACACAGCAGTCGTGAGTTCCATCGCATGTTTTTTCGATCAAACGTCCGCTTTGGACTGCGCACCGTGCACATTCGTCTGGACGGACCGCATGACAAATCGGACACTTCGATATTTCTGTACACACGACGGAGGAGGACCGATGGTGGCTGTGGCGTCATCGTAGAGAGAGACGAATTTTTTAATTTTTCAACGCGTTTCGTCGTTAATCGTTTTTCAGAAATCCAGACGAGGCGGTCTATACGATCACACGCCGCGACACGGACGTGCGCACACAAAGACGACGACGACGACGGCGGCCAAGTGCAGCAGCAGCGAAACGGTTAGGTCATGTCGTCGTGATTGATTCGTTATTCTCGACCGACCCCGGTGTACTTCCGCGGGGGTAGAACGAGTGACGGTCGTTTCGTGAGGGGAAGGAGTCCCGTCACGTGCCCCCGATAATGCGACTTAGTGTGTGCCGAGTACACGGCGTATCGCGTATGACGTACCGAAAGAACCACGTCAGATTTCGCGTGCGGACGTGCAGTTGTTGTCGTTTTTTTATTATAAATCGGCAAGAGAAAAAAAACTAATATTACGCGTTGATTGATGTCTATTACGGTGGTGACCGACTACGGTCCCGCGCGCGAATCCGGCCCACGATCATTTATAAAGCAGTCCGCCAAAGTATTAAAGAAAAGTTGAAAAAAAATGTATTCACGTTAATACAAAAACACAACATTATTACACGGAATAAATATTAAATGTCAATCTTATCTCAGTGTAAGTTTAGTGTCCAGTGTTTTACGTTATTTTCCGAAAAAAAGAAAACTCTGATTTTCGTGTTTTTCGAACTCGGCGAGAGAACGAGTACTTTTTTCACTTAGAACATTGGACACCCAAGGATTTTCTTCGGTAAAAAAATGTTATCCGCCGTTCATAAATGAGATTGAGAGAATATCAGTGTTGGCCAACGATATAGACATTGAATTAAACGTTAATGATTCACCGCGGTGTCGTTAGATTTCAACCGTAACGTCTTTTGAGTTTATCACTAAAACAGAACTATACATTTTGTCATAAATTAAGTATATTATTTTATTAAATTCAAACTTATTGTTATTACATATTTGATTTGATTGCAATTATTTCTATGTTTATTATTCAATCAGTTTTAGCAACACTTTTACAAATATCTGTTCAGTGCTAACATTGGTTTTCGAAAATTCCATCTTGATAACGACGGCTATTTTGGGAATACCAAGTGGTTGCGCTATAGCGAATTTTATTATTGCCTGCACGTCTCAAGTGTATATAGAGAGGGGTGGGGGCTTGAGAAGCGATGCCACTGTTAAATGTATTAGAAGGGGAACTAGTGAATTTCCTGTTGTTATACATGATCAGTGAAAAATAAAAATTCGAAAGAAAATTATATCATTTATTTTGAAATAAATATTTCTTGAACCCCCTGGATGGATTTGTAAGTAATGACGAACGCGCGATTGTTTTATGGAGGGAAAGGATGCTCCTCCGCGGAATTGTGAAATTAAAAGCTGTGTGTACACAATGTAATACATTTGAAATTAAAATTTTAATATATATTAAAAAATCGGTGTCAACAGCAATAATGTATTGTTTGAAATGAGGGATCGCTTGCCTCTTTCAATCACCGCAGTCACTCTACTTGATCACTGCCGTGGTCATAGTAAAAAAAACACATTCACGCGTGTATCACAAAGTTAAAGGCCACTGCCATCGCCTCCGTCGTTGGCGACATTTCTACGTAATGATAATACTGAACGTAATATAGTCGCACTGAACACACATCTAATCCAATCCTTCCAGTCCATTAGTCAAAGACGTAGGCCAGAGCTCTGTGGTTTCATCAGTCATCACAAACGAATGTCTCCCATAAAGACCTCAAACTACCCAGTGTCAATGAACTTGTTAAAACCAATATTGTCGACGATTCTACGCCAAATTAACCACAACAATGTTCTCATCAGTGATACGACCTTATGTCTTCGTAGTTCGTGGTAATGTTAAATATCGCCTAAACCGAATCCGGTCGAGAGATTTACATAAAATAATGTGTAGTATGTCTGTGTGTGTGTGTGTGTGTGTGTGAGTGTGTGTGAAGAAAAAATTAATGCAACAGTATATAAATGATCGGGAAAAAAATCAACGAGACCAAATTAGTTTTATTATTATCTTGTGTTGATCTTTTGGTTGTGTACGAGTTGATTCCCAAATATTTGTTTACCTAGGTCAAGATCGGCGTAATTAATTCCGTGAGGCGATTAATAGGTACGAGTCAATTTCCTTATTATTGTTGTGTTATATTTAAATTACAAAAATAATATTTTACCATTGGAAATGAAAATTTTATTGATTTACCATTGCAATTTGTTTTGCATTCAAAAACATTCTAGAGTGTAACGGCGTGCATTGGACAAGTCACCAATGCCAACTGTTGGTAAGCGTGTTTCAAGCGTTTACCTTCTTTTCGATATTCCCTCAGTCTAAGAAAAAAGCAAACTTTGACGATGATTGACAAAATTTAGCACCTCAATAATAATTGTTGTGAAAATATTTTGAGTTTAAAATTCAAATAAAAAAAAAAAAAACACGTTTGGAGTCTTGTCAGCTATGACTTTGCTGTGATGTCTCCTGGGTCATGCCAACAGACTGAAATCCGGGAATCGACCAGATCGAACCCGAATATCAATGCACACGTCCATAGGCTGATCTACGGGGTGTATCGGGTGTGCCTTGGGCACACCCTAACGTAACAAAAAAAAAAAAAACAATTTATAATATAAATACGCATTAATTGAATTTCAGTTTTTCGTAAGTAAAACTGCATGAGTTCAGTCTGTGAAATAATAATTATGTGTATATTTTACCAATCGCTATTTTACATTATTAACGTTCAACAAGCCAAGATGTTTAGACTAGTAAAATCGTCACATCTTACTTGTTTATCGTTATATTCAATATATTAAATTCGATGTGATTGTCCTCCGAACAAAAACTACTAACTAATCAAAAAGTTTAAAGTTAAACTTCAAAAAGTCCAATTGGTCTAATAGTGGTGGTAACTGTTTTTAGCGAAAAAAAATATTGCTTTTCTCGGAAACCGAGAATATAATATATTTTAAATATATTTTGCACATTGTTTTACGGAAAAAATTGTTTGCCGAAAAAATTCCAAAAACGGTTGAATTAAATTTTGTTTATGGCTTAATCATTTCAAAAAAAATTACTTAAACATAGAAGTCTGGGTCCGCCTACGACAAATTGTGACTCGCCAGGACGCCGAGACCGTTTTATTTTTCATCATTTCGGACGGTAAACACGTTTGGAAATCAAATATACTCAAATACAATAAAACTCGAATGGAGAAAAAAAAAATAAATCAAAAACCACTCACAGGGCAGCACCATGTGGTTGCGGACGTCGACCAGCGCGGCCGTCTGGTTGGACGAGAAGTTGGCGACCGGCCCGAGCTTGATCTCCACCATGTTGACCAGCGGGCACGCGACGCTGCCGCACGTCCGGTCGGTCGCTCGGCCGCCGTCCCGCGCGAACATCGTGCCCAGCACGTCGTCGGCCCGCGCGCCGCTGATCATGTACGCGACGAACGCGTTCCCGGCGATCAGGCCCACGTCGTGCGCCACCTGCAACACCGTCGTCATCGTGATCGTGAGGTTCGGGTCCGTACCGCGGCGCGTGAACGCCGGACGCGAGTCTCGGACACGACCTCCAAGCGCGTCCTCGAGCGTAGGGGAGTAAGGGGCGTTCGCCTCCACCCCCATAACAATTTTGAATTTATAAAATCACTATTATATCGACAAATTTTTAATGATCAAAATTTTAATTTATTGTTATACCCAAGTAGAAAAAACTCAATCTCCACAAAGATAATAAATTAAAAGATAACGACTACTAATTATTTGTCATTAGTTGTTTGCTTTCACCTAATTGCTTGCTATTTATTTGCATGATTTTTAGATTAAAAACTTGGTTAAGGAGCCAAATGGGGCAAACCAGATTGACAGGACTGGCATTATTGCATGTGCATAGAAATATAGATGTAGACATAAATGATGTAATTGACCGGTTTGAAAAAACAAACAAAAAACAGATTTTATTTTATAACTATTGCTGGTCGAGAAAATGATAATTATATTTGTGTTATCTTTATTATAATATACATTTATTTTTTACGCGTAAAGTAATTTTTTATCACACAAATATTTACATGTTTTTATTTTTTTTTTCATACGTATAAATCCAAGCCTTCATGCTTATTATTATTATTATTATCAGTGTCGGTCTGGCCCATCCGGATACCCGTCGACTGCCCAAGACCCCGATATTATTTTAATCGTTTAGGAGTTCACAACGCCAAAAGCCAGGATTGAAAATGTAATGTGAAAAAATAGCTTATTTCCAGACGTAAATACATTTTAGTCGGAAAAGTTCATCTTTAATCATTTATGTTTCGTAGACTAGGTAATCAATTGTGATTTCTTGCTCTAGTTAACGAAGCCGAATTTGAAAAATCTAAAAAATACATTTTTGGTATTATAAAACTCAAGTTTTTCGCCATGATTATATAAATAAAAAAAAAATACATGTATGTATTACGAGTATATAAAATCCAAGCCAATTTCGTAAGTCAGTTTTGCAGAAATTTAATAAAATTATTTTGCGAAAATAATGTATGCAGAGAGATCCTTTAAAAATCATTTTGTGAGTTATTCAATAACGATTCGTCGTATGAACGATAGATCTATCACCCGTAACCCTCTTACAAAAAGCTGGAGTCTAAATAACGGTAGGACCTATCGTTGTATGTGCACGCGTGTGTGACACATATTCTCATCGATCTGTTGTTTAAACAGCCATACATTACACACGATAAATAAATAATTAGGAAAAGTTAATTGCATAATTACTATAATTAATTTAGCAATATTAATATTGATTTGTATTATTATTGTGATCATTGGGTGTTTTCTATTTATCATTAATCGTAACTTAATTGAGTTGATAACATTAATAATTGTCTGTTTAAAAACTGATATAAATATCGTTTTGTCGTCGATGCCAAATAATCGCGTGATAAGTCAATGCAGCGAGCGTATCCTTCAGGTCCTCTCAGTCGTGCAAACTTCTCGAATAGTTCTCCGGGCGGCTTTATCCGTAGTGAATGATCTGAATGTCCGTAAACAACACTATCGTGTTGTCGTGTATCTCTATGTGACAAAGGATGATAACAGTAAAACATACAGTAATAGACCAATCGGATTTCATTAAAACTTTACACGTTCACGTTGATCAGTATCGTCGAAATAAAATACGTTTTCGAACGATTTGCAACTCGTAAAACAAGAAATATCGCCAATGTTATGGGACGATAACTAAAATCGACCAGCCATTTGCGTCATGGCGTATCGTTTGCCGAGCCGCACGTAATTCGAACCTAATTGCGTATTCGTGAAAAATCCATCGAAACTTATGAAATTTCAAACATTTCGTATGAACCGTAATGGTTTTTTTTTTTTTTTATGCAGGTGAAAAAATTTCCTACCGAACTCATAAAAACACGACGTCATAAACTCATAACTACAAAACTGTCGACTGTTTCGAAATATCACACGGAAATAATTATGCGAACACGTGTGTGTTCAAATTGCCTATAATACACGCCGTCGTACGACACAGTATGGAATTATATTGTATTAGAATTTAAAAACGATGATTTTACTGTATTATGATTAGTTGGTTGTCGAAAACGACCAGAGAGAAAACGTATTTTGTTTTTTTTTTTCGATTTATCATAATAAAAGGCGAGCGACATTCAGCTGTTGACAGTGCATAAATAAACCGGATGAAAGTCCGTAGATAAAATTACTTGGTCGATAAAACAATACCCGTGTCACAGGCGATTTTTACCCCCCTGAAAATTTTACCGGAGGGGGGTAAAAATCGCCTGGCGTAACAGGCGATTTTTACCCCCCCCCCGGAAATTTTACCGCTGGGGGGGGGGGGGGGGGAGGGGTAAAAATCGCCTGAGGTAAAAATTGCCTGACGTAACAGGCGATTTTTACCCCCCCGGAAATTTTACCGCTGGGGGTAAAAATCAACTGGTATTACAGGCGATTTTTACCCACCTACAAATTTTACCGTTGGAGTAAAAATTGCATGGCATGCAAAATAATACAACTGCTGACTGGTAATACCTACTGTGTATTATTATCAAACTTAAAAAAGAATGCGATCTGTATTTTTATTTAGTATTTTACTCCTTTTTAATTTCTAAGTGGGTTACGAGTTTTTTAATAATAATATTTTATATAAGTTCTTACTCAAATGGCATTGGTTTATTTAGAGTAAAAACTAAAAATAGTAAAACTTACCTCTTTTTGGAATATCTTCCCACGGTCTAAACATTTTTACTTAATTTAATAAACAAAATAAATCAAAATTATAATTTCTTTGTTGCAGCTGCACGCCAAAAATAATAATCTTTTCTGTTGTAGAATATGATTATTATTAAAACAATGAAACAGATAAGTATGACGAGAATGTCATTGATAACATTTATACAATTTGTTTAAATATTCTAAAATAAAAACATTTCAAGTATAACTGGTATAATTCATACATAGATAATGTCAAGTCTAACCACGGTGTTATCAGACAACTTAGATGGCATAGACGTCCCTTAGTGAAATTTTAAAAATAACTTCAATAATATTATCATTAATATTACCATCGAATACTGAATATATCATTATTTAATTATAGAATAGACGGATAGCAGTCTGTATTCAATCATTACCAGTCAGTAGTTGTATTATTTTAAAATTTTAGTTTATAAGTAATTATAATATAATATTATTATAGAAAAAGAGCTACAATTAATTATCTGGGTGGCAAATATTATCCCAGCATATAGTGAAATTAATAAAATTGTAGATAACTGAAAATTGGCTGTTGTGCCAGGCAATTTTTACTCCAACGGTAAAATTTGTCGGTGGGTAAAAATCGCCTGTAATACCAGTCGAATTTTACCTCCGGCGATTTTTACCCCCCTACGGTAAAATTTCTGGGGGGTAAAAATCGCCTGTTACGCCAGGCGATTTTTACCTCAGGTGATTTTTACCCCCCCGGTAAAATTTTCAGGGGGGTAAAAATCGCCTGTTACGCCAGGCGATTTTTACCTCAGGCGATTTTTACCCCCCCGGTAAAATTTTCAGGGGGGGGGTAAAAATCGCCTGTTACACCGGAAATTGAATCACAAAACAAATTATTTTTTATTTGTCAAACACTGTCGTGTTCTATCTCGTGAACAGTCCCGTGTTTTTAGGCGAAACGAGATTAAAAGTCAACGGATATCCTCGAAAGCGAATAGCAACGTCCCTGTGCGTGTCGAGTGCAAAGAGAATATTATTCTCGTGGCGTATGATAAATATCGACACGATACTCGTGTTTTCGGCGGCGCTTGAACGTGGTTGATACGTGGTTGGTAAATAATGGTATTGTGTAGCGCAGACGCATTTCATCGTACAGTTCTATCTCGTCGTGATGGTTAATAAAACGGCTCCATTGATCGAACTGAGAGAGGGACAGCATGGTGAAACTGGTCAAAATATAATTTTTGTATTTTGAAAAAATCTCATTTCCATTGAAACGGGAGGGCGATAGATACGTTTTATTAGTCAAAACATTTTAGAAACGTACTTTATTAATTACAATTGTTTTTTTTTTTATTTCTTAAAGTTGTGACGAATACGGTAAAACTAGAATTCAATTTTATTTTATTTTTATGATAAGCGCGCATGAGTTCGTTATCTCTTGATAATTATTAATTATTATAATTTACGATTAACTACAAGGAAAAACATATCATCTATCATTTATCACCTTACACGTTAAGTATGATACACCTACTCTATAGTCTATGATACTCTAAAGGCTTAATTAATGTTTATCACAATCAATATTAAATCTTAATTAATATATGATAATATAACGACCGTGCGTTTTCGTCGATTATAAAATATAATCGCATAGTATATCATAATTATTTTGTACGCAAATAAATCGTGATCCCTTGTTTAAAAACTATGTATTATTACTGTTTGTTAAAAACTGATGGTCGGTGGTGCGGGGGCGAAGCCTTCACGGGTTAGGTTTGTAATCTTTGTGAGGGATACCTTAAAAATATACCGTCACTTCTTCGCTTCTTTCAACTTCAAATACTTATATTTTTTTGAACTATTTATCCAATAATAACAATATTAAATCATCGAAATCCTCACCTTAAAACAAATTTCCTTTTATAATATCATATCAACGATTGGGGACCAGCCGAAAAATCAAATATCCAAACAATTCAAGCGTTCCAGTCTATCTGCTTACGCATCATCTCAAAAGCCTCTTGGAATGTTACGAACAGACAACTCCTCGACGAACTTCGAATTAAAACCATTCATGATACAGCTTTTATTTTCTACAGAAGATTTCATGGGAAACTCATTTCAAATACCAACTGCCTCATCTTTCAATTAGCTTCAAAGACACTCCCGGACATTCCCACAAAACGTTTCAAACGACACCGGTGTAGAGACCTACTTAGCTTGTAAAATAAACCATAATTAATCAATGTAAAAGGTAACACGACTGCGATTTCTCTTTTCAAGTCTATCATAGTCAATTTTCTCACAAGTGTACACTTAGTGTACATATTGTATAGATTGTAAGTTAATAATAAACGCTTTTATACTTAAAAATATATATATATATATACAGTGTGTAAACGGTAATCGAGAACACTCAATATCTTTGCGTAGAGACCTGATATTTGAATTCTGTTTTTTTGGCAGTTGTTATGACATAAAAATACACATTTTTATAGTCTTTGAATTTTTTTTACTTAACTAGTCACGCGCATGCGCATGTCAACTTTTTTTTTTTAAATGGCAACCCCCTGCTTTAACCACTAATTATTTTTTGCCTATTTTTTTAATGAATTTTGGAAGTTGAATCAACTTTCTAAGTCCAAAATTGACCAAGTTACAGCAATTCAAAAAAAAAAAAATTAGAAAAAAAAATGCTCTCGATTTTCAGCTTTTTGGTTGTAATTCTGAAAATAATTATTATAAGATTGTTAAAGATTTGGGGAACAAACGTTTGGTGTGGTTTAATTGTTGGTAAATTGCTTGGTCCATTTTTTTATGATGGAACACTCAATGGTAGACGATATTATAATTTTTTACTAAATGAATTACCAATGATGCTTGATGATATTCCTTTAGATCTGAGAGGTAATATTATTTTTTAACACGACAGTGCTCCAGCTCAAAATTCTCACATAGTTCGTGACTATTTAAATGCACAATTTCAAAATCGATGGCTAGGAACTTACGGACCCATTGAGTGGCCACCACGATCACCTGACCTAACTCCACTAGATTTTTTTTATGGGGACATTTGAAAACAATAGTGTATACTGATCCCCCTATAAATCTTCAAAATTTAAAAGATAAGATAACAGCAACATGCAATCGACTGACTGATGAACAAATTACTGCTGCAACAAATAAAGAATTTATGCGGCGCGCTGAAGCATGTTTTGTTCACGGCGGAGAACAGTTTGAACAATTTATTCTTTAGATTTTTTTTTTATTTTTAGATTTTTATTAACTAAATAAATTGGTAGCTTAAATAAGAATTGAATTTGTTATTAATTATTAATACGTTCTAATAGATCCATTAAATGTAAAGAAATAAACAATATTCTAATTTACGTTTTTTCTGCAAAAATAAGTTATGATTTATTACACAAATAAAGAGAAAATTATTCAGTAATTGAAGTTAAAATAACGTATTAATATCACCGTAATAAATAGTTATAAAATTGTCAATCTTTAACAATCCTATAATAATTATTTTCAGAGTTACAATTAAAAAGCTGAAAATCGAGAGCATTTTTTTTCTAATTTTTTTGTTTTTTTGAATTGCTGTAACTTGGTCAATTTTGGACTTAGAAAGTTGATTCAACTTCCAAAATTCATTAAAAAAATAGGCAAAAAATAATTAGTGGTTAAAGCAGGGGGTTGCCATTTAAAAAAAAAAAGTTGACATGCGCATGCGCGTGACTAGTTAAGTAAAAAAAATTCAAAGACCATAAAAATGTGTATTTTTATGTCATAACAACTGCCAAAAAAACAGAATTCAAATATCAGGTCTCTACGCAAAGATATTGAGTGTTCTCGATTACCGTTTACACACTGTATATATATATATATATCATATCAACACAGTTTTACCATAAACATTTCGAAAATCATGTAGACTGAAATAGTTTTAAATTTATTTTTTCATAAAATCTTTGCGCAGTATCTAATAATTTATTTTAAAAAAATAAATAAATAAATAAAACGTAAAAAATAATAAATGAAACAAAACTTTTTGCATTTGTCAAATACATCTGAAACGTCCTGTATATTAATAAATAGTAATATTTATATTTTACGCGTTGGAACTGTTTTATTCAAATACAATATCTGCTTAAATACTATACAACACTGAATAATAATTTATATTGGTTTTCGTAAAACCAATTTGTTTTTCTTTATGAAGTTAATTGCTTTTCTGTAATCAATGAGCGGTTGAAATATCGAAATCAGTGATTACTTTAGTCGTTTTTTTTGTTAGGCTCTTTTCAACGGTATTACTTCATTCATCGATTCTCCTCTTAGTTAATTTTCCTCTAAGTCATTACCACCGCTTTCTTTCCAATAATTTTATTATTTTCCTCGTCTTTAAAATCCGGTGGTCGTGATTTTGCGGCTCAACGTTATTTTACGCGATTTCTCTCGTTTATATTTTAAATCCCAACATGTTCAGTAGTGAACACTAAATATTTTTACAAAGTAGTCATATACTGATTTTAAAGGTTTAGAAATGTATCACTCATCAATATTATTGTTGGTTTGGTGATTTTATCATAGTTTTGGATATTAGTTAGATATAGTATGATTTATATTTACACAGCATCATTAGTATTAAAGCTAACTAATGATTACATAATATAATCTGTACTGCTTTTCATACAAATGATTTCAGATTATGCATTAATATTTCTACGAGCAACAATTGGTCAAACGTTAACTTGGATATTTGTGTATCTTTAAAAACAACGAATTTTCTATTAAATTAGCTTGGAAATGTGCTGAACGACAAGTAATATTACTGTAATTACAAAACCCACACTCACACACACACACACACACACACACACACACACACACACACACACACACACACACACACACACACACACACGCATAAAACAAAAAAGGGAGATACGACGAAATAGAGATATTTTCTTCGAAACGTAGTTTATTTATTCTATGTATACGTAAAATATTATTATCTTATACCTACTATTAACGCAACATGTCCTCGTCAAAACCGATTGAATGACTATTAAAATTTTACAAATTAATATTTATTGATTACGTTTTAAATTACAATAAATACAATGTTCATCAAGTATGTACATTTATGGCTCTGTTAAACAAGGTCATGGATCACGTGTTCGCATATATTTAATAAATGATTAAATTGAATTAATCAGAAATTGATTTTATATGATTTATTTCGATATTCGATGTTAATGAATTTTTCCAGATGTATTGAAAACTTGAATTTTAACGAAAAGTTAATAACAATTAAAAGTGAAATCAAATCAACTGCAACAATCGATATTATGTTTTGACGTTTGGTGCATAAAATACACCTTAGATGGATCTCAAATTAATTTTAATACATACGTTTTTTGTAAAAACGTTTTTAAAATTTCACTCGTCAGTTGATTCTGTAATGCTATTACGCTTTTATAATTGCAACCAAAAACAGCCGAATCATTTTTTTTGTCTCTAGACAATTGTATGATCGTATTGATTCGTGAGTTGAATAGTGTATAATACGGATTTTATTATTGACAGTGGTAATCGAAAAGCACGAAAGTACAATAAAATGTATCATATTTCAATACCACGAATTTCATTTCGAGTTGATTCATTAGAACTACGAAATTTATACACAATACAATGTACACAATGACGGAGTGAGTAAAAAGTGTTCAACTCAGACTGTTGTCGTCGTCGTTGTTGTTGTTGTTGTTGTTGTTTTAGTCGTGTGCAGACTGCCGGGTGACAATAAACGTTTGCGAAGTCGAATGAAAGTGTAAAACGCAATTTAATCGAAAAGCCATTTCCTGTTTCGGTGAAAACCTTGCACACAATATGCACGCACATTCGTTATTTTCGTGTCTCCCACGCGGTATACATTCACTAATATACGCCATAGATAGTTAAAACTTTTTTTGTTCGACCCCACCTAGTAGCGAGTAATTAATTTTTTAATCAACTTAAATAATACTCTGGCGAAATTAATATGAAAAAAGTAAGGAAGAAAGAAATAAAGAAAAAGCAAATCCGTAAAGTCACGGAGAGCGTTTCGCTCTTTTAAATTTCATTAAACGTGAAAACGCGCGCGTTTGCGCCGTATTATACACTCGGGGAGACGTCCATTGTTTCGGTTTTGCGTGGGCACGTGATTTTGCCGGCGATCGAGAAAGAAAAAGATAACAAAGGCGTCCGTGCGCAGCGTCCGCTCGGGTCGAACGAAATAGCAATAAGAATGAACCGACGGCGGAACAGTCATCGCGTTGAAAAAACGGAAAATGAAAAAGTAAAAAAAAAAAATAATAATAATAATAAATAAACAGAAAGAGGAGTGGAACGAGAAAAGTAACAGTGGCAATGATATCTGATCGGCCGCATAAATCCAACGAGCGGATAAACCCGCGAGGCGTACAGTGACGTGTAACGGCGGACGGCTCGGGAGCGCGTGGAGGTGTGCCTCCGTCGTCGCGTGTTTCGCGAATAATTGGATCGGCGCGTAAATGCGGGGCGTGTGTGCGCGTGCGCGTGTGTGTGTGTGTGAGTGCGCGCGTGCGTGTGTGTGTGTGTGTGTGTGTGTGTTTTCATCGTAATCAACTCGCGACAACCACAGCCGTGTATTACGCGATATCGTTGAGATTGACGTGCGTGCCGCACCGCCGTGTTATTATCGCAGGACCGGCGGAGGTGTTCGGTCGTGATTGTTTTGGTTATTTGGTTTTTTATTTATTCATTTATTTATTTTTTTTTTTTTTATGTTATTCTATTCGCGGACGGAAACGAATCACGGCGTACGACGTCTTCTCCGGCGCGTAATAATGGTCGAGAACATTTATCGTCGCCCTCGTCATCTACTGTACCTTATCGTGATGTACGCGAGTGCTGGCTTAGTGCTTGTCATAAAATAATAGGGGTCTCAAACGATATATTTTTAAATATCGATATCGAAGTGATATTTCCGATATTTTATCACGATATCGAAAAACCAAATTTAATATCGATATATCGATTTATCGATATATCGATATATCGATTTATCGATACATCGATATCACACTAATTTACCATAACACAGAAATATATTAAAATATTATATACAAAAAAAAAAATGTAGTTTTTAGTTTTTTTTAATTGCAAATTTTGATGCAAACTATGAACTGAGTGCACAGACATTAAAAACAATTTTTGAAGTACTATAACTTAAATATTTTTAAATAGATGAAAAATAAATATAAATATTTTTGTATATGTTTAATGTTTATTATGCAACTCATAACAGTACAACCATGGGATAATGAATATTATTACATACACATTGGGTAAATTTATTTTAATTTCTTAAAATAGGCACTAAGTGAACTAAAAATAGATATCAGATATAGATTATTCTATATTTAATATTGATTATTCAATATTATACTCATTACTCATTAGTCATTATTCATAAATGGATTTTTTTTCTATTTATATCACGATATTTATTTAGATATCGATATCGAAAATATCATGATATTTGTCATTGATATCGATATCGAAAATAGTCAAAAAATCCTTACGATATCGATATCATATCGAAATATCGATATCGTTTGAGACCCCTATAAAATAATGTGTGACCCGCGGTTCGACGACGACGGGGATTCGGAAACTCGACGGCTGCGAGTCTGTCACGATCGCGGGCCTGCTCCACCCACGGTCAAGAATACTTTTTAAGTACAATTCATTCATTTCAACCCTTACTCCCTCGCATTTTCTTTTCGTGTAAACAGAGTCGTGTCTAAAGCAAAAATCCGATGCACCCCCGCCCAAACACGTCCCTCTCCCGGACGTGCCGGGCTGATCTAACCATCTACCCTAAGTGGATATTTGGTTACTATTCTGAGTGGGGGGGGGGGCTTGACGTTTTTAATGTTATTTAAATAAATAAATTATTGATAGCTATTACCATTTTTATTTGAAACTTATAAATCTGTTATTTTTGACAAGTATATCAATAATTTCATCGGTATTGCAGATACATTTAAGTATATTTTTTTCTATTTACGAAATTTATTGAATCTATTGAACTCGCGATGGAACGATTAGTAAAGTACGGTAAAGGAATAAAAACATTCCAAGAGAGCTTGATAACGTTCTGAGAGGGCTACATGCTCCTTAAGCCCCCCACAATATCCACCAATACCACCTACATCAGAACTTTCAAGAGCAGGAAGGAGCTTCGGACACGCATTGTAGGCGTCCGGCTGATTAGAATTCAAATTTGAATATTCAGATACGACTCTTCACTTTTATAAGCACTCGATATTATCGATTTCGCGAGTTCGATCTGTTTTTGACGAAATACGAACAGTGTCCTGTACCTAGTCAACTTGTTGGTAATCGATATCAATTATAATGACCGTATTAAATTTTGATAATATTGTTATTTATTCACTATTAGCCAAACACTCGTATTACGTACGTTTGTGGATGTGTTACAAAAACACAATTTCGGAGCGTTTTATTCAACGACGTACAATGTGATACTTGGAATTTTAGAGCGTGCAAAGGGATCTGGTAAAAAGCGGTACCGGTAAAGGAAATGTATGTGTGAGGGACCTGACCTGGCTGACCTACACAGCGCGCTCGCGTTTATCGCCGTATCGTTTTTGTTCTACTTTTATTCGACGATTTAAAACCCATTTACCGTCGCGTATAAAACACACCTATAGACGAAATCTGATCTTCCGAAACAACAGACACGCAAATCATAACACGAACGGTCGCGCTCGCGATTATTCTCGCGAACAACCGGCGACGTGCTATCGTTATCGACTTATCGTAAATCTTCCGAATGCTTACGTTTTCCCGGCCGTAAACCAACCCTCGCGATAAATATTAATTTAACCTTTGTCCGCACAATGTAAGTATGCCGCACTCTATTTCAGTAACGACCCGTTCTCGATCGTACACTGACGAAAACTATTACGGTTCATGATAATAATAATAGTGATAATAATAATAATAATAATAATAATAATAATAATAATAATAATAATAATAATAATAATAATAATAATAATAATATAATATGATAGCACGTCCTCGTATACATTTTATGTATTCGATATCTTCACGAACGTCGCCCACTTCGTGAAAAGTGTCCATAAAATAATATTACAATATTACGCAGGCGATTCCTGCAGATAAGTCGAATCTTGATTAATCGACAAATTGTATTACTAGTCATTAAGTCCGGGACAACCTCCGTAGACATTTTTAGACTCTGAGTGAAGTGAAGAATCAATCTCATGATTTTATAAAGATATTTATTCTTATTGATTTTTTTTTTATGCCAAGAACCTTTTTTACGGATCGAAAACTTCACTCGAAATTTCACCCACTCTTCAGATCAGAAATTTTACCCGAATAGGGGATGTACAACTGGTGGTTCGCGTACTATTTTAATCTAGCTCTCGTTACTTTTTAAAATAAAATCACTTCGGAACACTTTGATAAAACGTTCATATAATATCATAATGTTATATTTACGTGATTTAGATATATTATATGTTTATAAATTACGTACGATATATAATACTCGTATTTGTAAAACATGATTAGCAAACATAATAATTCGTATAAATGCCAACGTTGGTGTATTTTAATTTTTATTTATCAAGAAAGTTTACTATCTATGGTATAGTATACACTATACGCACAATAAGAAAATCGGTTAAAATAATTTACGAATCACTCGATAAAGTCACCGTCCAGTGATAAAACCCTCAGTGGCAGGACTTAATATAAATATATGGAAAACATTTTTGTTTTTTTTTTTTTTCAAAGAAAACGTCGACACCGTTTTCGATTTAATCGACACGTCGGGCCGTCAGTGAGAGCTGTGCTGGAAAAACGGGAGATACGGGATTAGAGGGTTTAAGCAAGAATGGAGTTTGCGATGGAAGTTTTAATAGTGGCTTTTTACCAATTGATTTATAGTGCCTGTATTGAGGTATCGGTATGAAGCCATGAAGGAGATTATTCGAAATGTACTAAGTTACTGAAGTGACGACACGAAGAGAAATGAGTATATTTAAATACATTTATATTAGATTCTCGGTGAAACGGACGATCTTAATATGGTTTTACAATGATATTTTTTTTCTGTTAACACTTTTACGGGTAGTAATAATGTTTCAAAAGTTTCATTCAGCAACTCTGCAGTAGATCGGATATTTTATATAGATGGTACTCTTTAAAGAAGTCATTTTTTCTCTATTCTCTATAGTTTTTCGAGCCTTGAGAAAAAACTGCGAAAAAACCTAGTAAGAACGGCACTACAATTTGCCGTAAACGACCCTTTCGCTTGATTGATTTTAGTTATTTATACTTAACTCCGAAAGAGATTTTGATATAAACTAGAAATTTTCACTGCAAATAAATGGCATATTGATACGTCAAAAAAATTTAATAACTTTTGAGCTAAAAATAGAAATTTGAAAATCTCTTGTGTTATTAAAGTTTATCTCTAATTACATTTTAAATACTTAGCAAGAGGTTTTGAAAACTTGATTTGAGCATAAACATTCACTTAATTAACGATGCTGAAAACATTTCAAAAATCGTGGTACAGGTTTTTTTTATAGGCGATTATGTAAATCATATACGATTTTATGTCAATTTTTATCTTTGAATGTTTATTGAAAGAATTGGTCCATCCAATCATTATGAGACTTTGAATACAGATATACAACGTGTTTTGAAACTTTCGATTAAAAAGAATTTTTCAATATTGTCAAACAAGAAAACTTCAAATAAGTCTGGGGAGAAAAAAACCACCGACAATCAGACTAAAAATGATGAAATATATAAACGTATATTTTTACACCAAAGCTTTGCTCAAATCGTTTAACCGAGGATATTGATCTATCGTTTCTATAAAACTCATTCTACTCATCACCGTCATCTCTCGTCCGAGGAGTAAAGAAGTTAGTTGTTTTTTTTTATTTAAATTTTTTTTTTTGCACTCTGGAGTTTTAAATATTTGAACGTATTAAGCATTATTAGCACACTAGTCAGACACGTTCCGACAGACACCGTACCGTCCAAATATACTATACCGACCGTTATTGTTTCTATACCCAAATTTTTTTTATCCACATTTTAAGTTTGAATTTCGACAAAATACGTAAAAATCACGGAAAAGTGCGAAATGTATTACATAATATTTTATTTAATACTACCAGGTATGCCTATAAAAGTTCCGTTCCGTTCCGACAAAACATTCTCGCACGGAATGCCGGACGGTCTCTGTCGGTTCGCAACGTGTATGAACGTAATGGAAACGTTAAAATGTGAATCACTGTATTTAAACAAATGTAAAAATATTTTACAGAACGGTACGGTGTCTGTCGGAACGTGTCTGACTAGTGTGAATCATACTTTATTGGGTCCTCAGGTAAATACCAAACCTAATCTTGATCTAGACGGTTAACCCCAGCGCTTGATTTGGAAAAAAAATAGAAGGGAAACTCAGCGGATGTTTGATGAACGAGCGTTCCTCACAAAATTAAGTCACATTACCGTGGGGGCAAAGCCCCCATACCCCTCTTCAGCCACCATTAATCTTCCAAAAAATAAATTTATTGTACAAAAATATTTTTAAAGAAAAAAACACTTGTTTATAAGTTTTATTTTTAAGACATTAAATGTTAAATTTTTAATTAATTAATCTACAAAAAATTAAATATTTTATATTAAATAACATATTTTGGTAATATTTCGCATCAGAAAAACTGACGATTTACAAATTCTCTTTAGTAAAGAGGCTGTCACACGAAGCGATTTTATTCGCTGCGACTACTAGCAGCGATTTCTCGCTGCATCAAATCACCGTGACTAGGTTGTCATACACGGGGGTCAAGGGCGTATTTCTGAGGGGGGGGGGCTTTTCAATTTTTTTTTTTTACTTTTTTTATATTATCTGTATTATATTATAATAATCATTAGAAAAAAATTACGAAATTATTTAAAGTCAAAGATTATGATATAGGTGTGTAATATATTGACAGAAGCGCTCGGGATTTACCCAGCTCGTATCGTATCGATTATCATATTACAAACTGTCAGTGGTTAAACTATAAATATTACGTAATAAATATTATTTGATACAATAATTAAAAATTATGGTAAAATATGTTATATATTAATTGATTATCCTATGTGGCCCTACTGACGCGGGGTAGCTTTTCGTTATCAGTAAATCGAAGAAGTGCACCATTTAGTCATACATAATCTGTGGTCGTAGCGAGTAGTGACAGCCCCTTAAATGTTGCGTTCCCAGCGTTTCGTTTCAAGTAAAATAAATAAGGGGAACGCTAAAAAAAAAAAATTTAAAAAAAAGGGGAACCGATTTTTTTATCGGTCTCCAAAAAAAAGTGAAACAAAACAAAACAAAGAGCAACAAAGACGCGTCGCCGTCCGCGCTCACCTGGAGCCCTCTGGCCAGGTTCCTGGCCACCGCCTCGCGACGTCCGTTGCCCTCGAGCTCGCACTCCTCCCGGTCGGACAGCACGTACGCCATCTTGGACGCGAGCGTCATGAGCACCGCGGTCCGGGACGCGGTCCAGCAGCCCAGCCACGCGCCCATCAGGAAGTAGCCGGGCGCCAGCACGGACACCTTGGGGTACAGGTGGACGACGACGAACGCGACGGACACCGCGTAGCCGGCCACCAGGCACGTACGCGTGCCCAACCGGCCGACGGCCGTGGGCCCGAGCAGCGCGCTCACCGCGGCCATGGCGAACATGGCGGACAGCAGCACGGAGCCCACGTCAGTGGTCACGGTGGCGAACCCGCCGTTCTGCTTCAGCTTGTCCGGCCACCACCACGCGGATATGGAACCCTGCAACACACGCATACATTTTAATGTAGGGCGACCATGTTTAAAATAGTAATAATAATAATAATAATAATAATAAAAACCAAGTCGTTTATTACTTGTACTTATCGTATTTATTGTTTCATTGTCTTTGTTTAAGTATGTTCAGTAACAAAAAAATAACAAAATAAAAATAGTATTTGAGTAAAAATGTATCAACTATTTGATTATTATGATCAATAAAACAAATAACATAATACAATTAACGACATAAATGTATTTTTGAACCATTTCAGTTTTTTCTTCAATTCCTACATAGACACTCTAATGAACTAATTTCTTAAAGAACGTCTAGAATGAGTTTTACTGAATATTAATTGAATTTGAAATTATTACAAAAAATAACGAATTATGTATGAAAAAACATGTAATTAATATGTCAAAATATGACAAATAAAAGTGTGCTCGTTTAGCTTTGAAAACATTTTACATTTTTCAAAGTTTATGAAGCTTTTGAATTGTAGCTATTCAGGCGGACGCTCAAAAATTTCGCGGGCAGATTTTATAACTTATCAAATTATTCTGGAAAAGATGGAAAAAAAAACGTTTGACTACATTGAAAGTACGCAAACTAGAATTCATAGGATATTTATGGACGACGATCAATTATACTAAAAATACTCCAGCAGCTTACGTTACAAGGAAACATCGACCGGAAAAGAAGTGTGGGAAGAACACGAATATCTCTCGGCTGACAAATCTCTGCGCACGGTACGACAAAATATCACACGATTTATTTCGGACATCACTCGACATGCAGTGACTCCGTTGCTCATAATATGGTATTATATCCGACATCCGAAACGGATGAGAACTAAAAGAAGAAGAAAGTCGGTCGTACTTGACGAAAAATATGGACTCGCGTGTAAATCCAAGTCATAATAACAATAACTGAACACGGCATAGTCGGGAAAACGAGTAGGAGGACAATAATACGCGTCGAACGGCTTTTGAAACGACATAATATTATGTGTACGTCGACAGTGACGAGCCGGCCAGATTTTTCGGTTCGCTCAGTACTTTCGCTAAAACTGTTCGTAGACTCGTGCAGAGTCGGTTTGAACCCGCTGACCGCGCGTAAACTTCACGTATAACGATAATTTACGTACTCGACGACATATTTATTTGGCCCCACGTGAGTACAGTCTGACCATAAGGTTCTCAAAAATTTTGCGTTCGACGCAAACGTACAGGCGGACGAGCGCAAAACCTATTTGATACTTAATATAATATACCGGGTTTCGAGATCACAGAAAAGAGTCGGTAGGATAAACGGACAATATGACGCCGATAGCCGGCAAGTATATTTCGTTTATAAATTATTCAATTATAATACACGCCGTACGGGAATATAGTGTTACGAGCCCCTGAATAATATTATGTCCACTATTAGTTATTATATTCGTATTTATATATGATGTCATGCGTTAGCCAAACAATAGTGACATGTATATCGTCTCAGCGTGTAAAACGAATGCTGAGACAGCATGTTACCCGGACGTGGACGGACGTCGGCCATTATCTAAATGACCGATGCCGGCAGTCGGGTATTAGCCTTCACAGAACCTACCCCACAGAGTCTTGTAACAATTTTAGTGTGATTTTTTTGAGTACAGTATTAAAATTCGATATTTTTGAGAATACGTAATTCATGACTCTTTTTATTCTACGTTGTCTTCCTTTCCGGGAAGAATCCGTAACAATACAAGCATTACGAAAAAAAAAAAAAACTACTCGTATTTCGGTAATATTTCAATGCACGCGATAATAAATCATTAATATTTTTGGTTATATCCTATACGTATTTTCGATAAATAGGTAATAGCCAAACGGTAATCACGTACAAAACAATTATTGTATAATTGTTTTGTGTTGTCAAAACGTGTGCTGGTTACCTACTCTGCGACAAAGTCGCGCGTGATAAATCATTCGAAACCGTTTAGACGGGCACTCTTCGACCCGTGGCCCGTCTTGTCTCTGTTCTAGGGCTGCAACTTGTTCGCGCATAATCTACAATTTTTACCTAAAATAACGGAACTCGTTTGCACACATGATAACGTTAAATCAACAACTAGTTTGAGTGCAATTTAATATTTATATTCTGTTTTTATCTGAAACGGAACTTTCCGTTGGAACTTCGCTTGATTATAAGTTATGACTATCTTTCAATATGTCAGGCGATTATCGCAGCGCGACTTTAGTCTAACGTGACAATTTTCAGTGAGCGCGGAACGTATTGTACGACTCACCATTTATAATTTTTATCGTGGATTTCGTATTAAGTGAAATGTTTGAACCGCGCCGTGGTAATAAATGTATAAGTCTAAACAATTTTGAGTTTACGAAAACTCGGAGTACAAAAAACTTTTGCGTGCAAACCAGGGGGGCCCCAAATCGAGGCCCACGGACACGTTTTAAGTATAACTGATAACCTCTTTTTTTTTCACGGTGGAGGAGCGGGACTTGTTGCCGTATAACGTCCGTGCATTTCGGTGACCGCGGACACTTTGAAAAATAATAATTGGCACGCCGCCGTCTAAAACGTTTGGAGATTCCGATTTGGATAGTCGGACACGAGACTATTACCGACGGCGACGTGTATGCCGAGCGCATATGCCTACGTAGAAACGTAGGTAGTTTACACTGCTAAGAGCACTCGTAAGGTTTCACGGTAGCTGCAGAAGATCGCCAATACAGCATCGCCGCGATGCCGTGTGCTCAGAGTACAGTCAGCGTAATTGTAGACGTATTGCGGATTATAAAACGTTTTGTCGAGTTGAGGAATACTTTTTGTGCGACGACGCGTCAACAAGTGTACACGCATGTATAGCTGTTTTTGCTAGTAGGAAGTATCATTTCATTACAATGGTTACCTAATCACCGTTACGATAACGATTATTATTATTATTATTATTATTATTGCCGTTGCATTCCGATTATTATTCGCATAGATCGCAATCTCCGATCACGCGCCATCTTAAATGCAAATAATATACGTATTACATACGTTTTAATATTATAAATATTGATAAATCATGTTATACGTGCCTACGCCTAACGGATGTACCTACCGTCCGAGTAGACGATGGAAACCATTACGAAATCAAACGTGATCGTTGTTCTTGAAGTGCAGACGATAAGGCGTCTATGAAATCTCCGATGATATTTCTACACGTCAAATGTGCACACGACGCGTACGTTATACGTGTGTACAGGGTGTCCCGCGAGGAATTGACCATTGTGATATCCTTCGGGATAATGAAGATAATCGCATTATATACTTTCTTTTCAAAAGGCTCACAGGGCTTACAGGTCTACAAATAATTAAAGTTTCAATCGATTTCTATGTTTCAGTTATAACTAAACAAATAAAATTACTTTATTTTGATATTTTCGGAAATTTTGAAAATAGCCGATTCATATAGGGAGAGCTTATTTTTCTGAAAATTTTGACATCATAACTTTTAACTTTCATTAATTAAACGATTTATTTAAGACAGTTTTTTTTAATTTTCTTTTTATATTTTTAGTTTTGAAATATAAAAATAATTGAATCAATGAAAAGTAATAAACGTTTACATTTTCCAATAATGAAATCCATTGAAACGGCCGTCTTAAATATTTTTTTGGAATAATTAAATTTAAAAAAAAATTTCTTTTGAATTTTTACCGGAACAATAAAATTCAATAAAAATGAATCATTTGCAGTTTTTAACCCTGTGAGTCTTCTAAAACAGAATCCGATTATCTTCATAATCTCGTAACAATCGTCCAGTCCTTGTGAGATACCCTGTTTGGGGATTGCACACGCTCAGAAGTCACGTTTGAATTTGTCGCACGCCGACACGCAGGTCGGTGGAAACAAATTAATATGTACTCATACCGTAAAAAATATACGATAATAGTTACCCTCCGTGCGACGTGCGAGCACCACACTCGACGGTACCATCGTTTGAATAATACAAACGTCGTGCAGTCGAGAAACGCGACACGCGTGAGCTCGAATAAATCGTCGATTTACGATCGATATCGACGGACGGTCAGTTCCGTTTGTGCCTCGCCGTCCCGTTTCACGCCGAATTTATTTCGCCATTGTCCTACTTCCCCGAATTTATACACTTCCACTGTCCCATTTCATTGAATTAATTTGTTTCAATGAAAATAATTAATGTCGAGTTCGTTAGGAATCGCATCATCAATATAAACCCGACGTAATGAGACTAAAATTTTTGATTTTTTATTTTTTTTACATTGTGTAATCTATTTGCTATACGATTTATTAAGCGATACTTCGAATGGTTTCCGAATTATGTTACTGAATATTAATGCAAAATGATTTTGTTTTCTTCTTACTTGATAAATTTTGAAAAATCATTCATATTGCGCATCATTGTATAAATCACGATTTACTGCATACTGTATTTCGAAACAAAAATAACTGAGGACGGTGACGGTACGGGTAGCATATAAGCATACCATACATTGCTAGAGACCCATAGCCAAAGCGTGAGCTCTAATTGGTTGTATTTAACTGGTGATAACAATTCAAATTTGGAACACTGATAAGCGATAATTGATTATGATACTTGCTTTGATATTCTAGTCTTAAAATATATTATCTGTTTTCAATTTGTTTTTTTCACTTTTTAGTCTTACCTTTAAGAATACATCCCTGTAAATTATTATCCTAGTAATTGTATAATTAGTTATAAATTATAATTAACTAATATTTAATAACTTATTTATTGGCAAGCTACAACTTGTTAGTAGACCATTTAATATTTATTTACACACCAAGATAATTTCTATTAAAAACATTCAGTTAAAATACCCAAGACAACATTACAAAGATATAATATACTGTAAGTAAACAAAATTTGAAAACATATTAAACATATTAAAAATACTTCCATAAAGTAGTTTTAAATTATCTTGAAATACAAAAATTAATAAAATATAGGTTTCCCAGTCATAGTATTAGTGTAGTAAATAATAATAATAATTCAAAAATCGAGGCCAGTTAAAAGTATTATGATAAAAAATAAAAAATAAATTATAAATACAAATAATAATAATAATAATACAAACTTCCTTAACATAATTAGAACTACACAAATAATAATTTAGATAATTCAAAATGAAAGTCAGTTAAAACATTTAGTAAATCAAAAACTATAGTAGATATTTTTTATAATGATCCATGGCTCTTAGCATTTGGCTTATTTGAATTTATATTAAGTCCTAAATTTCTTTTTCTTTTTTTGGGAGGATTTTCACCTTTTGGAGGTTATAATAATAATATAGTTTCAAAAAAAACATATAATTTCAAAACATTGAATATTGATAATTGTATAATGTTATCACAATGTAATACGGCCAATGAGAGCGCTCGATTTCTTGTGGGTCTCTAGCAATGTATGGTATGCTTATATGCGTACGGGTAAGGTACGACCAAAGCATTATCTAAATTATTTTTTCGAAGTGGATCTAAAATATATAACGTATTTTCAATTAATACTAAATTTAAGTTCAAATGATAATTTACTTCAAAGCTCATGAAAAAAAAATCCTGACAAACGATTTTTGAAATTTTCTAATATCTTTAGTTAAACGTATGATGAGTATGAAATAATTTTAAATTATAAGTAATAATAACTAAAAAAAATGAGAGAAACCGATAATGATTAGTATTCATAATACAATAACATAGTATTAAATAAATATTTTTTGGAAAACTTTGAAATGTTTTTTAAAATCATCAACTCGTTATAAGTTGCAGCGTCAAAATTAAAAAAAAAAAAATTAAATAAATAAATAAACTCAATAAAATGTTGACAAAAGAAATCGAATTGGATTATCTCTATTACGGTGAGAGGTATAATTGTGTTGAATAAATCTCAGTGGGGCAATTAATGTTCAACAAAAAAAAAAAAATATTTTCTCTTAAAGTAACTAGTTTTTTTTTATTTATGATTTTTTTTTTTTTTATATATATATAACTTAAATCTACACAAGGAAAAAAGCAGACGGGCGCAAAAAGATAACAAAAAATGGGTAGGTACAAAAAATTATCGATAAATAAAATCGGAAAAACTACTTTCGTCTAGTCGACGAATCGACCGCCGCGACGGCACGTCACACGCTGGTCGCGAGAACGCGGTCGTGGACGTGTGTGTCGAGACGAAAACGCCACTATTATTGTAACGTCGTATCATTCGTGTGCAATAATGTTTTGGATCCGTGTCGATCGAGGACCGTGAGGAGACGTCGCCTCAAAGGATTCTACGCGTTCGAGATCAAAAAACACGTTTAGGGCTGCCGGCGAAACACATTGGTTTATGTACAATGTCGTTTCGTTTATGCGATTTTGTAAATTTATCTATGACGTGTCATCAAAATCGATATTATAACATTTTGCTGTATTGCATTTCGTTGAATAACAAGATATATACACATCGGACAGCAAACATAAAAACGACGATTATATATCTATCATCTTTGATTAAAAACGTAAAACACTTTTTAATTCACTTTATTTTGAGACTTTCTAAAATTTTCCAGAACATACGTACTATCGGGGAAGGAGTTCACGCTTAGTAAATATATGTTTTTCTCAGAGTGCTATTTACCGACTTCAATTGGTGTAAATATGTTTCAGAGGATTTTTTCACTAAATCGACTTAATTTTATAGTTTTATCAGACATGTTCTTATATATTTTCCGTGTTTTTATGCACAATATGACATTTTTTTTTTTTTGCAATAATTTGGATTTGAATAAATATGTTTACACTTTCAAAATTCTTTCAACATTACTTTTAAAACTATGATTAAAAAAATAAATAATATTCAATTGAATTATTTTATTAAAAATTTGTGTTAAAAAATATTTCAACAAACTAAGTGCTTTCAAAAGCATTTTATGCAGTGAAATTAAT
The DNA here is from genome assembly GCA_027580255.1 of Therioaphis trifolii. Lineage (NCBI taxonomy): Eukaryota > Metazoa > Arthropoda > Insecta > Hemiptera > Aphididae > Therioaphis > Therioaphis trifolii. Next base: position 43,087,326 of record CM050408.1, on the reverse strand, counting down.
GACATGAGTACCTAATATAGTAGTAATTTGGACGTAAATTACCCCGAACTATATATTATTTACTGTTAAATGTAAATAATTGCGGTATAACAGTGGATAAGATTATAATGAGGCAGTGTTGTACGAAATCAAGTCAAATCGGTACGTAATAGTATAGTGACATACATTTTTTTTGGGTGGGGGGGTACTTGTTTTTTCCTCTCGGCTTCTCTAAAATTTAAACGTTCATATCTCTTCGACTATATCGGTCCGATACAAATTCAAGTACATATCAAAACTTTCTAAAAAATAAATAAATATTTTCGCTCATAATATTATCATAAATTATGGTTTCCATAAAAAAAAAAAACAAAAAATAAAAAACAAAATCTAAAAACAAAAAAAAAATACGTGGGAAAAAATTAATTAGAAATAATTATGCGGTATCGTATACAGGATCGAATCACAACGAATAAAACTTCACGGACCACCAGCTGTGCACTATCCTTCCGTCCAGATTTCAGTGCACGCCTATAATGTGATAATATGACAGTTGTGATCGTTACGGGACATTAAATCGGTCGGAAAAGTAATAAACGTTCGGCGGTACACTTTATATGGGTTTCTCAGCGGTATACCAATGTCAACCGGTGGCGTATTCAGAAAACTCGAATGAGTCGGGCACGGGAAAACGTAACATGATTTTTACTACGTATTGAGTATTGGCAATTAACATGCGTAAATTAATTAATTAATGATCAATGAACGAGTGTCGGCGATCGATAGGACGCACCGACGTACGACCGCGTAGACACGAGCACAGCTTTTTTCCGCCAAATACGTAAACGGTTAGATTCCCGTTTCCGTAGAGTTTAGGTCAAAGACGTTTTCATCGAATATACTTGAGGAACCCTGCACTCGTGCACTAAATATCACGTATTTAGTGATATAACAGTAAATTAGTAAATGATAATATACTTCACAAATGCAACACATTTTTTTTTTCTATTCATTATTTTTTTTACTTTATTTATTTATTTTTTCTAATTAATACTTGAATCATACGCTGCAATAAAATTGCTTTTCATGATTTTTGTAATTTTAAATCTTTAATAAAGATTTATCCGTTAATTGTCTATGATTTATTTAAGTTTGTTTCAAATTCAACAATAATATTTTGTTTCACATAATTTTATCACTAATTACTGGTATATCACAATTATTAATTAAGTGACTGATTGAAATTTAATTTATCCCAACATTTTTAATATCGCTCGTAGCATTAAATGCACACCTAGTGACTAAAGGATAGAGTATTGTCACTTTGATGTCTTAATATGCGCAGAATAATATTTTTAAATCACGTACATGATTTCATGGAAAAATTAATCGAGATCACTGACTTAATATTGATAGAACGCACAACAGTTTTAATTTGTTCAATTCGAATTTTCAAAAAGTTTTGAAAAGCATTATAAATTAATGACCAAACTTTAATAAGATATTTTAATACCATAATTTTTCTAAAAATTCTGTTAAAAAAATGGCAATCTTAATTTTTTTAAATGGTTAAATTAAATTTTGAATTTTAAAATTTGAGTTCCAAAAATCAAAAAAACTTTTTAATACGATTTTCCTGTAGCGCAATACTATTATATCAATTGAAATTTGAATTAAAATAACGAATAGAAAATAAATTGTTGCATTTGTCAAATATATCTGACTCACTCTGTATATAGGAAATATAATACTTGTAATTGAATAAATTTAAAAATTATATAATTCAAGAAACGTGTAACGGTCACCATCTATACAGTAATACGCGCGTTAGCACGCCACAAAACGCGCGTATGACCGTTCAGATGGCTGCGTGTAACGCGCGTTGTACGGAAAATGTTCTATTCAAACTATATGATATATGAATAACTTATAATATAGTAGTTATTAGTTGGTACAGCTCAGATTTTTATCGAGAATGGATGTGGTAGATACTGTGTTTGTGGGCCGTCCACAGAAGGATGAGAAGACGCAGACAAATGAAGGAAAGGAAGTATTGGGTTCATCCTATTTAAAAAACAAGGCTTTCTTTAAGTCTTTATGTCACGTTACATTATCCTAAACTTAGAGAGCACGATGACAAATTTTTCAACTACTTTTCAACTACTGAATCCTCAGGACCATCAAAGATAAGCACCAACTCTTCCAGACTTTTTCTTTTAATGGTTCGGTTCGAGTATGCATGCGTTGTCATGTCCCATATAGCAGGCCTTTTTTCTTCGTTAATTAACGTATCTACGTATCTATTTCGATTTCCATATTTAAAAAGCACTTGTTTTCAAAAACTATGGACGAAAATTCGATCGTTCGCATTGAAACGCGCGTGTCAACTGAACGGTCCGATAATGATATACGGAATTTCAATACGCGGAGTCACGCGCGTGTTCGCGCGAAAATAGAAACTTGCGTCGTTATCGCGATCGACGCGCGTATACGCCCGTAAACGCGCGCCATGTGAACGATGTACAGGAACACTGATTATCTAAATACGCGCGTCTGTTTAACGCGCGTATACGCGCGTCCATGTGAACCTAGCCTAACGCGCGTACTACTCGCCCGCGGTTGCGCCGGCGCAACGCAGTCCGCGTGGCCGAGAGATGGCGCTGCCGTCCCACCGCTACCCGATAACACTCACCAGCAGGGTAAATAATGGTCTCTACCCTCATCCTAAGCCAGAAGAAGCATATATACTTGTCCCTAATATATGTCACCACCCATTAGGAAGGTAGGAAACCCCAACAGGGTGTTTTCATTAACCTCACACACAATCACGCGGTCGCCAGTAAAAGTTTCTGCCGGTTCCGAGTTACCAGCACACCATAGAAGTATGGCCCGGAGATCACCACGAAGCAGGGCTGCCAGATTGGGCGGTTTATCGCCAATTGGGCTATATTTAGTGACCAAATATCGCCAAAATGAATGTCTTGGCGGGCTACCGCCAATTGGGCGATTTAACAATTCCAAATTGGCGTGTTTCGGCGTTTTGAGTAAAAATATATTTGCCGATTATTTTATGTTTTTTTCTACATTTTGATAAAATAATATATTGGTATAACAATTTTAATTAAAAACCACTACCTTGGATATTTATCACTGAACTGTTTAAACCAGGTTTGGTTATATAATCAACCTACCAATATACCAACTAATTGTCTGTGATTATTATAATATTATTATTATAATATAATCATTATGTTCATGACTATATCAGTATTATCACAGAATGGATTAAATGGTATTATAATAATATAATGTATTAATGTGCAACATCTTTATTTCATTATTTGTCTAATCCTAATGTCTTATAAAATAAAAATATTTTCAATTTATTGAATCCATCAGTCATCAATTTTCATCAATCACCTTTCAATTATGGCAAAGTGGGCAAAGTACACTAGAAAATATGTGAATTTAATTAAATTTTTTATCATTGGCTATTTGGTCTAAAAATCAAATTGCTTCCCAATGTTTTTTTGTGACTGTATGTTTGATTTTATGGACATTTTTAAGAAATGCCAATAATGCCGTGCAAGTCGTGCAACGAATTGACTATTTCGGATGATTTTAAGAAATGTTATACATTGGCTATTTTGGGCGATTTTAGGAAATGTCATACATTGGCTATTTTGGGCGATCTTAACGCTCTCTATTGGCGGTTCACCAGCTTATCTATCTGGCAACCCTGCCACGAAGGCACCTTCCCTCGTCTCCGGACTAGGCAGCCCAGTATACTGTCAAACTGAGTTGCTCACGGAACATTCCTAGAGTGTTAAGACCAGAGCAGTTCGGCGAACACAGTATACACATTGGTGACCGGCGACCAGTGCGTTCCAGTGCCACCGTTCCCGAGCCGCCGTTCCAGTGCCGCTCGACTAATGCGTCTCCTACCTGTTGCCGCTCGACCAGTGCGTCTCCTACCCGCTGCCGCTCGACCCGCTTATTGTAGCCGGTACATTTCCCCGGTTATTCATCCCTCAACCGTTTGGCCACGGAACACTCCCGGTAACCCCGAGGTGTTAAGACCATGCCCGAAACGGTATCCGGTAATTATTAACAAATCTCCCATTTGTGTCATCTACGTTGCAATCAATTATCATGTCGCCTGTATTCTATTGTATATATGTTCCTTGATAATAGACTTTGTATTATTATTATTATTATTATTTTATGCCGTTATTTTATATAAGAACCGTATGGTTCATAGGCATCATATAGGTGTATCGTTGAAGTATATTAATAAAAAACAGTCATCTCATCAAACTTATTGTATCATAAATTATTGTATGGAGTCACCTAGTGTCCTACTAATGCAATATATTTGTTAATTTACATCTGCTATCCCCAGTGATAAGCGGAGTAAATTACAAACGTTTTTTACGAATTTTAAAAGATTTCTTTTATTAATGGTATTCAATTTTAATTTTTTTTTTTTTTTTGGCGGACTACTAGTACTACTCGTTGACATAAATGTTAACAAGACGTTAAGTATAAAAACATCGTGAAATGTTAAGTATAAAAAATATCGTGAAATCGCATTACATGTATTAAATTAGAGAAATCGAAATATATTTTCCATATTCGCTCACGTTCGATAAAATATATAATTCTAAATTTTACATCGTCCACTGCGGGTAGTTATTGGTAATCGTCATTATAAATCGCAACGCGTGTACATTGACGCGATCATTGGTGAAGGTGAGGGGCAACAGCCCCGCTGGTTCCCCGTCGTCGCGACACGCCCTCGATATCGACTACGCGATACCGTATATACGAGTACACGATCGTAGAGTTGAAAATCGTATTTATTATTATTTTTTTTTCTCAACGAATCTCTGCACGCGTTCACGTGTATTTTCATTGCGAAACGCGCGTTTTTTATTTATTATTTATTTATTTTTCATTTATTTAACTCAGGTACCCACCAAATTTATATGTGTACTATTTATGTTCTAGTAACACACACGCACACACTCGTGAGATCACGTCTTGCGCACGACCTGAACGCCGTGAGACGCGTCGTCTCGTGGTCGTTATATTATTATTATTATTACTATTATTATTATTGTCATTATTATTGTGAAAACGAAAATAATAATAATTATGACAATCGGTTTCCGATAAATCAGCCGTCGTGCGCGAGAGGTCCTCGTGGTATACGTAGGTATATAAATCGACGGTTACATAATATTGCGCGAGGGGCCGATACGTATTGAGTTCCCAATTTGTAAAAATATGAACCTAATAAATACACGACATGATGATATACGTATATCATATGTTATTATATTTCAATTATTTTGCTTTTACGTCTGTTTCGCTCTTTGAAAGGTTACAACCGCCCCCAGACCTACTGCGTCGCGTTCGATCCGTGCGTACGTGTCTAATTAATTGTACGCGGATACGTTCGATTGCGAGCGTTAATATCATTATTATTATTATTATTATTATCATAATCATTATTATCGTAATTATCACGGACGTCGGATTAAAGGTTTGATCCGCAGGCACGGTCGAACGCAGAGAAACCTGTAGTTTTTACGACGTTTCAACAATGAAATACGTACAGTTTGAAACGTATGTCGTCGAGTGACATTATTTATTTTATTTGTATAATCGTTTTATTTCTAACGATTAAATAGAATATTTACATACATTATACATGGCCGTGTATTTTATTCGTATGCGTATAAATCGTTTAAATATCTAATTGCAGGATAAAAAAAAAATTTTTAAAATGATAAATAAATATCACGACTGATTTTTTTTTCCCCCGTTCACAGAGAAATAGAGAGATAATTATCTATTTAATTATTTTCGTATAATATAACAATTATAAATTATTATTAATCAAACGAAAAGGTCATGTTTAAGGCCCATTTAAGTTTTAACTGGCCTCTTCCCCCTCTCTACAACTAGTTTCTTGTCTGATCTTACTTAAACTGTTGCATACGTTTGCATAAAAAAATAAAAATAAAAATAATAGTAAATGGTATTTTTTCACATCTATATTCAAAGCGGTCGTTAATGAACGTAAGAGTTTGGAGCACAATGTTAAACTGTACATTATTTAATAAATAATGAGTAATGAACGTCATTATCAAGGTACAGATACATTTTTTATGCCTTAGAGGAAATAAATCTCATCAGACTATATTAAAACGTATATATTTATAAACATTAAAATAAAAAAATAAAAAATCATCGGAAATACTACCTTATCGGATCGTTATTAAAATGGTAGTATATTTTATACGTATTCAAGGATTATATAAAAAAAAAAAAAAAAACGTTCCAATCTACTTAAGAGTCGATCGAAAAATGTATTTAAAAAAAATTTATTTATTTTTACAGACGATGAGTGTGCGTTACTAAATTAATTTATGTGTATATTTTCAAGTATAAAACAATATTTAGTTTTGCGTGGGCGTTTTAAAAAATATTTAGTATTATATATATGAAAACAATAAATTTATACTCATATTATATTTGAAATCGATTATACATAATTTAGCCATACAAATGGCACTGTTCGAATAATAAGGGCGTCAAATAAAAATAGCCAACGTTCACGAGTCGATATCATTCAAAAACCCGAGTACATTTTACGAGAAAAATAAAATGAAAATTTTTAAATATAAAGTTTCTTCGATATATTGTATTATATGATATTTTTACATAAATTTACAACTAGAATGATTCTGGTCAGACTATTTGAATGTTATTTTTGTCTAAACAATTTTCCATAAAATAATCGAATAATAATATTGACCTCACATTTAAAATAAATTTAATTTGTTTTTAAATCTAATGTGAAAATACAAAAAAAAAAAAAAAATTATAACATAGTTTCGTTAAAAATACATGGACTTTCCCAACAAAATCTAAAATTAGTATTGATTGTCAATATTTTGGCACAAGTGTATGACGACATCAAAAGTTGACAAATTAATGGGATTGCGCGATCAAGTAAAAAATTGCATATAAATGTCAAAATTCACAACGTTCCAAATAGTAGCGTTAAAAACTCGTTTATAAAAAAAAAAAAAAAAACGCGTCGTACGACTATAATAAACTTTTCGCGTACTTTACATCGAGCCGAAGCGTTTAAAAAATAAAACGTACGAAAGAAAAAAATCACTTGAGCACGGCACAGAGTAGATAGTTATGTACGAAGATAAATTCATTGTCAAGACAACATCACACACAGCGTATTCGGAATGTTTTTACGGTTAATATTTTCAATTAAACTTTCATATCACTCGATCAAGCGGAAATCAAAGTCAAAATATTTTATTCAAACTAGTATATCGGCCGATGTTCGGAATTCGACCGAAAAAACAATATAGCGTTTCGTTTTCGTGCATTTTGTATCTGCCCAGAGCGGTGAATTGCGTCTCACAAAAAAAGGTCACAGTCATATTACACTACGTGAATTGCGGCCCTGCTGAATTTTATGCATACGTGAATCGCGTCCCGGATATTTTCGAAACGTACTTAACAGCGTCCCGGGATAACCGCTTATCTTTCAGTCGTTAAAACAATTCGTAAATAAGTAGTAGTAGTAGTAACTACGATTGAGATAATACGTTCACTTATATGATATTACTCGGTTCGATCATGGCTCGCGTTCGGTTGAACAGCGCGTATTTTTTTTTCAATTTATCTAATAAAAATGAATTTAACGAAAAGCGAAAGAAATAAAACATTGAAAGTTGTTGATGGTTTCGAATCCCGTTTTCACAAATTTTTGAAAAATCATACTCAACGTTGGTGTTGCACAGTTAAAACGTGTAAGTCTTTTTTGAAATTCAATGATAAAAATATTTGTACACACGGTTAGTTGTGTAGATGTACTTTACGTACGAATAAAAATTATTTATGTAAAAAATTGTTATTAGGTACATAAAAGTATGCCCGGACCGAAATGTACGCCAAAAATTTAAAATCGAACGTGATTTACAGTGACACGTACACGCGTCCAACCGAAATGTTAGGTATTTAAACATTAATTTACTATATTAAACTTTAATAAAAGGTATTTTACCTTTCCGGCGATATGGTATATTTTTCGCCGACTATATGTGTAGATGCGGAGTGATCGGTACCGAAAAAAAAAATCAAATATTTCTACCGTAGAATAATGCAAAACTCATATTGAGTAGTTGAAAAAAAGACCTTTTCCAATAAAACTTTCGATTTTAGTGAAAGGAGAAATATTATATTGGTTTGACAAAGATAAACTTTTATTTTGTTGTCAAAACAGTCTTTAAAAAGTTTTGAACGACTCGACTACATATAGATCGTAAATGGAAACTCAAAGGTTACTTTGTAAACAGTCGTTTTCGGGACCGTGTAATATATTTTCCGGAAAATGGTCAAAAACTACTACGTTATTCGAGGAATAGAATTCGATTCGCACCCGAGAGAACTCTATAACGTTATTTAACGATTTCATAAAGTGTAAATCATGCAGATTTATCATTACTTTCAAATTAATACCTCGCCACTATCCTCCGATAGCATATATGTGACCGACCGAAGAGAAGAACAGGATGCATCTACAACAATAATCTCAGCGGGCATCTCCACTGTGCTTTGAAAACTTTCTTTTTATTCTCCGCATTACTTAAAGTACGACTTGAATAAAATTTAAATATTATACAAAATAAACTAAATGAGAAAAGTTATTTTGCGGAATGTTCACTTTTAATACGGTTGACTACTCGTATTATAATACGTATTAAAACGATTATAAATTTAATATTGGATTTGGTAATAATTTCAAAACCTTACGATTTTTTCCCCCTTATTTTTCGTTATTTCAATATTAAATGTGAGATTCGAAAAATTTTTTTTTTTGCCATCAACGAATTTTTTATTTTTATTAAACATTTTTCGTGCAGACAACAATGCTTCGAAATCGTCACGTGGCATGCCACATTTTATTTTGATTGGAAATTTGGCAATGAACTTATACACGTATACAATATGCACTATACTGTACAGTGAAGTATAATGTATATTCTTATTATTTTGAGAGAAAAGTTCGACTAAAAGAAAACCTCAAGTGTATATTTACAAATAAAATAACCATTGAAAATCATTGGACTAAAAATGTTCGGTTTCTTTAATCGATGAATTCATTTATTCGTGTCCAATGACCGAGATATGGCTGGTAACGTTATTACTTAATTATTTTATATATTCAACGTTCACGGCAATCTCCGGTCACAAACGAGAAAAATTTCTTGGAATAAAATGAAAAGACGAGTGAATTTATCCAATAAATTAGATAATATTAGTCGATAAGTCACAAATATAATATTTCAAACGTACTTCATATTATGTCTGATTATAGTATTCTATACACATTATTATAGAGAACGTAAAGTAGCGCAGAGCTACAGTATTAAGAAGATTCGCCGAACTCCATTGGTAAAATTATTATTATTAGTATTTATTTTTTTTTTTAGAATATATAAATGTATAAATACAGAGTGTTTCACTTGGATTTACACATGATAATTAAAAAATTCAAAATCTTGATATTTTTCACTATGATTTAAAACAATAATAGATTTATATTTTTAATTATAACAATAATTGACATTAACAAAATGAATATATTTAATGAAAAAACCACGAGCGTTTAATGTTTAGAGTGGTAAAATGAAAAAGTAAAGGTTCACCACCAAAAGTCTAAAGATTTAAATTTCAAAAAAAAAGTATTCTTTATTCTATAATATTATGTTATAAAAATGGTTTTTGTCGTTTAAGAAGAAAATTAAAAGCTTCGAAAATCACGTATAGATAAAAAAAAAATAGTGAAGTAACTGTTTTTTTCATAAAAGTATAGTGTTTTAAACTGTATCCACGTGAAAAAAAGTCAAAACTTGTGCACTATTCAAGGATAAATCGTAATAGGTAAGTTCTCAGGAAACACCGTGTATATTTTACGTCTACAGTTTTACGTTGGAGCACATGATAATTTCGATATTTTTCAATTCCGATTTGCATTTTATAAATTCAACGAAATAAAATATAAACATCGTTTTTCCTAAGTGAAATATTGAAAAAGTTTACGGATACAAATCGTTTCTCGTAATTGAAGTCGGATCACGAGTTAAACCATTTGCTCACTAATCGATTTAAATTCATAAATATAATTAATGTAGACTTCTCTTGCAGTTTTCATAATAAATTACATATTTATATCGTTGCAACATTTATTTCTTTTAAACCTCTGTAAATTTTCAGACGATACTGTTTTGCTCACACGGTTGTTAACAGCCTAGCCTATTCTTGTAATATTTACGGCGCAATTACAATTTACTCCAACGGTGTTAACTTTCTGTAATCACATTAAACTTTGGTGTTCGGCTATTGGTGATTGTGAAACTTTTCAATTATTTTGTTCCGAAAACGTTCTACGCACACGGTCAAGTGGAAAATATTAACTCTCCTAAAATCAAACGAATTCCCTACATTTTAAAACTCTTATCTTTATTTTCCTAGTTTACTCCCTTGAAAATAATCGATTGTCGTATTACATTTATGTTGACTTCTACAATAGTTTTTCAAGTATATCGTGCAATGTTATAATGGTAATTTGGATGGTAACATTATTTATAAACTTTTTATTCAATTATAGCAGTTTATACAATTTCGTGGGATTAGTCATTTCAGCAAAATACTACATTATCGTAATACAATATGTACGAATACTTAGCATTTCCAAACTTATTTTTTATCGTTTATAACAAGTTAGTTATTTATACGAAAGTATAAAATATGTATAGGTAAAACTCGTTGATTTAAAAAATATATAATTTGTTTGTCATTTGAAAAAAAAAATAACTTGGACCGTAAAAAAATGTAAAAATGTCTCAAATAATTATAAAAACAAAATAAATATATAATTATATAAATTAATAATAATAATATTATTTTTCAAGTAATTATTTTCATTCATCGTATTGATACATAGTATCGTATCGTAGTGTTATTGAAATAACATGAGAATTGAGAAGTACAGAATAATATGTGTGTGTATAGGTAAGAACAGTTTTTTTATTTTACTCAAGTATGTCGTTTGCTTTGTAATTTTCAAAATATCTAACTAGTGTAACGAAAATCACATTTTTTATTAATTAGTCCAAAACGTCGAACGTGAAACCATGGGTGAAAGAGGCGTGATTATGATAATGCGAAAAAAATATTCTACTTCATCACGTTTTTAAAATTCGGATAAAAAGTGTTCGGTTTTTGTTTGATAACAGCAATTAATTTTTGGTAGTTTGCATGTGTGCAATACGGTACTGAAATATTTTTAGGGAAGCTTACCATTAGAGGAATTCAATACATAACCTTTTGGATAATTCACAATTTCCCCATTCAAGCCCTGTATTAACCACCATCCGCCATGTTTGAGTTTCGAGAAACGATCGGCGTAACTCACTGCGATATGAAAATTCGCCACCAATATATATTTACACACATTAACCTACTCGATACACAGCGCCCTTTCGGTCGCCGGAGGAGGCTTTTACGATGATGATATACAACCACACGGTTAGGTCACACGGTCTGGAGGGGTACGTTACACCATCGAAATCATCCGATTTTTTCACAGTGATCGTCTGCGGTCTATGGTAAAAGCGTTGTCGTGTCAAAATTTTGCCTGCGTGCGAATCGAGCTCCAAAATTTAAAAAAAAATATATATATTAATAGAGTCCCAAATATGAAAAATGACTAAAAACGTTGAGTCAATGAAAAACAAAATTAATGTTTTCCTTCATATTTATATTTTGATTCAAATACAGCTCCGAACACAAACTTTGTTCCGTCTACACTTCATAAAGTTGTATACAAATAAAATGTTATCAATAGAGTTTAGGAAAGAAGAAGAAGCCATCAACAGGCTCAGAATAGGCCATACCAGATTAACTCATGAGTTCCTAATGAAAAAAGAAGAACCACCCATATGCCTGACCTGCAACAATCATATGACAGTTAAGCACATCCTCGCCGATTGCAGAAAGTATGGACTGCAACGTCAAAAATATAATTTAACTCACCATCTTGCTGAAAACCTTAACAATATTAAACAAAATTTGTATAATTAAACAAATCGATACAATTAATGTTCTAAAATTCCTCAGGTATACAAAACGTCATAAAAATAAAAAATAAAAAAAGCCGATAAGATAATGGTGGTGGAAGTTCGTCCTTCGTCGCTTCGCTCCTCGCACAAGATAATGGTGAGGAGTGTATAGCACTTTCTATCATGGGATCACCTGGTTTACGATAGTTTAGTTGTATGGTACTTTACATTTGAATGCAATGATAAATCATTGTAAGTTAAGTACAGGATACAGTAGTTGGGTGGGATACACGAGATGCATTGCTAGATTAGGCATTATTGGATAGATTTTGGAATTATTTTATATTATAAAAAAAAAAAGCCGATAAGATAATGGTGGTGGAAGTTCGTCCTTCGTCGCTTCGCTCCTCGGACAAGATAATGGTGAGGAGTGTATAGCACTTTCTATCATGGGATCACCTAACCTAACCTCGGACAAGATATTGGTGATGAATGTATTAAGTTTTAAAGAAATGATGACTCATTTCTTTAGTATAAAACGATTCTGAGCAAAGCTTCAGTGTAATATAATATATTATTTATATACTGTTTACGTATTTTTCGGTTATTTGTCTGATTTTTGGTGAGTTTTTTCGTTATTAAACCCTCATAAAATATTCAATTTTTAACTCGTTAGAAATTTTCTGTTACCAAAAGATTCGAAACATGTTTTTATATCTATATTCCAAGTTTCATTGTGATCGGACACACCAAAAAAGATTTATACAGATTTTAAGTTGAAAATTAACGTAAAAACAATCGTTATTCATATACGAATTTATGAAAACGTGTATAAAAAAAAATCCTGACTAACGATTTTTGAACTTTTGTTAGGATAATTAGGTAGGTATATGAGTATATTTCAAAAAATTTGGTAAATTAAAAGTTCTATATTTAAGTCAAAAGTGCTATAATTGTTCTGAAAATGTTGTCCAATATAAAAAAGTATGTATTTGATATTGGATAAAATTTTCAAGTTTCTAGCTTCAATACTTTTCGATTTATGACTAAATACTTAAAATCTGAACAGTGAAAATCTCGTTTACGGCGGATTGTTACCGATTTTACCGTTTTTACTCAGTTTTTCGATCGTTATTCTTGATTACTGGAAAAACTATGGAGATTTTGGAAAAATGACCTCTCTAAAGTACCATCTCAGTTCGATTTCGGATCTAAAGAGTTGCTGGACGAAACTTTTGGACAAGGATTTCTATACGAAAAAGTGTTTACAGAAAAAAAAAAAAATAAAAATAAAAAAAAAAAATAAAAAAAAAATAAACATCATTGTAAAACCATTAGATCCTTCGCTTCACTCAGAATCTAAAACGATTCTGAACGAAGATGAAGATGTCAGCCTTAAATTGTAATATACATATTATTTTAATATCCTAGATTGGGTTAAATTTACATTTGTCTATTCATGTGACTTCTTCATTAATTTTTTTATTAGAAGCTAACAATTGAAATTTTAATACAATTGAATTAATTAATAACAATGAATTACCCTCGTATTTTTTACAATTATGGTAAGCCGAACTTATGGCCAACCTTGTATTAAAATTTCAATTGTTAGCTTCTAATAAAAAATTTTTTATGGATTTTTACCTACAAAATACATAGCAAATATACATGATTTTGACGAATTTTGTCAATATTAGCACTTATAAACGCTTATAAAAAAATTTTGTGCCTATGTATTTTGATAATTTTTGAATGGGAGTTAGAACAACTTATGTGGACCCTTCTATTAAATTTTCAAGTATTTCGTCCGAGCTACATTTTTTTTATCAACATTTATAAAAAAAAAAATAAAAAAAAATCGAATATTTCAAATGCCTATAAATTGATTAAAAATGAGTGAAATCTTTTGAAAATAAAATTATATAAAGAAAATGCCAATATAAACAACTGATAAAATTTTCAAGTTTCTACGACTTATAATTTTTGAAAAAAAAACAAATAGCAAAAATCGTTTGAGGCTAAACCGTTGTTTAACGTGTTTTTGTAAAAATTTAAATTTCAAACATTCATAAAATTTTTTGTCTGAATCCGGTAGAGTTTTTTTTGCAGATAATTGAAGAAAAACTAATGGAAAACCTTGTACCAAATTTTCAAAACTTAGTTATAAAAGAAAAAAATTTTACGATTTTTCAACAACAAAATTATTTGCAAATTTTCGCAATTTTTACATATTTCGTATAAATTGGAACTTTGAGCACTTATAAAAAAAAATTGTGACTTACGATTTTGGATTTTTTTTTATCAGTTATGGAACAACTAATAAGAAACCTTGTATTAAATTTTCAAGATTTTCTGGCAAAAAAAAAAAATTGTATCGTTATTTTAAAAAAAAATACTTAAAAAAATTGAAAATTTCAATTGTCTATAATTAGCTCAATAAAAGTTAAAATACTTTGAAAATTTAACGGTGTATAGAGAACGCTAATCTAAACATTTGGTGAAAACTTCAAGTATTTACATCGATTAGTTTTTGAGTTATAGCAAAATAAAAAATTTGATTTTGTCGAAAACTGGTTTTGCGTAAAATATACCGTTTTTCCCTCATTTTTTAAGGGTTTTTCCCGGCGCGTTAAAAAGATATTGAAAATTTTTAACTTTTGACCCCCCAAAGTACCAACTAGATTCAATTTCCTTTCAGAAAAGTTGCTCTATAAGGCAATCGAAGCATTTTTACTGCCCCAAATCGTGTCGACAGACACAAAAATAAAAAAAAAAAAAAAAAAAAAAAACACATCATTGTAAAATCAATACATTCTTCACTCCGTTCAGAATCTAAAATAACAATAATAATAATAATAAAAATATGTATCTAAATAATATTAACTATATATGTATAATGTACTCTCATATACTGTATCACTGTCAATTCTATATGCAGCCCTAATTTATTCAACTGTACTACTTAAGTTATTACGTATCAGTTTAAATTAAGTGCAACAACCCCTCAGTTTAATGGAAATATTATGTCATTTCTTGTAGTCAATGGCCCCAGTCGCCTAGGCATTCGTAACCAAAAAATAATAATAATAGTTAGGGTTAGTAATCATGTTAATGATTCAGTACTTTTCTTTAGATTGTTCTGTTGCGCGAATTATTTGATAGAAATTTGTTTCATGATGTCTAAATTTAAACACGAACATTTTATTTTACATTTGTTTGTATATTTTTTGATATTCAGCATCATATGTACACATTTTGACTTTTTTTTTGGTTTTAAGCTCTTATTTTACACTTTTCAAAACAAATTACACACGTATATACGTAAAAAACAACAACTGGATCTAATTTTATATAAACGATATATAAATAAAATAAAAATAAAAATAGAAACTTCATTTTTATTTCAATCATACGAATTTCACGCATTTTTAAATACATCGAAGTTATTTCTTATAAATTTAAGCACCGACCAGCAACGAACAGGCGCATAATGCGAAATGAAGATACAAAATCGAACATTTTAAACAAACTATTATTGTTCTATAACTTAACAACTCTAACAACTCTCAAACTTGAGTAATTTATACAAAATTATAATTGAAACTGTACGCTTTTTTAAACACCTTCATTGATTTTTATCAAATAATAAAAATGTTTAACAGAAATTGTTTCGTTATTTTCAATGCGTACCTATCCCAATCCTATTTATTTACGTATACGACAAATATTCGTAATATTATGATACAGCGTACCCCGTGAAAGTTGCCGCGACTCGATTCGGATACACCCCGACGAACTCGCCGAGACTCGACAGCGAAAAACGATTATCGGGCAACGGACTCGGACAGTACGAATACCGGGACTCGGTTCGAAGGCGCCGCGAAAATTTCGAGGGTAGAAACATCGCCGAAACCATAAAATATATATTTATATATACATACGGCAAAACAGTAATGCGGCAAAACCGTCCCGGCGGTAATGAACTCGCCGGCGAAAAGTGTATAACAAGTCCGAACGAAAATACGGGTCCGTCGACGGCGGTCGGGAAATTTACAGATACGCCAACGCGCGTGCGAATAGGGAACGGGTTCCCGGAAAATTCTATCGCCTTCGCGGGAAGATGTTTTTCGTACGCCTCGCGATAGTCACGACGGTAAACTCGACGTCGATCCGACCGACGACGTCCATTTGGTACCCGCCGTTTCCCTCTTCTCGCCGGCGGCGCCGCCGCCGAGCGTCCCGCGCGATCGTTACGAAATAATTTAATTTCGTTTAATATCAATTATAAATATTATATATCTTTCAAAACCGCTGTTGCAGCGACGAGCACGTACAATAAAATAATATTCTCGGTCGTGTAAGCGTCTCATAACACGGTGTCTCACGATGATTTTGTTATATACCTAACGATTTACGTGTAAATTTGAGTTTATCTCGCGTACGATTTCTAACAATTAAACAGTTACGCGAGACGAGGTATGCTAACTGAACATGTTTTTATGGGGGGGAGGAGAACGTAAGTACACGATATTATTAGTTTTTAAGTTAGCTACGATGATAACCACTATTAGGACTTAACACTGAAAGAGAGAATATGTTGAATACGTTTTTAATTTTCTTTTTCGGCATATATTTCATGAGATACCAGCGTTTTAGATTATTGGTCAAAATAGACAAATGTTAATATTTTCCAAAACAAATAATGTCTCTTATAACCTCAAGTTTAAAACAGATGTTTTTATTTATTAAAACTAAAAAAAAAAACACACAGGTAGATTACAAAATGTAGTGAAAATGATTACTATCATAAAAATATAGTTCTATATTGGTGTATTAAATTGTGCAAGAATATATTTCAAATGTATTTATTAAGTAAGATTAATTAATCATAACTGCCCGATCATCGTGAAACACTCTCCATATTTTGGAAAAAATTCTTCACAGAATAGTACACGTCTCTATAAATACAATTATTTTTTTGTACATATATTGTTTAGATAAACGTTTTATTTAAAACAAAAATAAAATGTACAATGTCACAAAGAACTAAAATAGTTTATTGTTCAAACGAATTTATAACCGTCGGTTTCGACCCGCATCATTGCTGGTCACACGAAATACGATTACAAAATAAAAATAATGATATTAATAATAAAAAAAAAAAAAAAACCAAGTAAAATTTGAAGGACACTGAGTAGTTTGATCGACTACAAAATACAATGTAACGTGAAAAAAAAATCCCGAGATCAAAATGTGCGAAAAAAATAGCCTTTTTAATAACACCACTCTGCATTGGCTGCTCGTGAATTTTTAATTCTAATCAGTTGCTGCAATATAATATAATTTTTCAACACATAACGACACATTATATTATTGTTAATCCTTTTTTGTTTTTACACACCACATTATGTTTATGTGCACATAATAATAATACCCATGTAAATATACACGCCACGCCGTGCTTTTGTAACATTATTGTTGAGCAGTATCGAATCTACAAATTAAGACGCCAGAGGCATAAAATAACGTAAGCGCCCTTAAAATTAACAAAAAAAAAAAAAACAAAAAAATCAATAATAAAAAATATATTATGGATCATTACAACAATTCAAAGGGTCTCTGTAAATTTCGTCCCGGGTATATTTTATACATACGTAAATTGCGGCCCGGGTATATTTTATATATACGTAAATTGCGGCCCGGGTATATTTTTGTACATAATATGTCTATCTAACTATTTCTTATTAATATGTAAATTACGTCTAAGTCTTTTTTCCACAAAACCAATATTTTCCTTCCCATTTTTCAGACTTAGGACTATAACTATAACAGACTTAAAACTATCTATACAAATATTATTATCATCAAATTTCAAAAAATACTTACACGTTTTAACTGTGCAACACCAACGTTGAATATCATTGTTTAGAAATTTACGAAAACGAAATTTGAAACCATCAACTATTTTCAACGTTTTATTCCTTTCACTTTTCATAACGTCCATTTTTATTAGATTAAAAAAAAATACTGTAAACTGTAGAGCAACCACAGATATATAAAACAACTAGATAGCCGACTCAACGAATAAAATTGAAGTCTAGAATCCATATGCGAACAGGGCAAAATATGATTGATTAATCCATGACATTTTATATTATTCCATGAAATATAATTTTTCTGTGATTGAAACCAAAGATATAATATAAAAATGTTGTTTTATATATCAGTTATCTTTTTATATGGATTCGGATTGAAACACAATATTTCGATTATAATTTATAAACTATAATAAACTATAAAGTGCAATTCAAGTAATTCAACATCATGGTGGTTTCTTATTCTGTGTCTGGTTGTGTCAATAGGAGACTGAAAGGAAGCAAAGTTCATTTTTTTCGTAAGTTCCCGGGACACAATTTACGTATGTTTTAAAAATACTCGGGCCGCAATTTACGAATGTTTTAAAATTACACGGGCCGCAATTTACGTATGTTTTAAAAGTACACGGGCCGCAATTTACGTATGTTTTAAAAGTACGCGGGCCGCAATTCACATAGTATATGACCATAACCGTACTTATAGGGACGCAATTTACCGACTCCGCAATTCAAAGGTCTAATCAAGTATTCTCGAAATAAAAAAGTACCTAATAATGTGTATATTTTAATTTTTATAGAATTTAATATACGTCGTTTGTTATGGAATGTTTTTTTTAACGAATTATAGAATAACGGAATAGTATATAGAATTATTACGATTTAGTCATTTATTATGATATAATAATAAATAGAGTTAAAAAAAAAAAATTCTTCAATTTTTGAAAATTTAGAAAAATCATAATATACGTATGGTTGGTAAAACAAACGACTAATATTATCATGTTTCGGTTATTTTCGCCGAGACTTGAACGTCGGGAATATAACGGTGACCTATAAAATATCCGAAAATATTTCAGTCGAAAATATTTTTTCCGAAAATATATTTACGTAAAATATTGTCACCAAAAAATATTCGTATAGAAAAGTATTTAATCCGAAGATTATTCTAGACGAAAAGAAAGCTTCCGAAAAATATTTTAACCGAATATATTACGAACGAAAATAAGAATTCCGTAAATATATTATTAGAAAATAATTTCAACGAAACGTATTTAATCCGAATAATATTTTGTAAGAACCGTAATTAATCCGAAAAAAAATTCATCCTAACCATATTTTAGCCGAAAAACTTTTCATCCGAAATTATTTTCTCCGAACCGTATTTTATCCGATATCGTTATGATTGGTTTTTCCAATTGAATATATCATGGTGTTAGCATTACGTTAGTTGTGCTTATTATTATTAGATTAGGATAACTGAATCAACTGCATCGGTGACTTATACATGATAAAAATAACCAAAGAATTTTCAATTATTATTTTCAGATAAAATACGTTCGGATGAAATATTTTTCGGATAAAATACAGTTCTGATGAATTATTTTTCGGATAAAATACGATTCGGATGAAATATTTTTCGACTACAAAATTTTCAAAGTAAATACGTTCGGGTAAATTATTTTCGTCCAAAATAATTTCGGAAATAATACGGTTATGACGAATTATTTTTCAGATTTAATACGGATCGACTGAAATAATTTTCGGATTAAATACAGTTCTGACGAAATACTTTTCTGGTAATATATTTTTCGGTTAAAATACGTTTCTGATCAAATATTTTCGGATGATTTACGCGTTCCCAATATAACCAGACGATTTTCGTTCCATTACCATCGTGGCTATTACCAATGATTTTTATGTTGATAAAGACGTATGCGTATTAGAATGATGATAAACAACTCGTTCCGTACAACAAAAATACTAAGCGCGTAAAATCGAATGGTGCCGATTAATTGTTTATATCCCACTATTAAACTTTTTTTTTATGTCATTTAAAATTCGCCCCCCCCCCATGATCGGCGTCCGGGGCGCGTGCACTTCTAGATCCGGTGCTGAATACGAATGCGTATATCGGGTTTTATGTACAGTGAAACATCTGAATACCAGACACTGTCTTTCGTCGCAATATCGCCCGTTATTCGGAGGTGTCCGTTCAAGAAGGTTTCACCGTGTATAGCGACTACCGTACGTGCACCATGTGCACGATACGATATCGATTCCGCCGATTTGGTATCGATTCCGCCGGCTATTGATTCCGCCGGCTACTGTTCATAAAAATCATTTATCGATTCCGCCGGCTAGGTACTCTTCATAGTACGCACAAAAATAATATAGTTTAGTAAATGGTTAATTATATTATGATTTTTAACTATTTTAGTTATATAATATTTTAGTTATGATAAGGCGTCAGGATAAACCTATATAGCTATCAGATATTTACGTACTTGGCGATTATTTTCGTTAGCGATGTTTCACATCCGATATGATGTCGATTTGTCCTAATGATGAAAGAGTAATTAAGGTTTGCGATTATTTGGTTGAAAAGTATATTGATAATAATACTGACCTTAATGTTTTATAATTTATATATGTATATATGTGTATTATGATTATTTTTTGAGCTAGATATTATTATTAATTGAAAAGTATTAAATAATAACTAAATAGTATGATTAACCATTTACTAAACTATATTATTTTTGTGCGTACTATGTATAGTACCTAGCCGGCGGAATCGATAAATGATTTTTATAAACAGTAGCCGGCGGAATCAATAGCCGGCGGAATCGATATATGATTATATGATTTTTTTTTAAACCAGGTGTTTCGGCGGAATCGATAAATCCCCCGCGAAACGTAGGACACCGTGGTTTCCTGCGAAAAAACGGAACGGCCGCGTGTATATGTTACGGGTAAAGTACAAAATATGATTAGTGTTCACATTATCCGGGTAATGTGTACACTACCTGTATCTATTCGATAAAGTAAAAATACTGTTTATAAAACGTTTATTTCGTATATTACTCAGGTATTTTACACATTATCTACGACTGAGTGGGTTAAGTACTTTGATAAAATGTAAACGAAAAAAATAAACGATTGTAGATTAATGTTTATGAAGAAACATATGGAATAATATTTAGAACAGTGCTAGTTCGTCTTAATACACGCGTCGTACATATCATAGGTTTTTTAAATGACTTCACGTAAAAAATTTTACGAGTGTTTTTATAAAATATTCAATGAAAAAAGTTTATTTATCGGCAGTTAAGCATAACGAAATAGTTTTGGAAATTAAAAATGTGAGATCAAGTGGAATAAAAAGTAACAAGGCATATCGAATTTTGAAAAAGGACTCTTGAAGAAGAAAATAAATTAATATTGCCGTTGTTGGAACTTGGAAGGTAATACAAACATTTTGTACTATATTACTAATGAAAATATCTATGATGTGCTACACAATATACATTTGAGTATTGGGCATGGTGGAAAACACCGCATGAATGCTAAAGTTAAAAAAAAGTAAAAAATATGACACAAGAAGCAGTTAACCTTAAAATTTTGCGAATCGTGTCAATCTAAACAAAAATCTAAAAACATGGGTCTAGTGTTAAACCAATGGTGTTTTCGGAAATGAATAGTAGGTGCCAAGTAGACGTTATAAGTTTACGATTAATAGTTATACGATTACTTTATCCACAACACACCGGATAATGTATAAATTGATTGGATACTACATATTTAAGGCGGATAACGTACTATATATTATATTACACTGTTCATATGGATGAGGTTCACATTACCCGAGTAATATGTACTCTAACCGTTTTTGTACTTTACCCGTAACATGCATATTATGAAAACATAATGTCCGTAAAAGGTGCGACTTTGTAACTTTTTCGTCGGTCCATTTTCCCTCGGGTAATTTATAAACTTACTCGCTTTACAATAATATCACACGGCATATCGTTTCTTTTATGCCCGTCCCCGGCTCGTTATGATTTATAATTTCACAGATCGTATATTATAATGACACCGCGCGCGTTCTCCGGCGCTTCTACGACGTATATACATTGAAATATATTATTTATATTTATATTTCTGTATCCGGCCGTCCGGGACGACGGAAATGAAAATAAATGAAATCGCGCGCCCGCGTCACTACGTCTAACGCCGCATGTGTACACTGTACACGCTTGCGGTTTTCGTGTAATAATGTTATTTTTCCATCATCGTTATTGTTATTATAATAATAATTATTGTTGATGTAAACAGTACAAGCCCAACGTGTATACGACACCACGAATAAATTTCCCGACGAGCGTACGCGGACCAACACGAAGGTACTCCCTCCCTCACCAAGGCCAAATCTATTTTATACATTTCGAAAACGAATTTCAAACATTTTCAAATGACTTTTTAGCATTTTCGAATCTTTTGCTCGCTCGTTAAAAAATACTAATATTTCCGTGTAGTCCTCGCATCTTTCGATTTTCATCAAACCTTCGCCCCAGTGTTTTCCAAATATTATTTACTTAAAAAAAAAAAAAAACCACTTAAATAGTTCTACAGTAGCTATTGGTCTTGGCGGAGAGAGGCAACTTCACGTACGTCGTGGGCAACGCGATTGTACAGAATAAAATATCGGCCGGTAATATCACCGTGAAAACTAAAACGTTCACCGTCGTTGGCGAAACTTTCAACGAAATAGACGGTTGATTTTTCGTTAATTCAAAAGATCACGGACGTTGTATTACATGGTATAGCGTTTTAGAGCGTCGGCTCGCGTTTCCACGAACGTAGTTCTCGCGGCCAACGTTGTCGATCCTAGGGGATTTTAAGATTGATAATCCGTTCACAGAACACGACAAGCGTAACGGGATCGATCGTGTTCTAATGGACATGAGACGAAAAAAAACGGCTTTACGATACGGGTCGAATAAAAGCAATATTCTCGTGTCTGCGGTGCTCTCGTATACGTTAATAAGTGCTTTTCTGAGGCTGACTCGCGAGATCAAAGCCAATTGTTTTTAATGGTAATAACTCGTCGATACCGTCTCGAACGCGCCGCGGCCCTGGAGACTGGTGATTTCTAATAATGTATTTCTTACCGGTAATATGCTGTAACTAAATCATGAGTTGTTAAAAAATATCGAGTGCTGTGATTCGTACAAATACTTAGTGAAACGGTTGTAACCCGCAAATACTACCGTGTGTATCGACCTAGAAGATTCCCTGACATTATACGGTGAAGATCGCAATTAAAATGGCCCTTCTCGAAGCGATGAACACGTAATGTATATGGAGTGATTTTTTAAAAAGATGTTCACCTAATTTTTAAACGTGTGTAATTCATATTTTTATTTTTATTTTTTTAGAAGATTTTATTTTATTTAAAAAAATAAAGTAGTTACAATCTGTATTTTTTTTTTTATTCAAAAATTAAATTAGAACATACTGTACTTGTACAAAAACAAACATGGAAACTCACCCTCTGGCGGTACTAACATATAACATTTAAGGGAATAATAAAACTCCGTTTTTTTGAAAAAAAAAAAATTACTTTTTATCTTCGTGAAATCTTAACTTTTTAATTTTCGTGTGTGATAATCGCAATTAATTACATAATATTATGAAAAAAATGCTTTTTTAAAATTTTTGTTATTTAGATTTTTATTATTATACTAATATTTTTAGAGATAGAAACGTTTTCAAGTGTAGTGAAGTGGTGAAGAGAACCTAACCTAACCTAACCTAACCTAACAACAGGGTAGTACCTATGCATATATTTTAAATAAAAAAATTTCTAAAAAAAAAAGTATTAATATTATGCTATAAATCAAGGATCCTAATTTAAAAAAACATAAAAATTGAATGAGTCTCGTAAATAATAAAATATTGAAAAATTGATTATTTTCATAAAAATGTAAATCTATTATTCCTTTGTTTTCCACACATGGAAAAAATCTAATTGACAGTTCACAAAGGTTTATAAATTGGGTGAACACGCTTAGCGAATCACTCTGCATAATTGCTACAATCAAATTAGTAATATTGCGCCAAGACGAATCGTCATAACGTCGTCATTTTGTCGCTGGCACGTTTTCGTGATAAAAACGAACGGACCAAAATGTACTTGTTCTACGGATTTCAACGAAATTTGAACGGCATCCACGTGTACACGAATCATATTTTTTTCGTTTTTTAATATTCATACTCACACAAACACTTACACGTACACACCTACAGGCATCCGAGAGGAAATAAGTTATTTCAAATAACCGATCGGATTTTATGTCTTCTTCTCTTATCCGGCTGCTTTTTAACGTACAAAAATACGTTCCGTACACACCATATTTGCTACACGTGTACGGCACTTCTGATTATCGTTTTCCGTTTCACGAAGATGATTTAATTTCGCATGATATCCCGAGCGAGGACGTGCGTATTATTAGTTATTGCGTTTGCGTTTTCACTCTTCTCTCGTGCGACACGACAACAATAGCTGATTTAAATACGTTTTCAATCGCTGTATATAATACGTTCCGTAACACACGCGATAAAGCATCACTAACTTAATATTACATGGCCGACTTTAGAATTCGAACGTCGACGATTGAGTGTCGGCGTGAATCGTTGCGAGTCGACGATGATTTTTTTCTCATAATATTTAACTCAATCGCGTATTGCAAAAAATATGCCTTTGCCCATGTGTGTTTACGTAAACAAGTGTAAACTGTGTGTGTGTGTGTGTCTGTGTGTGTGTGTGTGTGTGTGTGTGTGTGTGTGTGTGTGTGTGTGTGTGTGTGTGTGTGTGTGTGTGTGTGTGTGTGTGTGTGTGTGTGTGTGTTTACGTGAATATGCAATATTTTTACTCCGTTGTGGAAACAACGGATTGGAAGCGTATTTCACCGCATACGGGGTATCCTGTATACGTATATTATATTTAAAGTTGCACGGAAATCCACCGGATAAATTGCTTTCGGAACGGAAAAGTAGGTCACGTGATGGAAACCCACGCGACCGTGGGACGACAGTCGAACGGGGGTTATGTTTTCTATGTACGTGCACGCGCCGCGCACAAAACGAGAGATCTGAAGGGACCTAATGTACGACTAATGGTTTTACCGGGAAGTGATGGACGAACGCTGCGACCGCACCGCCTCTGTGCAGTCTGTTTCGCATGAGTACTCATTACTTTTTATTATCATCTCGTCCCTCTTTTCTTTCTTTGTTTTTTTTTCTGTTTTTCCTGTTTTTTTTTTTTGCGCAACTTGCGGGACGTTTCTCAAAAACAGTACTCGCGTGCATCCGAGAATCGCGTGCCCACACCCGCGTCTGGCGTGCGGTGTTCTCCTGAGTCAACCGATTATCGTTCGCGGCGTGTACACCGAGAGAGACAATTATTATTATTTTTATTATTATTATTATTATTATTATTATTATTATTATCATTATTATTATTATTATTATCATTATTATTATTATCGCGTACGTACACACGCGGTCGTCACTGTGCGTTTCCCGAAACGAAACTCGCTTATATAAGACGTTTCAGTGATCGTTGGACTGATGAACGCCATATCTGCAGCTGCGGTCGAGCACGGGTTTATGTCGTCTTTATCCGCGCGTACGGCTGCGGCTACAACATTATTTTATCCTCACGGCGTTGTCTCGGCGGAACGCTCGTAAATCCACGAGGAAAAGGATAAAACGTTCCATGATAATACCTACTAAAAATAAATCGTTAAACGGTTTCCGTTGACGAAATGAAAAGGCCGGCAATACGAAACGAATTCCGACGAAATGTTGAATGTGTATAGAAAAAATATGTGATAAACTGATAAATAACAAATAGGTGAAAAACACATTTTCGGATTACGAGTTTAAGATTTTACTCGATTGCAACTTTCGGAAATTGAAATGATTCCGACGTGCTCAAAATTATAGGTTTTACCCCAGACGCAGTAAAAATGTTTTCAAAATGTCATCGAGTCTGTAGAAGGCCAAATAGCAACATTTTTGTTAGAAATTTCAAGTTTCTAACACTAATCACACCAAAGAGTTACTATTGAATGACTAAAATCGATTTCAAAAAATGTATTTACTAATTTATTTTACTGTTCTATTCAAAATGTTTGTAGTATTTTTTTCATGCTTTGAAAAGCTATTAAAATTTTTGAAAATTGATATCGTTTATAAAGTATATTATGAGTGTTCTGAATTATTTAGCAGGGGACAAACAAAACTTTTATAGCTTGAAAAAGACGGTACCTAGCAAACATAAAAAACATCATCATAATGTAGTAAAACCAATTTATCCTTTGCTCAGAATCTAAAAATTGATAAAACTGAATAATTTTTTTGAGTGTCACTCAATTATTTATTTAGTATACAATTATATTGCAGTTTTTATTAAAAAAATATAAAATAAAAAATGTTGAAGTTGATCCGTTCATCCATCTGTATATTTAAATGATAATTTTATTTTGACAGAAAGTGTTATCTTACATAAGATTTATTTTGAAAATGTTGTATATTTTTAACACGATTTCAATTGAAATCACTTTAAATCACTGAAATTCAAAAGCTTTTGGATTTAATTTAAATTTATTCAATTCCCCGGATTTTATGGGTGGATCATTGGTGGATCGATATCAAAATAAACCTGTAGTCAAATTATACAAAATCTCTATGACGTTCAGTGGTTCTTATCTACGCGTGTAGTCGTTTTCATCGAAAAAAAAAGTAAATAATATTCCAAGCGACAGGAATTGAAATTGATCAGTTGAAATCAACGTTGGTATATTTTTACAGTTTCTGCAAATCTAGAAAAAATCACAACTCAAAACAAAATTCTTAAAATAGATATTTAAACGAATTTTCGAATTCAAACTCAAATCGAAATGACTAAGTTTATAAAAATCGTAATTTAAAATTTAAAAATCAACGAAAAACTTTATATTGACTAAAGCGAATACATGAGGGTTTTTTAAACATTCTGGTCGTTTACTCAAAAGGTTCTCGGATTTTAACCTGGCATTTCTTTGTAATAAATTCATTTTTTTTTTTAGATAGGAACAGTTTTATAGATTTTTATTTGATTATCGTCGACTCGGGTCCTATCGATAGTGATAATATACCACTACGTGCATTATAACGATATTAAAATATAATTAGATGCAATAAATTAATTAAATACATTAACGGTGACAATCCAAAAGGTCGTAAGTGTCAAAATCCATATTATACTCGGATTTCAACTGTTATAAATTATTAATCAAAAATATTGTTGAATTATCACTTTTTTTTTCACAACAAGACGTTCCTAGCCTAAGGCTAATATACCAAAATTATAATATGTACAGATGTTTCTGATATTGACAAATATTTATGAACAAATAATATAACAATCATAAAAACAATTATTTTACGAGTATGAGTATTATTGTTTAACCAACGGGGTCATGTGGACCACCGCGTTTTAATCGTCGACGGAGTGGTGGATGTGTATGGAGGTTGTAGTGAAGTGAGCCTGTTGAGTTGAGTATTGAATCATGGACATTTTTTGATAAAACGCGTATTGTGGTCTGCAATTTAATTGATTTCAGAGATGTTTATGTATGTTTTCATCACGTATAAACCATGGTGCGTTTCGTAATAACCCTGAGAACTTTATTTTGGGATATCTTTAATTTAGTCCACACGTGTGTCCGAAAAATTTTGCCAGATCGTAGGTAATTAATGGAAGTAAAACAGCGGTTCCCCACCTTTCCGATACTGTTACCCATAATTAGGTTGAATATTTACGATTCCTCCCACCCCCTAAAAAATAATGTTTAAGTAAAAAGGTAATAAAATTATCAGAATCATTAGGATTAAGGCATGAGGTTATTTCTTAAACTATGAACAACAATATTCTTTTATTATTATAATGATAACAACCATAACAATAATAATAATATAATTACGATAGTCGTACTCGTGATTTATGCAGATTTAATAACAAAGGGTATAAAGTACACAAAAAACAAATAAAAAATAAAAATAATAGTCTAGTTTTCACCCCTCAGAAAATCCTGTTTTACCCATTCAGGGGTAATTATCCCCAGGTCGAGAACCGCTAGAGTTTAAATTGCTCGTACATCAGAATGATCGTTTAAAATAGTTTAAAACCCAAATTTTTGCTCAATTTTTTTCCAAGTCGGAAACGACGTTCTATGGTAAGTTACGATTTTTGGGGGAAAAAAAAAATTGTTTTTCTAGCACTCCGGAATGATTTTCGAAAACGTCACTCGCGCCCTTTTGGATCGTCGTCGTACACACCGGGATATACCGACCTGTAGCGCCATGAACGGCACGAGAGCCGCGGCGGCCGCGCCGTGTCCCAGGCACAGGGTGACGTAGTTGCGGCACAGCAGCCGTCGGCTGTACACCGGGCCCATGTTGGACGGGGTGGTGCGCACCACCTCGATGAGACGGCGCACGGACGAGGCGCCGGCCGAGCTGGACAGCGAGTCGCGTCTCTTGGCGCCCGCGGACGCCGCCGCCGTCGCGTTGGCTGCCGACACCTGCCGTTGCGCGGTGGATAGCGTGGATCTGAGCGACGTGGGCGAAAACGGTTTCTGCAAACGGCGCCGCGTCGTCGTCGTCGTCGTCGGTCGTACATGGAAAACAAACAAAACGCGAAAAATCAATTCACTCGTACTCGTCAATAACGTATTACGGTCAACTCGCGATATAACGAATTTCAAGGGACCAAGGAAAACGTCCGTTATGTCGAAAGAATAATATTCAATAAAATTCATTTTTACAAGATTTAACCCTTTCGGTCCCATTCTACATACGCGGGTAGGCCATATTATAAGTGGTATATAAATTATTTAATGCTTGATAACACTAATATTATTTAATCATTATAAGCAAAAACATACGTTTAATCTATTAAAATCAGTTTCAAAGCCATATTAAAGTATTATAAATATGTAAAGTAGTTTAAAAAAATGAAAATGTCGAAAAAAATTCTGGGACCGAGAGGGTTAAAAAAAAATTGAAAGTCAATATTTTATTAGATTACACATTATAATAACATATACATATATATTAAATATTATGAATTATTGTTTATTAAATTTTATTTTATTACATACACACGTATTTTAGATTCTGAACGAAGTGAAGAATGTATTGATTTTACTATGATGTGTGTTTTTTTTTTTTTTTTTTGTTTTTTTTTTTTTTTTTTTTTTTTTTTTTTTTTGTTTTTTTTTTTGTTTTTGTGTCTGTGTACACCATAACTACTCGAAATAATGCTTCAATTTTGAACTTCAGGGTATGTTTTCGGTGGCAAAACGAATATCGGAGGTACCTTAGAGAGGTCACAAGTGAAAATTCCCAAAAGTTTTCAAATGCCACGGGAAAAACAAACAAAAAATGAGGAAAAACCGGTACTTTTTGTGCAAAACCCGTTTTCGACGAAATCGATTTTTTTATTTAGCCGTTACTCAAAAACCAAAAATTGTAGATACTTGAAATTTTCACCAAATGTTTATATTGAAATCATCTATACGTGGTAAAATTTTTGAACACTTTTGACTTTTATTGAGCTAATTATAGACAATTGAAATTTTCAATTGTTTTAAGTATTTTTTTTTAAAATAACGATAAAATTTTTTTTTTTTGCCAGAAAATCTTGAAAATTTAATACAAGGTTTCTTATAAGTTGTTCCATAACTGATAAAAAAAAATCCAAAATCGTAAGTCACAATTTTTTTTTATAAGTGCTCAAAGTTCCAATTTATACGAAATATGTAAAAATTGCGAAAATTTGCAAATAATTTTGTTGTTGAAAAATCGTAAAATTTTTTTATTTTATAACTAAGTTTTGAAAATTTGGTACAAGGTTTTTCATTAGTTTTTCTTCAATTATCTGCAAAAAAAACTCTACCGGATTCAGACAAAAAAATTTTATGAGTGTTTGAAATTTAAATTTTTACAAAAACACGTTAAACAACGGTTTAGCCTCAAACGATTTTTGCTAATTGTTTTTTTTTTCAAAAAGTATAAGTTGTAGAAACTTGAAAATTTTATCAGTTGTTTATATTGGCATTTTCTTTATATAATTTTATTTTCAAAAGATTTCACTCATTTTTAATCAATTTATAGGCATTTGAAATATTCGATTTTTTTTATTTTTTTTTTTTATAAATGTTGATAAAAAAGATGTAGCTCGGACGAAATACTTGAAAATTTAATAGAAGGGTCCACATAAGTTGTTCTAACTCCCATTCAAAAATTATAAAAATACATAGGCACAAAATTTTTTTATAAGCGTTTATAAGTGCTAATATTGACAAAATTCGTCAAAATCATGTATATTTGCTATGTATTTTGCAGTTGAAAATTCATAAAATTTTAAGTATTCAAAACTAAGAATTGTAAATTCGGTACAAAGTTTGAAATACGTTTTCCTTCAATTATCTGTAAAAAAATTTGCACTGGAATAAAATCAAAAATTTTTATGAGTGTTTGAAATTACAATTTTTTCACATAATCGCGTAAAATAACAATTTAGGCATCATTGATTTTTGATATTTGTTCTTATTCAAAAAGTATAGGTCGTAGAAACTTAAAACTTTTACAAAATGTTTAAATAGGCATTTTCTTTACATAGTTGTATTTTCAAAATATTTCGTTTATTTTTGAGCTATTTATAGGCATTTGAATAATTCGATTTTTCTTAGATTTTTTTTTATAAAAGTCGATAACAATTTTTTGGCCCTACCAAATCGCTTGAAAATTTAATAGAAGGTTTTGAATAAGTTGATCTAAGAGTGATTCAAAAATTATTCAAATACATAGGCACAATTTTTTTTTATAAGCAGTTGAAGTTCAAAAATCGACAAAATTTGTCAAAATCACGAATATTTGCAAATTATTTTGTAGTTGAAAATGTATAAAAATTTTTGTATTCAAAGATAAGAAATGAAAATATTATGTAATATCACAGCTGATAAAGATAATTAAATAGATTAAGTTTATTATAATATAATCAGTAGCTGACAGCTGTTCTATACAAAATATTGGTAGATTGTAAACACAAGGTGTATAACGTACCTTTACATGGTTGAATAGAACGTTACTAACTTCCAATTTCCAGTTATTTTAATGTGTGTATCAGTTCCATAAACATGCGGATTTTATATATTATTATTAATTATTAATATTTAAATAGACGTAGCCACGGAGCATTCAGCATATATGGACGGCGGGGTCGGGTGGTGCCGTCACGATAGTGCATTTAGGCAAATAATATGGTATTTACCTACGCCCTATCTATGCACATCCTGGTTTGTCCAATGCTCACGAGCAGAAGTCACATGAATAGACAAATGTAAATTTAACCCAATCTAGGATATTAAAATAAAATATGTATTACAATTTAAGGCTGACATCTTCATCTTCGTTCAGAATCGTTTTTTTTTTTATAATATAAAATAATTCCAAAATCTATCCAATAATGCCTAATCTAGCAATGCATCTCGTGTATCCCACCCAACTACTGTATCCTGTACTTAACTTACAATGATTTATCATTGCATTCAAATGTAAAGTACCATACAACTAAACTATCGTAAACCAGGTGATCCCATGATAGAAAGTGCTATACACTCCTCACCATTATCTTGTCCGAGGAGCGAAGCGACGAAGGACGAACTTCCACCACCATTATCTTATCGGCTTTTTTTTTTTTTAAATCGGTTTTTTTTTTTTTGTGTATTTTGTGTAGCTACTTGCGCTACTTGCGCTTACTTGGTCGATTGTATTGTCTAATTTTAAAATGTGACCAAATATACTATTATCGTCTATGTCAACGGTCAGCAACTGGCGGACCGCGATCCAAATCCGGACCGCGGAAGGCAGTGATCTGGACCGTCGGCATATCTTTCTTTGATAGTTTAATAAGTACGTTATTTCAATTTCCGCCGTGATTATTAAAAAAGACTTCGTTTTGTAAAACAATTTTTTTTATAGACAAGTAGCGAACAAAGTTAACGGATTCTCACCGTGAGCCTTGAGAACACATCTTGTATTAGGTTAGGTTATAGTAATTGAATAAGTTATGATTGGGATAAAGGTAGCGAATCCCTTCTCAGCTCTTGGGCCGGTAAACTATTAATAAGCAATCATATTTTAATATAAGTGCCAATAGATATAGGTCCATCAAATAAATACGATTGTGTCCTGACTACGTGCCTAAACACGTTATATTCGTATATTATATAGGCATGTTTCCAGAGAAGAAGGAGTCTATCTAAAAGCTTACTATGGTTTACGGTTTTCATATTAATTTGGTTTTGCCTAACGGTAATATGCAAAATACGTGTTTGATATTGTGGATAAAACAAAAATAAATTGTTAACTATGAAATTTAATTACCTATATATTAAATTTATATTTTATATACAAATTTGATAAACTTAGACGAATATTGATTTGTATTATATTAATACAATATCTATAATTAAATACACTTTTCAAATAACAAAAAAACAACAAATAATAATGATTATGTGTTTATGTGCATATTGTTATAACTATTATACTCAATTAATGTATCATCCATAAATTGGTCGGGTAAATGTAATGCACCGTAAAATTTAAAAAAAAACAATTAAAAACCCTAAAAAAAGTGCACTTGAAATTCCAAA
The DNA here is from genome assembly GCA_027580255.1 of Therioaphis trifolii. Classification (NCBI taxonomy): domain Eukaryota; kingdom Metazoa; phylum Arthropoda; class Insecta; order Hemiptera; family Aphididae; genus Therioaphis; species Therioaphis trifolii. Next base: position 43,054,539 of record CM050408.1, on the reverse strand, counting down.
AAACCATTATTTGTATTTAGTAACGTATAATACAGTGGAAAAGAACAATTAAAAAAAAAAAAAAAATGTATATAGATCATTTTTAATTATTAAACCAATGTTAACTTGAAATATATGAGAATTTAATGTTAAAAATAATGGTAACAAATTTTAATAAGATTCTTCGTTTAGATACACATAAAAAAAATAAAAAAAATCTGAAATTAATATAGAATATTGATGAAGGATGATAAAAGAATCACTCGGTTGTCAGTTAATATACCTACGGGCTACGATGAACGCCAGAAATCGATTTCACGAATACGCGTTTTTCGTTGAAAATAATATTCGACAATATTATATTGTTATCTTACGTTAGTTATTCGTATTGTGTTTGAAACGTTTTTTTCTCTTTCTTGACGAGTACCAGATAAAATCAATGTAAAGCGGTGCTCCGGATGTCTCTTCTTTCCGTCGTATTCGTGCCCGCAAATAAGACGATTATGATGATAATAATAATAATAACAATAACCATTGATACTATATTAATATCTACTGCACACACACACACACACACAAACTATTCTTGTTTATCACGTCTATCACGTCTATCAACGACATATTATTATTATCTAACAGAACTGTAAACGTCAAGTCGCGTTGTTACCGAAAACGTATACTAATGGTATGATATCGTATTATAAACTGACTCATAGATCAGCTATACATGCCGTAGTGTCTGTGGAAGGTTTCATGAAAAATCATTTTACACTCATCGACCCGCGTAAAATAGCGCACGTAAACGTGCGAATACGCGACCTGGTCGCGAGATTCCCAACCAGGGTGCCGCAAACTTTATTTAGGGTTCCACGAAATTATTTGAAATATATATATATATATATTTTTTTTTTTAACGATTTCATGAAAAATATAGCACTGTGAGTAATGAAATAGACTATGGTATAAAACCTATTGTGTTTCATATAATTTGTAGAAATATTGCGGTGTTCAATCCGTTTTAATGTTCATACCGGTTTGATTGCTATCGTTTCGATGTGGACTGTTATAAAGTTATCACTCTACCACTTGTTTTTACCACTCACATTTTCCACTCTTGTGAACATAAATACAAATGAACGACTGAAAATGGAATTCATCGAAGAAGAAATACGAGTATGTCTTTCAACTATTCGACCACGAGTAAAAGATTAGTCTAAAAAAAAAAAACAAGCCCGAGTGCCACATTATAGTTCCATTAGTTCGCTAATTTTTAGTTAATCTTCATAATCAAATAATATTACGCAATAATAAATAAAAACAAAAATGTATTGTTAATGTTCAGTATACGAGAAGTAATTTATTTTATAAAATATAATGTGTGTATATTATACTATATGCCTACGTATCACTACTACTGTTTATGTTTATAGTATGTTTGCACTGCATAATAAAACCGAAGTAGTCTATAGGGTGCCTCCATATTTTTGGAAAATTACTAAGGGTGCCGAAAGTCGAAAAAGGTTGGGAACCTCTACGATAGCATAATATGATATAATGTTATAACGGAGAATTCACCACCTCAGCGTGCATCCCGATGATAAACGTCTTTCTCGGCACCATCTGAACGTTCAGCTCTTTTGAAATTAAAAATGCCCCCGAGAGACGAGATTGGGAGGGTGGTTAGCTTATGGGTTAGGAAACGCTGATCTAATTGCAGAGGAGTATTGCAACATAAACTTTTGTTTAGGTGGCGAAGCGCGGAGTATTATACGATAGCTGCGGGGTAGACACAGTTTCCGAGAAAATTATGTTCCCCGTCGCCGTCAGCTCTCACCACCACGCCGCGCCGTCTCGTTATAGTGTACAAAAACCAAATTAAAAATTGAAACGGATTTATTTCAAAGGAACGGAGAAACAACTCTCGTTTTTAAGCCCGGACCACCGTTTCGATGAATAATAATTACTATGTAAAAATCGTCGAGGAAAATAGAATCGATTTAATGCACTATTGTTGTGTGCCACAAGTGGTTTCGCGAACAATATAATAAGATTCGACCGTATAAAAAACTCATGAACTGCCAAACGTTAAAATGTATATACTATCGTATATATATATATATATATATATTAATTTATTTTTTGACAGTAAATTACGTGAAATTATAAATGAAAAAATACTTTGTTTGATTAATTGACGAACTTTAAGAAAAGCATACATCAAATTAATCAGGCACACGTGCAAACAACCGACCTATGAATAAAAACTAGTTTATTATAAATCCTTAACCAAAAACCACAATCGAAAAACACAAGGCCACGGTGACCCGGATTCGGATGCCACCAGCCCGCCGAATTTAACACTTTACAAAGGACCGACCAGCATAAATACGGGGCCCAGAGCATTGCATAATCAGACGGCTTCTGTAATATTAAAGGAGCCGTAATGTATGTACAACTTGCCCTACTGTATATTATATTAGTCTTTCAGAGAACACACTCTGGCAACGTACTTTTTTTTTTCTCTCTCTCTCTCTCTCTCTCTCTCTCTCTCTCTCTCTCTCTCTCTCTCTCTCTCTCTCTCTCTCTGTCTCCCTCTCTGTCTCTCGCTCTCTCTATACGTCTAAAATTGTAAAATTTACATCAAAGTGTAAAATTTCAATGAAAATCATATCAGACAGTCTGACCTTTTCGTCTTCGCAGTGGTTCACAACACTTCTGTATTTTGTTCTTTTACAGGTTTCGCGCACAGATATGGACTGGAGCCACAGTCACCTCTGGGATTTATGTTAGAGTGGCCGTATCATTGTGTTTATAAACTTAAAGAATATTGGATAAAATGCAAAATAAATAGTTAAATTTTATTAAAATTTTGTAATCGTTTTATCATGTATACATAATTAACTGATAGAATTTTTATCTCTTATAAATTTTATCGTCACCAGCTTTTAAACTCTAACAATTTTTTTTTTTTTAAATTAACACGAAATTTTTTTTTATTCGCACTAGGGGTAAAATTATTAACTATACAGTCAAACCGATTTTATTTAGCTTATATCTTACATAAACCATATGGACAAATGGTTCTAAACTATTTTGACTTAAAGACATACCTTTAATTTTTAGTCACGTTTAACTAAACGAAAATACGAGCGAAAACCTAATGCCCGAACTGACCATGCTCTTCACATATAGTTTATCTAACCGTTAACCATCTTGCGTTTATCATTTTTGAATAGCAAAAAATGATCGGTTCTTTCTAACATAAATAATTGTCACGTCCCGACCGTTCGTTGTTCTTTGGTTACGTTAGTCGAACGAGTCGAATCGGCGGTAGTGTGTATAATGGCAAGGGGATACGAACCAACTCCGTTTGTAAGGAGTTCTGTGTAGGCAATACGCAATATTTCTACGTGCAAAGTTATACGAGGTGTATGATAATACAATGCAGATTCGATTTTCGTTCCGTCGATCTGACGACGTGATCTCTGTCGAGAAGACGGACTCGAACGTCATTATATTATCTTCGCTTATATATTGGTGTATAAAATTGCTTGGGGTCTTATGAACGAGTTTTTCCGTTTATTTATCTCAACTCTGAATAACATCGATTCACTACTCTTCTGAACATTTGTGTATTATTACAATCTGAAAGTCAAACATCGACAAGTTTAAGTCCGAATTGATTAAAAGTCGTTCGTGGGGACTAAAGAACAAGATCCAAGACGAGGAACCCAAACCGTTTTTCAACACACTTATTGCATAATATTATATCAATAAGTAGGTATACCGGAACGAAAACAAAATTATTGAACGTGAAAAAAAAATTGTCGGTGTCCAATACTCCTGAACGCGTTATGTATATCCAGTGGCGTATTTAAAAAAAAAAATTTTGGGGTGGGGCGGTCAAAAAATACTTTTTATATTCTGAGTGACCCTCTTTACCATTATCGCTGAATTACAAGGTAAAACATCATAAAATATAAATACGTATAAATACATAATAATATAGGTAGTAAATGAATATTCTCTTCCTCTATTCTTACGAATTAAGTAATTTATGACTGATAAATGCAATTTTATATTATATTCCGTAATTGAATCTTGTGGAATCTTGTAAATATAATTATTATATCATGATACAATATATTTCAATCCAGACGTAAATTTAATTTTTTATCTGGGGGGGGAGTCGAAACCCGGGGGCCGCCCCCCCGTAAATACGCCACTGTGTATATCATTATAAAATTGTCGATTTCTACTTCGTCGAACAACACGTCTTATTCGACGATGAAAACACGCGAAAGGTGATGTTTTGCGTTTTTTTTTCTTTTAATTTTTAAAACTAGGGTGAGTAATACGTCCATTATTTCACCGTCGTCTCCGCCTGGCTTTTGTCTACGCTGTTTTCTGTTTCTGACTGAATGATTCATCGTACCGTTCGCCGGTGTAACCGGGATTATTTACCCCCATGAAATTTTACCCCCCCGGTAAATTTTCACTAGTGAAATTTTACCTCCCGGTAAATATTCGCTAGTGAAATTTTACCCCCGGTAAATATCCACTAGTGATTTTTTACCGGGGGTAAAAATTCACTAGTGGAATTTTACCCCAATGTATTTATAAACCCCGGTAAAATTTCACTAGTGATTATTTACCGGGAGGTAAAATTTCACTAGTAAATATTTACCGGGATACCTCCCGGTAAATATTCGCTAGTGAAATTTTACCCCCGGTAAATATCCACTAGTGATTTTTTACCGGGGGTAAAAATTCACTAGTGGAATTTTACCCCAATGTATTTATAAACCCCGGTAAAATTTCACTAGTGATTATTTACCGGGAGGTAAAATTTCACTAGTAAATATTTACCGGGAGGTAAAATTTCACTAGTGAAAATTTACCGGAGGGGGGTAAAATGTCACGCGGTAAATAATCCCGGCCACACCGGTATACGCCGCCGTAAGTCCCAGCGCCGCCCGTACACTATTCACGTGTAAAAACTGTCACGCGTATTCATCGTATCACGACTACTGTAATACACAAACATCAGTTACGTTTTTTTCTTTTCTCCGACAGCTTAACCATTCGCCAAGGACTTGTGCGGTCACTGTGTTTTGCAGTACTATCTAGAGATGTAAAATTTACGTAATTTTTTTTTTTTTGATAATTTACCGAGGAAAATGTACATGAATTTGCCGTAAATTCTGTAAATTTGGTAAATTTTGATAATTTTTGTATGTCACATTAGGGACAATCCAAGGAAGTCCACGCTTGCTCGTTTTCATAAACTTATAATTTTATTTTATTATTGTGACGCTTTTTATTATTATTTACTGGATAGCAGGGTGTTCATGGTGTTATAAATTTAACATATGACTTTATATAAGTACCTCGTAGCGTACTATACTACGTTATATGAATGTATATATATATATATATATATATATATATATATTAAAAATGTACCTATGATATAATTTGTAAATCAATCAAATCAGATTCATTGGGCACCTTGATTTAACATCAACAACAAAAAAAACAAAACAAAACAAAATAAATTCTAGTCTTTTAGTTTTATCTGTCTTTTTTTCTAGTTATAAATAGAACGGTTGACATTTTAAGTTTTATAATATCTACTATTACATTCTACTGATAAGTTATGAGTTTTATTTCAATGGTGCTTTATATTTATTTAGAATTTTGTAATAAGATCATTCCCCTACGCCGGCAACAGATAGCGCCTGCAGTACGCGCCCACGCGTGACAGATCGCTGACCGTTCTGTAGTTCCAAAACACAGATGGCGCGGTTAGTCGATCACCGTTTTCAACTCAATATCTTAAAGTTTTTTCTCCTTTCTTTTTTAATAATTATTTTTCATTTCAACATATAAAAATCTCTATTCATTTAATAATTCACAAATCAACAATCTACGCTCATATCACATCCAGCAACGAACAAAACATCGAAAAGATCCATCATTAAAAAACATACTGCCTACCCGACACGGACTCGGGTATACAGATATACTGGCCGTTTCAGCAGTGTAAATCATCTTCCCTTCCCCTCCCGATTCACTGGTGAACAAAAACGTTTTAGTGTTTTACTTACCGCTGTCCTTGAATATTCTTTTAGAATATTAACGCCTCAACAAGTAAATAAAACCCATTACGGGGTACATCAGTGAAGCCGGACGTTTCCCCCTTTTTTGTTTCCATGTGACGACATCCCCCACACGGACCAGGAGCGCCGCTACCATCAATCATCGGACGGAGCCAATCCCACGACGGAGATTTCGGATCCACAACCCAACAGATGGAATTCACACGGCGGAGCATTCGTACCCACACGACGGACGGAGTTCACACAGCTGGGTTTTCGTGCCGTTTTTCACATCCTATTGGAATTATCTTATTAAAGAAATTCCCCCTTTTTGTTGTTATTAATGTTATTATACTTCGAGTCGGAGCACTGAACGTCCTCCCCGAAGATATTGCCAAGTATGTTTTAAATAATTTTACTCTTTGTGTTGGTATATGGAATACTTACTCCAAGTATTAACGCCGTTGTCCGCACAATCAGTTTATAATATTCGTTGCTATATGTATTTTTTAGATTGTAGTTCGAATCCGAACAGTAAATAAATGTTAAAAAGAAAATATTGTAAACATTAATATTCTTTGTATGTTGTGTTATTAATAAATATTCATGATGACCAAATAAACAATTTGTGTTACTTCAATAAGACAAAATTACAATTTCATCCAATCGAAATAATGCGATTAGTCGAGACAAATTTCATTGCGTTTTTCAAATCGTTTTGGGACATTCTGTCAATTAAATGTAGATAGAAACCTACTGTATCTTCTATATGTTTTTAGTCATTCTAGGTAACAGCAGTAATTTAACTCTGTCAATAGTAGGCCCTCCCGAAAATATTTTCTATATACGCCACTGTCCGACCATTTCGATCCGGACTCGACCGGGCCAAATACGTTTAGTGAGATTTTCCCTCCGACGTGAACGATAAATCCGTTCGGTACCCCACCTCCGTGTCACACCGTGACGTACTGATACGGTTATTAATTGATGTACGGAACTTTTACGATATTGTGTCGAGCGGCAACGATATTTGCGCATAGATACGATATGCTTTTACACGTTGAATTGTTTTTTGGATCTCACACACGGTACACAGGTGTGTAACGCGAGGTGTGATTTTGGTTTGTTCGTTCTTTTGGTCTTGCCAATAAGTTTGATCTATATAAATCTATAATACTGGAAAACCAGCACTGTTAGATTAGTCCTGATCTAGTACTGGCATATTACGGGTCACGATCAATATGCGCTAGCAAAGGCCAGCTAGTGTTTCTCGTAGATGTGCCAACATTGGTGGAGTACTGGCATTTTACGGCCATTGTTTTTATTTCAAGCAAAGGCAAACCAGTTTTTGTCGTAGTTGTGCAAACGTTGACGGAATACGGGCATATTACGGGCCACGATCAATATGCCAGCAAAGGCCAGCTAGTTTTCCTCGAAGATGTATCAACGTTGGCGGAGTACTGCCATTTAACAGCCTTTGTTTCAATTTCAAACAAAGGCCAGCCAGTGTTTGTCGTAATTGTGCCTACGTTATCGGGATACTGCCATATTAAGAAATAAGGTGTGTTGCAGTGTACTTGTGTTTCCCCTCTGCACACGGCTTTTTTTTATGTTTACCAACAGGCAACAACCATCGGGAACCCGCGGCTTCGGCCGATTGGCTAAAAATAACCACGCGTTAGGTACTCCAGTGGGGACGCATCTTGTATAGGTATAAATAATAATCTAATATATTAAAAAAAATCTTGTAGAGCGGGATATTCCGTACTCTGGACTGTTTTATAATCAATTCGGCTTTTTTCCCGATTTTTCTCCGTTCCCTTTTCCCGATTCGACCGGATGAAAATCTTTTTGGGTTATTATTAGGTTATCACTTAGTTTTTACGTTATCAAATTTTAGTTTTCACGTTATCAGTGGCGGCTCCGACTTCCTCCCCGGCTTATCTTTCCCGCCGACTGTTCTCTCCATTTGTTTGCTCTTAGTGATAATAGTATGCGTCGTCGTATCACGAACCGTTTAAGAGCTCGAGTTTTCATTGTGATTCCCAACTCGAGTAGGTGTCTAGGTAGGTTTAGGCGTTAGGTAGGAACTAATTCTAATCGTTGCAATTCGATGCACACCGGTTTCGATACCGGGCGGTGGTTACATAATTTTTGCTTTTTTCTTTCGTTTAAATCTGTTTTTCTATTGATATTGAATTAAAAACGTATTGTTATAAATAAATCGATAAAACTTAATAGTCTTAATAATTGAATGATACAAACGAAAATCAAATACGTGGTACCAACCCTGCACACGTGTATGCAGTGTTGCATACATTTATAGCGGCATAGTTTTATTGAAAATTTCAATGTGTGCAGAAAAACTGTTAAGTTATACTTTGCCAATCAGTAAAATTCTTCAATCGACTGATTTGGATATTTCGGAGGCTTTAAATAACGTAGAGAGTGTAATATCTGTTCTTCAAAACATACGAACTAATGTTGAAAGTGAATTTAAAATTATTTTCAACGAAGCATGCGAAATTTCTGATGCCTTAGAAATAACCATTTCTATGCCTAGATTAACAAAAAATCAAACAAAACGATGTAATGTACCCTCAGAAAATGAAGAAGAATATTATAGACGTGCCATTTTCATTCCATGGCTAGATTCCTTTATTAATAGTATATCTGAACGATTTTTAAAGCACAAAGATGTGATTAAAAGTTTTAAATGCCTTTTGCCGACTGGACATATTCCTAATCAAACAGAAAAATCACAGTATTCAAAACTATTGGAATTTTACAAAAATAATATACCACAAAATGGAGTTAATGCTGCAGCCGCCGAGTTCGATTTATGGTACCAAAAATTCCGACACCAAAATCATTCATTACCACATAATGCGATCGATGCATTAAACTTGTGTAATGATACTCTATTTGAAACTATATTTGTACTTTTAAAAATATTCTCAACATTGCCTGTGTCAACTAGTACAACAGAAAGATCATTTTCTTCTCTAAGAAGAATAAAAACATACTTGAGAAATACAATGAGTCAGAATCGACTGAATGGATTAGCTATGCTTCATATTCACAGAGAAATCGATGTGCAAACTTCAGAAGTACTATCAATATTAGGAAAAAAAGGACCAAGACGACTTAACTTCATAGTTTAAAAGGTAAAATGTATGAAAAATAATCAATATATTATTTATAATATAATAAATAAATAATAATATTTTACAGATATAACTTCACCGTAACGGCGTGACTAAATCAAAACTCAAAGTGCAAAAAATTATATCATATTGTTAATTTCATAAAAAAAAGTGACGTATAGATCGTGTACAAGCGAGCTTTCCGATTTTTGTACATATTTTAAAATAAATACAATAACTGTTAAAAGATAATTTTATTTAGCCCCCCCCCAAAAAACAAATCCTGGGTGCGCCCCTGATTGAAATTGAACTTTGGCATTTGAAAAGAAAAATATTAATGAAGAATTAGGTCAATATAAGGGATTTAATTTGTATGTTTTCGATGTTATGAAACGGTATACATTTGCAAGACAATAAAAATATTTGATTTTGCCGATGCGTTTCATGCCACGCCCTAATATTACGCTACTGCTGATACGACACAACATCAAAATAGGTTACCTATCTCTAAATAACGTTTTATATTATTTCCGAAGCTGACACTATGCACCGTAAAAATATCCGAAACGAAGTCGATTTCAAAAAATAAAAAGATTTTCATATCCATTAATAATATCCATTATTAATCGTATTAATATTTTTTTACCCACTTCAGTCTGTTCCGGACGACCAGACAAAATCTATAATTGATTTATCGAAACTTGCATTCTGCACGGCAGTTGAATACCTATACTCAGTCAAAACACTCGCGTGTTTACCGAACGGTCTCGACCGAAAGTCCGTGGAGTCCCAAACAGTACGCAGATGGATACTCGGGATTCGGTTGGACGATTCTTTTAAAAACGTATAAAATCATTCGACAATATTATTCGTTAATTACGCTATTAATTATACCCCTGTAAAAAAATATTAATATTATTTTTGTTTTATATTTGTAGGTACCTATTTATTATTATTTTTTTTAATAAACTACTTTTATTCTAGTGTGACTCGTCGTATTACAATAAAATTTAGGTAAAAATAATAATAATAATAATAATAATAATTCTTTTTTCGATTGATGTCGAGTAACATCGGAAAACAAAAACGGTTTTTCCCCGTGGATCCGTGGTTATATTTTTTCATGGCGTCTCAACAGTGGTCGACGACCGCAAAATGGTCGACGGTGCACAATACGACGGCCTTACCTACCGATAAATTTGCAGGGCCGCGTCGCATACGTCTCGTAAATCTAAATCGCGTGTCGTCGTTTTTTTTTTTGTTCAAACGCGCCCCCGACGTCACGACAGCGAGAGAGAGAGAAGACGGACGGAAAGCGATTCGGCCGGGGAAACCGCGCACGGACCGCGAACTCTGACGACGATGTGAACGGAAAAACCAAAATAAAAACGGTCGACGACAACAAGGTCGTGACACGTCGAAAACAAGCGTTGACGAATGATGATGACACGCGGTCAGCGACTCGTCCGGCACCGCGCGGCACGACGACGACTGCGACAGTGCGACAGACGTTCGTCGACGACATAAAACACAATATGTTTGTTTTTCATTAAAATCTCGAGACGAAAACAACACGCGCGTTATATAATGTCACAAATGCGCGTGTATTAAAATCGGACACCTACACAATTGGTATGGCGGTACATTACATTATATCAGCGGTTCTTAACCTTTTGTAGAACACAGACCCCTGATGAAAGATTTATAGGAATCGCGGACCCCCTACCAATTTTTTGTTGAATACCTTTTTACGAAACATCTCATGTTATCATAACCAAAATTATAATAACTATTTTATATTACAAATTATGGAAGTAGACATAACAAAATAATATACTCATTTATATTTATTTTTATTAAACTTAATTTTTCATTTTAAACTTTAACATCATAAAACATTTTAATTAAAAAAAAAAAAAAATGGTATATATATTATTTTAATACATTTGAATAAATTTAATTTTTATTTTCTTAGTTTTTAAGTCTTAATGCGAAGGTTGATGTTGCATTTCAGTTACGAGTTTTTGAACATCGGGCTCAATACTTGAAAACTTTAATCGTAGTATTCGTAGTTCAGATTGGAATCCACATTGCCATCGGTGTAACACAGATAAGATAGGTTTATCTCTTACAATATAAGATATGTTTAATATTTCTATATGAAAAAAAAATAATAATCCAAAAATATTGTAATAATGCACTCGTGATGTTACATATTGACTTCTGTTAGGTGTTAAGGCTACTGCGGACCCCTTACTTGAGTATGGTGGACCCCCAGGGGGCCGCGGACCACAGGTTAATAACCGCTGCATTATATTATTATATTATATAGTTCTAACGTTTGAATAGTAAAACGCGAATAACCGCAAATACGTATTATTACAATAATGCGGTATACGCGCGATAAATAATATTGAAAGCTCTCCGTGCCGATCGACACCGGGTTTAGACAGACCTGGGCAGTGACGGATCCAGAAATTAAGTTAATTAAGTTAAAATTAAGTTTAAAGTACGATATAATTGAAATCAGGTGCTGAGTGTCAAAGATTTCATCCGATTTATTTCGTATTTTATGATTTATTTTGAAATAATGGTCGGCTATCGGAAGTTTTTTGACAAACCAAAAAAAAAAAAACGAAAAAAAAATGGGGTCAAGTGAAAATGGAATTTTCGAAAAGCATTAACTGATATATTTATATTTATCTCTTGTAACACAAAAATCCTATACGAAATAAATACAGACGAAATTAAAGCTCTAAGAATTTTAATTAATTAATTAAAATTCACGGAGGATCGGCTACGTTCTCTACTCACTTCGTCAACTTCCCTTGATTTATTTCGATGACATAACCTCGATTTGTTGTGAGCAATTATGTCCGAAGAGTAAAACTTATCTTCCGTCGTTAGCAATAAACTGATGTTATATTTTTGTATTTTTGGTTTTCCATTTTCGACGTTAGCATTGTAACATTTCCACTAAAATGATTTTGTCGGAGAACTGAATAACGCTGCAACTACGTTCGACAGGCCAATACGTCTTGTTATAATATACGTGTTTGGCGTTGGTCGACTATACATGGTCAATCGTCCGATCGCCTGTGTACATATCGTATTAGCATCAACAGAATATTATATTCAAATAAAGGCCATACGGACGGCTGAAACCCGTATGGACGAGCAGTGGCATATTTCGGGATTTTCCGCCTGTAGACACTTTCCGCTACAGTTTGAGAATTCGAACCCGCGTTGAACGCGCGCATTTTTTCGCTACCCACACGCGTACTGGTTCGTGCCGTATCACGTGTGCGTATAGTAAAGTACATGTAAGTATATGTAAGTACTTAGCTGTTTGATTTTGAGCGAATGGACGCATACGTTTACGGTCCGAATCGTAAATCTAAATCATAAAACTCGTGATTTTTAAACGAATTTCTCTAGCCGAAAAACAATTCAAATTTGATGCTGTCGAATCAAAAATACTTTTTGTAATTCTGTAAAAAAAAAAAAAGAAAATGTTGCCGTCCTCCAAATGTCGCCGCTCTAGGCACGGGCCTACATGGCCTGTGCCTAAATACGCCTCTGTGGACGAGAAATCCCAGTTTGACGGAAAACAGCGCAGAATTTGACGTCCCAATTCGGCGGCGGAAGACGTCAGAAGTATATAAAATCATCGAATCAATATTGATTATTCTATTGTGGAATTAGACATACGACAGCGCCCTTCAAACCGAACTGTATTATTGTGATAAAATATTTCGTTTAAACATATTACAACTCATAATCCATATTCGAGTAAAATATTAGATTTTATAAAGAAAATAACAAAAAAGAAACATATCGCATACAAGTTTGCAATGAAGTAACACATTTATGTCTTTTAGTACAGACATAGTCACATAGACACGGACAGAAAAAAATTGACACAATTCAATATACAATTATTATTTTTTATTATTATTAGTTCACTTTCGATCGGGCGACGGGCGGCGATATGGTTGATTATTAAATTATGTAATTTAAGAACTCACCCATCTTCGCTCCTAACCTAACAATGTACGATTAGAGAAACTAACACTCGAGCGAAGGAAATAATACGATGACAGGTGTCGGACAGCCGTCTATCTCGAACCACAATTTGTCAAAGACTGATCGTAAGGCGGTATAAATAACGAGTACCCATAGACCTATAAGTTATATAGTTATAATCTATGCGAGTATCTATAAATGCCAAAGAGGTTATCAAATCTACGAAAAGAAAACAAATAAAAACGAAAACAACGTCGGTTGTCCGGCGACATCGTCCATACACTCCTTGGATTTCACGACGCTTCTCTCGAACGTCGTCGAATGCACGTCTAGCATCGGAACATCTCACTAACAACTTATATTTAAATATATGCACAATCTTGATATAAGTATGAAGCGTGGTGTAGCGGAGTGGTCGCTGACGTTCACGCATAACCATTGTTGTTACACACCACGGTGCGTTGCTAGTTGTCGGATAGTTGTCGGATGGGTGACCGTGCGTTTTTTTGTCGACGATGCATCGCTTTTCTAAATTTCGATAAATTACTGTAACGTTTCTTAGGTAACGCTTCTTGGATAACGCTTCTTGGATAACGCTTCTTGGGTAACGCTTTTCGATTCTATGATTTCTATTGATTTTAGTTAAACGCCCAAGGACTGTGTTTGCACGTTTCAGACTAGTAGCGCATGGTTCACTTAATCGTTGCACGTACAAAATTGAAAGAGTAACGCAGTAATTTGATCTTACTTCAACGGTCAACTTTCCGCCGTGAGAAAAAAAAATATTAATATTTTTCCAACGCATTTGCTCTGACGCTGATTTAATGTGTCGACGTGTACACGTCATACAAAATATTATGTAAATGTAGGTCGAATCTCCGCGATTGATTAGAAGTTGATATATAATCTATACCGTAATATAAAATTACGAAAATTTTTGTAAAAGAACTTATAAGGTGATGACCATTAACACTGAAAAGGCTTCAGAAACACCAGACTTGTTTTAAATTTAAATTCTGTAAAAATTTAATGCTGGAGAACGATAACGAAAAATGAAAGAGCCACGGAACACGACCGTGCAAAAAAAAAACGATGTTTCTTTATAGATATTCATCCGGCACTACAGAGTCAATTTATTATGGAAAAAAAATATTATTAAAACATTAAGTGCCCGTTAAAAGTAACGAAAAAACTAACTAACGTTATGATGAATTTTCTTTTCATCTCGGCATACTAAGTGTAATGTCAGCTCCGAATCACAACAAAAATTAAACACCCTTACTTGACATTTTAATGGATTAAATCGATTTTACCGCTGAAAACGTATGTGAGAAATATGTCTTGGTTTTTTTTTTATCGTGATTTATTTCGACCGCACGCGTTGAAAACATCTGAAGTATATTATATTCTGACAACAGGACGGCATTTTTAATAGTGGCGAAACTCTTTCATTTCGCGTGATCGTATATCTCTCGCGCGGAATAAAGAACGCTCGCAAATTCAACCACCGCTTTTCTATGCAGTTCGAAGATTGTAAAAGTTCAAGCGAGATAAAGTGTTACGTATAAGAAGTTCAAAACGTTTTTAGGCACTAAAATTTAATGGACGTTAGACGTTAGTACATAAATGTTAAGTCATAATATGCGTATTATGCATCATTATCGACTCGTCATACACATATCACCATGATATCGGAAAAAATTCAAAAAACATTTGAAACTAACCATCGAGTCGTATGACATGGTTAATGACTAAATCCCGAAACAAATTAGTAAAAATAAAACATAGATACTTAGAGCGCAGGGATTTAAAACTCTCAAGTAAAGTTCTACCAGCTGAAATTAAACATTATGGTAATTTGTGACTCGACGTGGCTCTGTCGACCATACAAAAAAATAGTCGGTCAGCGTGGTGCACTCAATACGCTGATCGACCAATTAATGTTATTTGACATTTAAAAATAATAAAAAAAATTCCGTCACTACAGTCCGTTTTTAAAATAACGAAAATCTTTTCTCTCACAGTCATGACTCGTGTGATTTCGTGTGTACTGATTGTCGTGGAGATGATTTTTATCGAAATCGAAATTATTGAAAATAAAATATTGGAGCAGTCGACAAAATTAAATCGTTCAAAGTGGCGAAAACACCGCTCGTGTAAATATAATATAAACAGCCTTAAAAAGGCCTCAGTCCAGGTTCACGACAATACGTACGTACACTTTTCAACGGTCACACTGACCTTGATTCGTGGCGAACATTTGGATTCTGAGTACGATTTCAAAAACCCGGGGCACATAAACAAAAGTTACAACTGAAAAGTATTTTAATGGCGTTAATACAGATATACGCGTTATACGCCTGAACCGCGCTGCAGCTCCACCAGTGGAAATAAATAATAGGTACCTCTAGAGGAGCGTCCAGTCGATGAATTTATTTCCGACGCTCTTCGTCTCATCTAAAAAGTCATAACCGTTACGAGAGGCGAGCAGTCTGCTAATGGTCAAAGTTTTTTGTTCGAGGCCGTGGGGATTTTTTTCCACTGTTAGTTTTTCATAAATCGGACGGGGTGTCGTTTCTCTTGATTTCGCAGACGTTCGACTGTGAGTGGCCGGCCGGCGGCTACGGTAAAAATGGAGCCGTCGAGAAATCGGTTACGAACGAGAAGACTGTTAAGAAATTCGTAGCCAAATGTCGCGCAAAACACTGTCGCGCGCACGAATCCGTGATGTTCAACACGATTTCGCCATGGAATTCATAAAAGTTCGCAGTGCAATATGAAAACCAAATTCAAACCCCGTCGGCGTCGTTGGTTTTTGAACGCTAATGGTTTTGGATGACAGTAAGAGCGCTAAAACTAATACATCGCGGTGGTCATGAATATTATTGTTGTCGGGGCGTGGATTAGAAAAATATTAATTTTGTTTTTTCAAATAAAACGTACAGCGATGATGATGATGACGACAATACACGATATAAATAATTGTAGGTAATCATTGTTTGTCGTACGACCCTTGTGTGTATACATCGTGTTTATACAAAGATCGTATGTAGTGTATATAATATAGATATTACAATTTCCACTCGTATTCGTTTCCGATCGATTTATCAAAGCCGTTTCGAGAACGTAATCGAAGCTCACTAATGGATTTCGTACTGGTTTATATATGTATATATATTATACAATGTTATATTCGATGTCGTCGGGCGCGTAGGTCAGGATGAGTTTAATGTTTTACAGACGCGACGGAAATGAATACAACGTCAAACACGGCAGGGTCGGACTGGGTCAAAGGGGCCTACCTTGCAATTTAGTAAAAAAAGGCCCACCAAATAACAAGCTCGCTTCGCTCGCGTTTAAACTACATCAAAATTCAACTTTGCTTTGCCCATTTTAAAACATTTCTACTTATTATTACTAACTACAACCAAATGATTAACAATTTTAAACAATAAAAAAGAAACAAATCTATGTTATTTGATACATATTTTACATTACATCAAAAATGAAATAATCAATACAATTACACAAAAAAAATTTCTGAGTCAATAAAAATTTTAAAATTTTATAATTTATACACTATTTGAAAATAATATTCTAGTTATTTTTTTTATAATACTTGTTTGGCGAAATATCCTTATCATTCTACATCGACGTTCACAAATATCACTGTATATTATTCATTGAGTAATTATATAGAGTATTACTCTGTGATTTTATTATAGGTTTTTTTTTTCTTACCTGGAGCGCATAATTCTAAAATACGTCCTTGCAATATAGTATTTAAATAATATATGACATGAAAAGCTATACGTCATGTAAAATGTAACATAATACATGTACCATCGCATGTTCTCACGTATTAATTTAAGTAGGTATGAATAAAACCAACAACAATATAAACGAACAACATTTTTATTTTTATTTGAAATATGGAAAAACTGTTAGGGCCCACACGTTCGGGGCCTACCGTGCGATCGCACGTTCGCACCATAGGACAGTCCGACCCTGAAACACGGCATAACACGTAGCTAATAGCTATATTATCAGTTTCGCACAATAAAATGTCGCCGTAGGCCGTGTGTGTACATACCTATCATTTTATCGCGTGCGCTAAAACGGTGCGAAGTGAGCGTTTACAGTAAAATCCAAACGTTGATCGCCGTATATTGTTTTCCATCGAGACGATATCGTACTGTAAACGCAGTGCAGCGTTCGCACGCGCATAATGACGTATGAAGTCGGTGGATTGAATGTCGTCGACGAGAGGCGGATCCGACGGTTTTTTTGTCTTTTCGTTTCAATCGTGTAAAATACACGCACCTGCACGTCTCCGATACGTATAAACGAAGCACACACACACACACACACACAAGCATTATACGTCATACATAACATATATATATATATATATATAATATATATATTTATATGTAGGCGGAAAATATGTGAAATGTATAAGCGATCCGCACGAATTGAGAGGTGTTTTATAAAATGCCGTTGAAATATTATTCTATTTTTTGGCAATCTGTTGCCAATTTATTTTAAACCGTGTCCTAGGCGATTTATTCTGTATATGGATATATTTTTTACTCGACGCAAAAGCCGCGCATACGCGTGAATAAAACATTTCAAAATATATATATATATATATGAACATATTATTTTTAAAGAACGAACCTTCCTCGGGTAACGAACTTCCGTTTTACGAAATTAGTCTGTCAAAAGAAATATTTTTGGGAACCATGACCTTTACATTTGACAATGATCTAATGTATTTCTGTATAATGAATAAATTATTTAAATGCAATTGTTTGATTTTACAAAAGAAGATATTATATAAAATTAAGACATTTGCATTAGACTTAATAGAGTAGACACTCTTTCTTTTTTTTAAAAAACTACAATTTACAGAAAACAAATAACACTCATAGAATATGTCGACTGAAATCGCATTTTTAGTCAAGTTTAAAAAAAATTATAACAAAATACATTGGCAGTACTATTTTACGTATCGATATGTAACCATGTAATTTATGCAATTGTTTAAATATTTATGCGATTGATAAAATGAAAAATAAAATAAAATATATATAAATATACCTACTTAATTTTGTGTAACGAATTTCTTTAAAATACGATTTTATATTTTCCTATGAGATTTTGTATCATTTTCGTTGTATGATATTATATGGCATATGCATATACGCGTTAAGAATTTCAAGTAGTGACCCCGCGTGCTACGTAATGAATTTTCAAATGTAAAGTAGAAGAAAAACCACAAGAAAACACAAACAATATCGATTTGAAAACATTGAGAAAAAAAATTCGTTCATAACACGTATGGTTTTCAACCAGTTGAATGTCATAGTTTAAAAAAAACATTTAGTGTAAAACTCTATGTTTTCAGCAAAAAATACAAAATAAAAATAAATGCACGTGCTCAAAACCAAAACACGATTCGACCGTTACGAATTCGAGTCCGCGTACAACGCTCTGTCGGTCATCTCTCGCAGACCGCAGTACGAAGTGTACATCATTGACCGACCGTTCTTTCGCGAGTGATATTCGGCCGTTCGGTTAAATACGATATTACACGTTATAATGTTATCATAACCTATTCGTCGTTCAAACACGTGCGAGATCCCCCGTGCGTTATCCCCTCGGTTTATCATAATAATATTATTGACGTATTGTATAATATACATATATATATATATATATATATATATATATATATACATACGTAAAATACCCAGAAATTCTTGTACCATGGAATTAACCACTTTGCCGGTAACATTTACATAAAACCGCGAAATCCAACTCCCGGGATAACATTATAATACCGTACGGCGAGGTTCTGCAAAAGAGGGTTCCCCCCGTGCGCACGGACTCGCGTGTACGTCGGCTAATTTCCAACCGTGCAGCCGTTTAAATATTTACAATCAGATGGGTTTACGTTCGAATAATAATAATAATAATAATAATATTAATAACGATGATGACGATAAAGGCCCGCTCAAACCGAAGCGGTAGCGGTAGCGGTGGCGGTAGCGGTAGCGGCAGCGAAAATTAATGTCCATACGTTTTAATACGAGCGCACTCACCATAGCGAAATTAATACCGCGGCGAAAATGTTACCGCAAGATTGAGCGCGATATTTTTATTTTTCGCTGCAGACACTATATTTTTCGCTTACCGCTGCGATAATCAGTTGTGAATTCCCAACTATGTACACATATCGACATTTTATTATTAGTATATTAATAAATATAGAAAACTTATCACTAAATTGTCTAATATATTTTGACTTTATATTCAACAAACCTATTCATCGCCATCGTAATACCATGCAGTTGAATTTTCAAGTACCTAGGTACACGATTCAAGTTCAATTTATTGTTTTAAATTATTATAATATAATGACGAATAAAGTTGAAAAGTTAATAGCTATTGTTAAAGAATATCCTGTTTTATACAATATGACACTTCCCGATTTCAAGGATGCGAGGAAAAAAGATTATATTTGGGATAACGAAATAAGTGTAAATATGAACGGTGAAAGCGGTAAGTAAAAATATTATAATCTATAAAAATATAAGTCACATTAGTTATAATAGTCATAATAGTTAAAAATGTTATAGTTATGATAAAAAAAATTTGGAAAAAAGACTATTAAAAATAATAAATAAATATTTATAATAATAAATCATTATTTATTCATCATTGAAATACTCAACAAAATGTTCTCGCACTCGAAAAGCTTCAATTGTACACCTTCTAGGATTATTTTCTATGTTATTCCGTAATAAAAACGGTTCTTCATCGGCTTCAAGCTCATTGTCGTAATTATTACAATTTTGAACTCTCAAATAATTATGTAGTATGCATGTTGCCATAATAACTTTTTTTACAGTTGTTTCTTGCATTTCCATTGGCCTATCATATACCCTCCATTTTTTTGCTAAAATTCCAAATGCATTTTCTACTACTCTTCGAGCCCGGCATAATCTATAATTGTAATTATCCTTTTTTCTATCATTTCTTGATTGTCGTCTAGGGAATGGTTTCATTAAATACGTTTTTAATGAAAACGCTTCATCGCCAATAATAATCATTGGCGATTTTTCAACTTTACCTGGCAAAGGTTTATCTTCAGGTACATTCAACACCCCAGCTTCTAATCGCTTACCCATATTAGATTCTTCTAATATTCCACCGTCAGAGTTTCGTCCATATCCACCAACATCTATACAAATAAACTTATAGTCTGGGTCTACAATTGCCATTAATACGACTGAAAATTTTTTTAAATAACAATAATTTCTTGTTCCGCTATTATTAGGACATTTAATTGTTACGTGTTTTCCATCTACACTTCCGATACAATTAGGAAATTGCCATTTTTCAAAAAAACCTTGCGCTGATTTTGTCCAAATTTCCTTAGTAGGTTCCGGCATATATATAGGACCCATGTGTCTAATAATAGCTTCACATACCTCTATGACAATTTGACCTACTGTTGTAAATCCTACCCTATAACTATGACCAATTGTCTTATATGAATCACCCGTCGCAAAAAATCTGCAAATAATAATAAAATACATTCTTCGTTTCACTCAGAATCTAAAATAAATAAATACTTTTTTAGGAGAAATGTTAAAATCGAAGTGGAAAAACCTACGTGATACGTATCAAAAGCATTTGAGAGCTAACAAAACATCTACGGGCCAAAGTGTAAATGGTACCAAAAATAAAAACCTGTCTGCTTATAAAAAGTGGCAGTGGGCGTCTCACATGGAATATTTGAAAGAACATATGAGTTTTGCCGAGTAAGTAATTATTTTATTATTTTTATTCGAATATAAATTAATCGTAAATTTTTTTTCTCAAACTAAAAGAACTATATCCAACGTCCACGAACCCGCCCAAGACGAAGATAATGATACGAACGATTTTATAAATTGCACCGCATCTACATGTGAAAAAAACGAAGTCGAATTTTCTGCATCTCCTAAAAATCCGCGTAAAAAGTTCAAAGATCAAAATTATATTGGAAATGATTCGCAATGTTCCAATATTGACAAAGTTCTAGAGCATTTTCAAAACAAAAGAAAAACCACACATAATGCTATGGATGGAATAGAACTTTTAATGATGGGCCACGCAAAAACCATCAAAACTTTTTCGGCTAGACGGCAAGCAATAGCTAAAAACAAAATTGCTAAATTGATCGGGGAACTAGAGTTGGAACAAATCGATGAAGACACAGCAACATCATCTTCGTCTCAGTCGTCTCACTTTAGCATGCCCTCAGTGACTCCGACGAATCCGACTACGTCGATTATCGGAAATTATGATAGTGCAGACAATTTGGATGCAGTGTACTGTCAGTTGTAGTAAATTTTTTATATTTATGTAAAATTAATTGTTCTTTTTTTATAAAAACTTGTAGGTATACTATAAGTCTCTAAATGTATAAATAATATAACTATGTAATAAGCGTGTATTACTATTTGACAAATGAACTAATAACACTTGACGTATATTATTAATAGTATTATTTTATCGTTAATGATACAAAACAATATCTACCATAGATAGACGTTAGGTAAAAGTGGGTTCGATAAACATGATAAAAATAATTATTTATCATTTTTATATTACCTACCTTAAAGCAATAGCGAGACGTTCAGATGGAGGTATTGGCATACGAAAATGAGTCGTTTCTTTACGTATATCTTCATTAATAAAATTTAAAATTTCATCAAAACAATTTGATGTCATTCGAAAATAAATGAAAAAACGTTTTTCATCATTTTGTAATTGAGGCATTAAATGATTAAATTCACCTAAACTTTCTCTCTTGGTATTAATTTCATGAACCCATTTTCGTCTTTTACGTCTAAAAATGAAATATAACATGATTTTTTGTTATTGCAATAGCCCAAATCGTATTTAAAAACAATTGCAGTTAATATATTATAACTAAGCCTAAGGTACCTTTTCTGTTCTTCATCATCTATTACAGCTGCTAACAGTAATAAATCTTCTTCATCTGAACTTGAACTTAAATATATATCCATATTATAATACAAATTTAAAAAAAAAATTAGCAATTTGTAATTAATATGCAATTAAAATATTATATTAATGAGAACAAAAATACGCGTACACGTGTATGGGTGTCCCGATGTTGACTAATTCTCGGCGAAATATTTCGCTCTGGTTAGATTAGGTCAAGCGGTATTTAATAGCGATAAATACCGCCGAAGTTACCGCCACCGCCACCGCTACCGCTACCGCTTCGGTTTGAGCGGGCCTTAATAATGATAAAATCGCGAATGCAATAATACACGGGTATGTGTATAACACGAAATATTGTAAAATAAAACCCGTGTTGAGCAGATCGTAAGGGGCTGACAAAAATGTCCGTTTAAGACAGGTTTCCACATACTTGAATAAAAAGGAAAATACCGTCTTATTGACGTCAACGATTGCGAAAAGTTGAGGTGACGAAATTTCCTCTTGGTAAATAAACGAATACTTAAATACTTAAAATTATAAATAAGGTGTATTAAATTTTCAGAAACATAGAATCGATGAATAATGATTATAATAAATTAAAATCTTAAATACATAATAATTGGTGATTGATAAAATAATTTAAAATACAATTAAATATTCCAAGAAACGATAAATTAATATTTGGAGTTCACAATTAACAGATGTAAATAAAACAATCTTAAAATATACATAATTACGCGTTCAATTTGGATTTTTCGATGCGTAATATTATGTTTTCCATTTTATGAAGGTTTATAATATTATGATTTACAGGGCCAACCAATGGCTTTCCGTTTGCAGTGGCGGTCTTGAGCATATATTTCTGGGGAGGCAACAAAATAAACTCCAGTGATAAATGGTGGTCTTCCCCCCCCCCTTCGACTGTTTAAAAAGACATCAGTTATTTGAATTAATTGTACAAACTACAAATTTAATAACAAAGAATCTGATTAAAAAATATTTTTTTATATTTATAAAGAAGGAAATGATACTATAACAAAGTACATAAAGTATGTAGTATAATGATAAACAGTTTTGTGATAAGGTGTATCGCACGCGGCCACAGCTGATATATATAATACCGATATCTGTATATATAAAAAGACTTGTCCTGGGTGATTCATCATCGCCTAGCCGGAACTGCTGAAGCTATGGATATGAAATTTTCAGTAAATGTACTTATTACTATGTATAGGCGCACTAAGAAAGGATTTTTCGAAATTCGCATTTTAAAGGGTAAAAAGAGCATAAAATAGTTAATTTTTAACGTTGGGTGAGGGGTTCGCGGTGCGGCAGCCGTCGACGCGCGGTGGCTAGACGTGGCCGCCCAAATTTCCCCTTCCATGTCACCGCCGCCGACACCGCCAACCGCCGCGCCGCCGACGAGCAGACGATAGAGCAATAGTGAATAAACCGACATAAACTTATCCTTAAAATTGGAGCACGTATAATGTTACTAAGAAATCTAAATTGTGTAATGGAACTAGATTGCAAGTTAAATCTCTGCACAAAAATGTAATAGAAGCTATAGTTATCACTGGGTGTGCTAGAGGAGATATAGTTTTAATCCCGAGAATAACGTTAATTCCAACTGATTGTCCCTTTGAGTTTAAAAGAATACAATTCCCACTCAAAGTTTGCTTTGCTATGACTATTAATAAGTCTCAAGGACAATCATTGAGCATGACAGGGATTGACTTAAGAGAAGAATGTTTTTCACATGGACAGTTCTATGTCGCATGTTCTAGAGTTAGCTCTGCCAGTAGTTTGGTTATTTTAGCACCAAAAGGCAGTACCAAAAATACTGTTTATAAAGAGGTATTGAGATGAACAAAATATGTCAATATAAATATTGGTGGATTTTTATAAAACCATAATGTATATAATAATTTTACAATAATAATAAGAAGTAAAAATAGTAATAATAGGAATAATATTAAAAATAGTAATAATAATTATAATAATACGTAAAACATTTTTTTCAATTACAGAAAGTTATAATTTTTTGGGTATATTTTATTTCAACATTTCGTCGATTAGAATTGTATCTTACAATTTGTTTTCAAAATATTAAAATAAAGTAATTTTTTGCTGACTTCTGATTGTTACAATACATGGGCAACCTAGGATAAACTTATCTAAAAGCAGCCTGTAATAAATATAAAAACTGATAAAATAAAAGTTATAGTAGGTTACACAAAAAAACTGTACACGGGCGAAGCCGGGTTATTCAGCTAGTAATATATATTATAATATAATATATATCTGTGCGGCACGTGCATCGTTGATAATCGGTAAATCATAGATAACATCGGCAAGGCGGCGAACATTTTTGTCGCCGCCGGACCAGCTAAGCGCATGCGCAAATCAAACGATTTTACGTGTGTTTGTGTGTATAATTTCGTGACTACTATAACACCTAGGTAGGCGACTGATTCGGTCGCCGCCGCCACTGCTGTACGAAAATAACAAGATAATATAATATTATATTATCATGGAATAAAATATAATTGGGAGTGCATGAATAATAATTATAGCGGATTGCCCGCCGTTCTTTGAAAATTCATATTTTTATACGATACAATCAAATTTGTATGTTAAAAATGTTTTTTTTTGTTCCAAAAAATTTGAAATTTTTCAAATTAATAAGTACCATATTAAGATTGAAAAGAATAGTGATTGTTTTAATAAAATAAACATTTTTTATTAATCAAACGAAAAAAATATTTTTTCCATTTTATTTTCAAGGGAGGCGGTGCCTCCCTTGCCTCCCCGGGAAAACCGCCACTGTCCGTTTGACGTTAGACAGGTTCCGTTTTATCAAGGGATTCATTCTACGTCAACCATTAGACACTCGCCGGGACCAAAATAAATTTCCGCTCAAGACAGGATTCCGTGTTATTGAGAATCCGGTTAAGACGGGGTTTTCCGCATTATCATATCACAACAATAGCGGAAACCGGCGGCAGCGATGATGAAATGACGCGTGCGTCGCGAACGGCGAAACCCGACGTCGTCGCGTACGCGTGACTATAGAGTACAGAGGTGTCCAACAAGAAGAGACTTCCGAACTGCATAATAAAATGCAAAATATAAAGTAGCAAAGACAAAAAAAAATGGTTCTTAATATTATCGAAAATTCAGTATCGGCTATGCCTATTATAGTTCTCTACATCGTTAGATTTTATAATAAACATTAGAGCTTTAGAGATTAGAATATATAAAATGTAATGACACGTGTAAAACGTTAAACAAGATTTCAACATCGACTTATCAAAAAAAAAAAAAAAAAAACAAGTATAATGAAAGAAAAAGACGCTCGTCTCACAAAATTGCTAAGAACTCATCTTACTACACATGATTCGGACTTCAAAAGCCTTGAAAAATTAAAATCAATAACCCAAAATTACGATCAAATCAAAACGGTTATTTAAGTATGAAATTAATGTATAACTATTTATGATTTGGAAAATACTGTATTTTTATCGACTTTTTATACTAAAACGTTTATTTGATCGTGATGTAGTATTTTCAAATACAGATTTTTTTTTATGTCAGCATTGAAAAATTAAAACGTATACTTGCAAAAATGTCTTTCAACTTACAGAATAAGTCGCGAGCCTTTATCCTTTATAATATATCATCCTTCATACATTGAAAACATGTGTAATATTATATACATAGTACAAACTAAAAATGTATGTTAAAAAATAAAATCTTGAAAAAAAAAGGTGTAAAACATTTGTTAGGTAAAAATAAAATAATGTGATTGTTATAACTTATACTGTATGATAATTGAATGTATGTATGTATAGTTTTGGTAGTCTTATAAATCATAATACTTAATACATATTATCATTTAAATTCTAATTCCCACTTTCTATATTAACTAAATTTTGCTTTTCTTGCTTTTTTCTGAGCAAAGTCATGTATGATATCATCAAAATGTACTTGAAACATTTTTCTATTATATATTGAAGTAATTATTTGCATGAACGCCGGGTCCCAGTACCATGGGTCCACCTGCCCCCCCCCCACCTTTGGCTGAGCGTGTGGCTGACGAGCCGCGATTTGGCCACCGTCGCTATAGTGCATACGTCTATAGCACGTAGAATATTAATGTGCGAGGGTCGAATCGTTTATGGTTTTTAAAAAGTGTTGGCAAGGCCATGAGAAACGGTAAAACGCGACGACTCGACGACGGCTTTTCGCGATAAACACGTCCTTACCGTGCCGTACACGTCCGACGGTTTTGGGCCGAGACGCGAAAGCCGCGACGCGCGACGCGCGGCAGGTTTTATCGCGACGACGATTCATCATTATTACTGTCACTGTGAATTTCGGACAATCGGCAATGGCGTCGTTAAACCCTGGGACGTACGGTTTCGCAACGTATATGTGTTTTTTACCGTGGCGCTCGCCGTGAACACGACGCTACTGTCGGATCCGGATTCAAGGGGGGCGTGGAGGTGGCATCGCCCCCCCCACCGGCGCGATATTTGAAAGGCGCGTATTTTTCGAGTAAATGTAGAGGAAAATAACGACACAATAGTGATCACAGACTCGACACGTTCAAAACGAATTAATCCGACGGTAAAAAAATAAAACTCAAGTGAAAGTGTTTTTGAAATGTTAGTACTTCAAAAAGATGACCGTGAAAATAAAATTCTTGAAAAAAACGACGAAATCCGCATCATTTTTATTAGTAAAACCGCCTTTGCCGTCTAACCCACTAATCCGTAGTGAATAAGATTGATAAAAATCAAACAATAAATTTCTTGAATCTTAAAGTGGTTTGAAACCCTCCTCCGTCCCTACGTGGATGTCCACAATCTCTACTATCGCTCAAACAGCCTTCTGAAAGGCTATAAGTAGATACGCGTAAAGTCGCACCAATCGACTGATATAGCAGACTGTAATCTAAATTTTCGTTACGTTTGTTAAAAATCAATATCCGTAGGTATACTGTAGTAGAAATGTCACCTTCGCCACACATCGTACTTAAGACGATATTTTAATAAACAAACAACACTCTACAAATCGACATAGGCTTTAATAAACTCGTATTATTCTTATAATTATCATTATTATTATTATTATTATTATTGATTATACTACTATAATAATTATTGTTATAAGACTTCATCACGATGTTAGATAATACGTGTCTTTTCGGTTACGATTTATAATTTCTACAGAAATAAAACAAATAGTAACAAACAGGTAAAATTGCAAAATAGTAGGCAATGAATTACTAATTTAGCCCTGACGCCTAACAAGTAGGTTTAATAACTAAATAACTTTTAAATATTTTCAAATCGTAAGTACACATTTTTCTGATAATATACTGTGTAACTATTTTACCGTACAATATACGTACGCACAGGCTACAGGTGTTTTGAAAAACGAAATCGAATTTTTTTCCATAAAATAATTTGTAAACTGCATTTAATAAAAAATATTAATATTTACTTGATAAGTATATACACGGAAGTTTGAATTTGAGTTTTGAATTTGTTCTTTTTGCAGAAGTACTGTTTAATAAAATGTTTCGTAAAATTAAAAGATATTTACCATTAAATTTGTGAATATTATTTAAAAAATTAATTTTTTGAATTTTTAAAAGTATTATTCGTATCATTTAAATAGTTAAATGTGTATTATTTTTTTTTATCACTCAACGACTGGCCGTCGGACACGCTGCGGGTCCGACGCAGGGAGAATCTGGGGGTCCGATGCAGGGAGAACGCTACATGCAGGGAGAATCGAATTGTAGGTTACCAGAACCCAGAACGTCGCGTTGTCATCACCGCGGTCCAAAGAAAGATTTTCCATTAGCAACGTATAAAGATATGAACTATACCGTCACGCGACGGTGATATGGAAGGGGAAGTTTGGGCGGCCACGTCTAGCCGCCGTCCGTTGCCGTACCGCGAACCTCACCCACAGATACTTTTACTGTATAAAGATTTTTTATGAAAACTCATAGAAATGAAATTTTCTTGAAATTTTGACTAAGTCCATTGGGTTCCTGAGGTCGAAAACTCTTTATATATGAAATATAAGAAAAATCGTTAGACCCGTTTTCGAGATGGCATGACTGGAAATAAGTACATACAATCAGTGGGATCATTTCAATTTTTTCTAGACTAGAGCGACCATTTACTGATAAGCCGACTGAACTTTTATTTTTGCCGATCGTATTTATACCTCCGATATCGCTGTTGCTCGAACAAAGATAGTAATTGGTCTACGAAAGCTCTAATGTATTGATGCGTACGTCCCGAAAACTGCAAACCTGTATGTACACGTGACACGTAATGAAATAATTATTAACTGTTGTACTACACGTCATGACAATCATGAGTATTTAGACTTTAGAGTATTACTGACGTCATAATTAAATTGTTTTTTTTTCATCGACTTGATTAAAAATTGTACAATTGACTCACTGCAAAAGGGTTTAAAATAGATTCAGTGAATAGATTGTTTAGATACGTTTTTATTTAGTGGTTTATCCGAAACCCTAATTTTCTTGCTTTTGACTGCAGTTGCGTATTTACGAGGCGGAAGTGGGGGGGGGGTAGATTATTATTATAACTATCCTCGTATCATAACATCGTTTTAAATGTATCTGTGATACATGATATTACAGAAATACAAAATAAAATTATCGAAATTACTACTCTTTATTATAATTAGGTATCATAAAAATTATTTAAAAATACGGTCAATGCCCGTGGTTTATGTTCTGTCAACTGGAACAATATTGATTAAAACGTATCGTATTGTAAAATATCGTTATATCGTCAAATAGTTATAAAACCTTTCCAGTTATAAAATTTTAACATACAATTTTTCCAGTTACAAAATCTTTCTAATCATACGCGTCCGTTTGATATTTTAATACAATTGAATCGTGAATCGTAGTAAATAATAAACATTGGTACACGATTTAGCGATCAATACAGTATCCGAATTACAATAAGACAACAGATTATAATTCAAAATACAATTTAATTTTTAACTCGTCCAATCAACTAAGCTGTATCGACATCAAACAGAAATAAACCAAGATGGTTTGTATAAATAACTGTTTAGACGTACTCGAAAATGCGTTTTATTTTTTTTTTTATACTCCAAGAAAAAATTATGTCCTAAACCAACGATATCGAAAAATCTGACGACTCGTCCAACTTAAAACGGATGTTTTCAACTCGATAAATACATTGGATACGATATGATAAAATGATTTCTCTGAGCTTTCTCCGTTTGTCATTGCAAAGCGTCGAAAACAATAACGTCTGATTGAAATGGTCCGGGAAATTCGCGCATGTTTGAAAATTCACTAGAGTATCACACAGAGTTTTTGATTTTCACGCTTGTCGTCAAGATATCAACATTAAAATAATTTTCATTCGGTACGTACGATGTGAGTTTTCGTTTCCCCTTTCCCTCGACGCAATTATAAATACACCATTTCTCGAGGGTATACAAAACCGTAATAATTGAAAAACTTAAATATTTTTCGTGGAGTTCTATTCATCACAAGGTATCTGTTTATTTTACAGTGGGTTTTCGTCGCAAGCAGGGAGTGTAGAAATAACAGTGTATGAATGCGTTTCTGAACTAATGGTTTTCAGTCAATTTTTCGTACGAATGTTATTATAAATAATTGCTGGTGAAACAACATTTTATTCTTCGAACAGACGCCTTGTGCTGTATAGCGTGGATGAACTGTGCTCGAACGTTCGGGGAAAATAATCGATAAATTTATTAAATAACGACATACGTCGTTATATGCACAAAACACACGCGCGTTTGTCGGTGAAAGTTGTAAATCGTCCACAGTTGTCAAATGATCCGTCCGATCGATTTAAAAAATATGCCGGTACCTAATTATTATTATTGTAGGATCGGAGTGGTGAATTTTAAATTTATGATTTCTCGCGATTGACGATTGAAATAATAATAACACTCGATATATATTTATTTATATAGTCGTGATTTCGACTGTTCAACACGCTTATGTCCCTTAGTAATATTAATAATAATAATAATAACGATAATAACGATAGTGTTTCACAGACACTAATAACAACCTACTCGATATCAGGTCGTTAGAGATCAGGTCGTATAACGACGTGCGTTATTGGAGCCAGCGGACGAAAATCGCGCGGAAACATTTTATAACATGTACTTTCGATCCGCACGCGCCTCCGGCACGGTAACGTGTCATGTAATATGAAACTTATAACATACGCATACAGCGCTTCATATTATATCATACACATTAAGAGGATGTCACACCGGCAAAAAACGTGCTACAAAAACGTTTCACGCGTTCCAAGAATATGGCTTACTGAGTGGTTTTAGAAAAAAACAACCCATATTAAAAGTTGTAGCGAACAACTTTTTCTAGGGCAGTATAGGACTTAATTTTTGATATTTTAATTATTTGTCTCATAATTAACACGGAAAAAGTAAAAATCACAAACATTTTTAGATAGAAATATTTAACTTTCAGAACAAAATATCAAACATTTGGTCCTATATTGCCCTAAAAAAAGTTGTCTTTTACAACTTTTATTAAAGGTTTTTTTCTATAAAATCATTTGGAAAGCTATGTTTTTGGAACTAGAAAACCAAGTGTTTACGAAAAAATAATTTTAATTACAGCTGTCATGTGCTGCTCTCATTCCTAACGGCAGATTTTGTACTATCTTTGTTACGTCCGTGAAGTTGGCCCACCCACTTTGGCATAGCAACTCAAAATCTTCACCATTATTTTGTGAATAATTTGCGAGAATTTGCGAGTCCACTTTCAGAATTTGCGAGTCAGCCGTTTTTTAGCTATAAAAAAAATTAAAATGGGTGGGCCAAGTTCACGTAGCCCACCCATGGCGTCCTACAACTTTGAAATTGGTGTCAAACGATAGCATGTTATTTGCGAGAATTTAAAAGTTAGAGAAAAGTGTGCTTTTTATAATTTTCATAATTCGTTGTAAGAATAAAAATTTGGTATTTGCTATTATTTCACGGATATTATAAGTCATTTAGCAAAAATAAAATCTTTTTTTTTCACTTTTTTTAGTTTTTTTATAGATTATTTTACATTTAAACTTTAAAAAGATTTTAGAAAAGGTTATAATTTTTAACATTTTTTTAAACTTTACATTCTTTCTGTTTTAGAGTCTGAGTGAAGCGAGTTATGTGTTGGTTTTACAATGATGTTTATTTCTTTTTTTTTTCTTGTCTGTAAACACTTTTTCGTATAGAAATCTTGAACCAAAAGTTTCATCCAGCAACTTCTTAGAAATTGGACTGGGATGGTACTTTAGAGAGGTCATTTTTCGAATTTCTCAACAGTTTTTCCAGTAGAGGGAAAAAAACGTGTAAATACGGTAAAAATTATAAATTTGTATATTACACTGAAGCTTTGCTCAGAATCGTGTTTTTCGAATGCAATGATTTCTCATTGCATTCAAATGTAAAGTAACATTATCTTGTCCGAGGAGCGAAGGGACGAAAGACGAACTTCCACCACCATCATCTCACTTACCAGCTTTTAGATTCTGAACGAAGTGAAGAATGTATTGATTTTACTATGATGTGTGTTTTTTTTTTTTTTTTTTTTTTTTTTTTTTGTTTTTTTTTTTTTTTTTTTTTTGTTTTTGTGTCTGTGTACACCATAACTACTCGAAATAATGCTTCAATTTTGAACTTCAGGGTATGTTTTCGGTGGCAAAACGAATATCGGAGGTACCTTAGAGAGGTCACAAGTGAAAATTCCCAAAAGTTTTCAAATGCCACGGGAAAAACAAACAAAAAATGAGGAAAAACCGGTACTTTTTGTGCAAAACCCGTTTTCGACGAAATCGATTTTTTTATTTAGCCGTTACTCAAAAACCAAAAATTGTAGATACTTGAAATTTTCACCAAATGTTTATATTGAAATCATCTATACGTGGTAAAATTTTTGAACACTTTTGACTTTTATTGAGCTAATTATAGACAATTGAAATTTTCAATTTTTTTAAGTATTTTTTTTTAAAATAACGATAAAATTTTTTTTTTTTGCCAGAAAATCTTGAAAATTTAATACAAGGTTTCTTATAAGTTGTTCCATAACTGATAAAAAAAAATCCAAAATCGTAAGTCACAATTTTTTTTTATAAGTGCTCAAAGTTCCAATTTATACGAAATATGTAAAAATTGCGAAAATTTGCAAATAATTTTGTTGTTGAAAAATCGTAAAATTTTTTTCTTTTATAACTAAGTTTTGAAAATTTGGTACAAGGTTTTTCATTAGTTTTTCTTCAATTATCTGCAAAAAAAACTCTACCGGATTCAGACAAAAAAATTTTATGAGTGTTTGAAATTTAAATTTTTAAAAAAACACGTTAAACAACGGTTTAGCCTCAAACGATTTTTGCTAATTGTTTTTTTTTTCAAAAAGTATAAGTTGTAGAAACTTGAAAATTTTATCAGTTGTTTATATTGGCATTTTCTTTATATAATTTTATTTTCAAAAGATTTCACTCATTTTTAATCAATTTATAGGCATTTGAAATATTCGATTTTTTTTATTTTTTTTTTTATAAATGTTGATAAAAAAAATGTAGCTCGGACGAAATACTTGAAAATTTAATAGAAGGGTCCACATAAGTTGTTCTAACTCCCATTCAAAAATTATAAAAATACATAGGCACAAAATTTTTTTATAAGCGTTTATAAGTGCTAATATTGACAAAATTCGTCAAAATCATGTATATTTGCTATGTATTTTGCAGTTGAAAATTCATAAAATTTTAAGTATTCAAAACTAAGAATTGTAAATTCGGTACAAAGTTTGACATACGTTTTCCTTCAATTATCTGTAAAAAAATTTGCACTGGAATAAAATCAAAAATTTTTATGAGTGTTTGAAATTACAATTTTTTCACATAATCGCGTAAAATAACAATTTAGGCATCATTGATTTTTGATATTTGTTCTTATTCAAAAAGTATAGGTCGTAGAAACTTAAAACTTTTACAAAATGTTTAAATAGGCATTTTCTTTACATTGTTGTATTTTCAAAATATTTCGTTTATTTTTTAGCTATTTATAGGCATTTGAATAATTCGATTTTTCTTAGATTTTTTTTTATAAAAGTCGATAACAATTTTTTGGCCCTACCAAATCGCTTGAAAATTTAATAGAAGGTTTTGAATAAGTTGATCTAAGAGTGATTCAAAAATTATTCAAATACATAGGCACAATTTTTTTTTATAAGCAGTTGAAGTTCAAAAATCGACAAAATTTGTCAAAATCACGAATATTTGCAAATTATTTTGTAGTTGAAAATGTATAAAAATTTTTGTATTCAAAGATAAGAAATGAAAATATTATGTAATATCACAGCTGATAAAGATAATTAAATAGATTAAGTTTATTATAATATAATCAGTAGCTGACAGCTGTTCTATACAAAATATTGGTAGATTGTAAACACAAGGTGTATAACGTACCTTTACATGGTTGAATAGAACGTTACTAACTTCCAATTTCCAGTTATTTTAATGTGTGTATCAGTTCCATAAACATGCGGATTTTATATATTATTATTAATTATTAATATTTAAATAGACGTAGCCACGGAGCATTCAGCATATATGGACGGCGGGGTCGGGTGGTGCCGTCACGATAGTGCATTTAGGCAAATAATATGGTATTTACCTACGCCCTATCTATGCACATCCTGGTTTGTCCAATGCTCACGAGCAGAAGTCACATGAATAGACAAATGTAAATTTAACCCAATCTAGGATATTAAAATAAAATATATATTACAATTTAAGGCTGACATCTTCATCTTCGTTCAGAATCGTTTTTTTTTTTATAATATAAAATAATTCCAAAATCTATCCAATAATGCCTAATCTAGCAATGCATCTCGTGTATCCCACCCAACTACTGTATCCTGTACTTAACTTACAATGATTTATCATTGCATTCAAATGTAAAGTACCATACAACTAAACTATCGTAAACCAGGTGATCCCATGATAGAAAGTGCTATACACTCCTCACCATTATCTTGTCCGAGGAGCGAAGCGACGAAGGACGAACTTCCACCACCATTATCTTATCGGCTTTTTTAAGGTTTGTTTTTTGTATTTTTTCAATTTTCCGTGTTTCTTATATTTATAATTGCTTATTTTATTCTATGTTTATTGACAGTATTTATGCTGCCGAAGTTGTTTACGGTGTTTTTTCGCCTCTTTTACGTAAATGTTATTTATGCATTGAGCTAATATATATCCTAATCCAGATAATTATTTGAGTAATTTTTTTACTGATATCTTCTTGTAGATCCATGTATTTTCAATTTGCCAAGCATATTTTTTATTCGTTTTTTTTTTAAACTTATCCTTTTAGTTTTTTTCTGTTTATTGTATTTGTAAGAAATATTTTTAATAAATATTATTCAATTCACTAACTATTCACGGATAACCCTATTATTTTGACGGAAGTTTCAAAGTTGTGGGACAACATGGGTGGGCTACGTGAACTTGGCCCACCCATTTTAATTTTTTTTTATAGCTAAAAAATGGCTGACTCGCAAATTCTGAAAGTGGACTCGCAAATTCTCGCAAATTATTCGCAAAATAATGGTGAAGATTTTGAGTTGCTATGTCAAAGTGGGTGGGCCAACTTCACGGACGTATCTTTGTTACCACTTCCACGCCGCGCGCCGGTCGCCGACGGCAGGTCAAAACCGATACATTATCGGAGTTCCGCGCCCGAGCTATTTCTAGGTTTTTATGTATAATCACTATAGTCACATTATACTATTTTAAATTGAAACCAAAGAATATTGTGTGTTATATTATTGTGTTGCTCGATTTGTTATCTTCGACTGACGGCGTCGTGTACTCGTGTTGTGTATTGTTTACATTACGTTATTTCGTTATTCTACTATTATAAATAAGAGTATATTATTTTATACTTTCGCGAGTGTATGTGACGGTGCGCAAGTGAATATTTTGGAGTGTTGTCTATTTTTGTTAAATATCGGTTTTATTAAAATGGACAAGACACAAAAAAGACAAAAAACAAAACCGATATTATCAAAAAAAAATCAATTAAAACTGTAATGAAACATCGATTAGCTAGATAGAATAAAAAACTAGTTCCTAATGACCTTACAGCTAGACATGAGCGTCATAAATTTGGGCGAATTTTTAAAAATTCCAATGTGTTTGGGCAATTTAGCATAATACGTTTGGGCGAGTGATTTTAAAACATTGTAATGAGTTTGGGCGACCATTTTTTTATTATTTATTTTTAATACCCTGGGATGCTGTATTTTAATCATCCAAAAATCAATTCAAAAATCAAAAAAATTAAACCAATCCATTTTCACTCTCATTTTGACAGACTTGGGACGAGTTCTTTAAAAAACGAGATTAGTGTCTTGAATTTCTTTACGTATTATATTATTTGGTCTTGCATGTAAGTCTTCTTCGGCTTTCCTTTTGACGGCAGTTCTAACACACTGAACGGCTAAATTATGATCAGTAGTTGATTCGTGATTATGTGTATTATTATTTGAAAAAGCTAGTATTTTATCGATGGTAGAATTCACTAAAACACTCTCAGCACATTTTTTGTTAGTATACCGAAAACGAAAAGACCCGTTTTTCAAGTGGTTAGATTCACTAAAAGTATAAAAGTATACTTGGACAATATAAATAGAAATAATGTTTAGTATATTAGTTTGAGGGACTACGAATATTGGTATACTATAATTTGTGATTACGAAAAAGCATTTATTATACAAAACATTTCATTTTTGCGAATGAGCATAATGGTTTATCGTTTGTATTCCTCGGTGTTGTTTGAACATTATAATTCTTTCACCAATAATGGCACCAAAAAAGGTACGAGCAGTTTCAGCTAGACGAGCTCGATCAGGTCCAAAGTCAAGGTCAAAAAGAATGAAAGAAATTAAAAAAGGGATTAGTTTAAATCGTAACAATCCCCTAAATGTTCGGTAAGTAACTCTAATAATACCAATTATAATAATTATTTCTGTATTTTTTTCTAACATCAATAGTAACAGTCAACGTTTTTAGAAAAAATTAAAATATAAAGTAAGTAAGCACACTAACCTTCTCACTATTTAATATTTATAGTAGTTTAGAATGATTATTTCTATTTGGATAAGTTGCCGTACACAATATAATATTACATTAGTATTGCATACCTACATATTTTTTAAGAAGTTATTCTTTCTTCATGGTAGCAGTTAGGTACCATGATAGGTAGTCAGGTAGGTATAGCACATTTTTATGTACGGCTATACAGTAGAGATGTAAAATATATGTAATATGTATACTAAATGGTAATGTTTTTTTTATTAATATCTGGATCATAGGAGTGCGCCGACTTCAATTTCCGGTTGAGCCTGGAAAAATTGTGCCCCAATACTTTGACAGTCAGTGCCCCTATTTTTTTCTTACAACATAAAAATTACATTCGAATTGAAAACTAAAAACTGTAGATAGTTGAAATTTTCACCAAATGTTTATATTGAAATCATCTATAGGTTTTATAATTTTAGAAATATTTTGACAATTTTTAATCTATTTATAGACAATTAAAATTTTCGATTTTTCTTAGTTTTTGATTTTGAAATGTCGATAAACAAAATTTGGCTGGTCAAAAATTCTTGAATATTTAATACAAGGTTTCTAATAAGTTTTACTTATCACTATTAAAAAAAATCAATAATCGTTAATCAAATCTTTAATCAGCAAGTAGTAACTAAAAATTAAATTAAACGTTCAGATGGACCAGATGCAGATTACGGCATGGCTGAACCTCTTATTGATTCATATTCCCAAGAAGAGATTGAAGAAAAAAAAAAAAATTTCCTGTAAACATTAAGTCGGTCTAATTTTTCACAAATTGAAAAAGATATGAGAGGACAAAGTGACACTCAAATTTGGTTCAAAGAACGAAAAACGCGTCTTACAGCTTCCAGATACGGTCAAATTTGTAAAATGCAATCTAATACAAACTGCAAAAATATGGTATATAATATTTTATATGGAACGGAACCTTACAAAAAATCTTTACAATATGGAAGAGATATGGAGGCAAACGCTCGACAAAAATTTGAACAAATTACTACTATGCAATTGAGGCTGTCGAGAGTGGTAAAGTATGTTTGATACTATATAAATATCATACATTATTCAACTAGTAATTTATATATACAACTATAAATGACATTATAATTTTGTTTGGTTACCTTACTGTCAAATTGAGAACGGCCAATTAAAATTAAAAAATAACCACAACTATTTTTATCAAGTGCAAAGTTGACCTTCAATCAAAAAGAGAAATATGTTATTTTATTATATATTCTCCTCAGTGGATATCGGTTGAGAAAATAAAGTATGAAAATGATTTTTGGATTACGAAAATGATCGACAAATTAAAAACGTGAGAATATACAATTTTTAAACTAGGTACCTAATTTATTTTTTAATTGTATATTACATAACATTTACATTATTTTACGTAGATTTTATTTGGATTGTTTGCTTCCGGAGATTGTAGATCCAGCTTATAAATATCGCTTGATGGCGTCAGATATTAGGGAATCAAACAAAGTGGAAGTATTAAAAAATAAAATTAGTACATAATATGATAACCATTTTTATTATTATTTATTTTCATCTCTGTCATACTTATTGTAAAATATATTGTTAATACTTCATTATATCTTTAAATTACAATGTTACTATTTCAAACTGTATGTTTTTTTATTTCATTTAAATGTATTGGTTTCTTATAATATTGATTAATATACAACAATAAATATAGCAATATCACAACATGTTCAACATGAATTATTTAAAATGGATACTTCTATAAATAATGGTCAAGGTAGTGTTAAAAAGGAGGATTTTACTGATTCTAGTATGTACAGCTCTTATTACGTCTTCAGTATTTTTATATTATGTTTAATTAGAACATAATATTTAGTATTATTTACATATTTATATAATTATTATTTACGGCCGCATTGAACTAATTTACTCGCATAAATATAAGTGGTGAATAATGCAAACTGAAATGATTGATACAGAATGTTTTTTTGGTAACTCGAAAAGCGATAATGTATTTTAAATATTTCCAAGTATGTTTGGAAAAATATATTTGAATAAATATAATATTAGTATTTAAATTTACGCTAACAGTTTTAATTAATAATAAATTCGTGGGCAGCCGGCATGCTCCGATATTCAAAATATCTTAGCAGCATTTACGCATATGAATTGTATTACGTCACGTACGTAAACTATACACGTCGAATCATAGAAAAGAATGTATAGCAACGGAGGCTCGTGTAATAATAAAACGCTCTTCCAAATCAAACTTTGACGGAAATTTAGGCAATTCACATAACATGAACATATGGGATATGTCTATGTGTGAGTAGTAAATGAACATTAGTGTGTGTAATCCCTTATCGCGTGCCACGGACTATCGGTCGACAGTATTACGAATTCCCAGATTTACGTATAATTAAAATGCTATAAAAATGACAATATATGTCCAATTGCGCGCGTTGTCTTTTACTATTATATTACGTACGTGTCTCCAACCCCCCCACTTAAACATTTTCAAAATTTTTCTGCGCAGATATTTAGCATGTAATTAGCATGTATTTGCATGCCTAATTTTGTAATTTGCATGCTTTTTGTTTAAGTGTAAAACCAAAAAATGAGTGGGGGGGGCTGTAGACACGTGTCTCTGACCCCCCTACGTGTTATAAATACTAATTTTCAAACTTTTTCTTGTGCCAATATTTAGCACGTAATTAGCATGTATTTGCAAGACCGGTCCCGTAACTACAACTCAATCTCAACTTGTGCAAAATCCGGTTATCTAATTCGCACGTGTCCCCAGCCCCCCCCCCTCAAGTGAAATACTTCGATTTTCAAACTTTTTCTTATGCCAATATTTAGCACGTAATTAGCATGTATTTGCACGACTGGTCCCGTAACTACAACTCAATCTCAACTTGTGCAAAATCCGGTTATCTAATTCGCACGTGTCCCCAGCCCCCCCTCAAGTGAAATACTTCGATTTTCAAACTTTTTCTTATGCCAATATTTAGCACGTAATTAGCATGTATTTGCACGACCGGTCCTGTAACTACAACTCAATCTCAACTTGTGCAAAATCCGGTTATCTAATTCGCACGTGTCCCCCCCCCTCAAGTGAAATACTTCGATTTTCAAACTTTTTCTTATGCCAATAGTTTAGCACGTAATTAGCATGTATTTGCACGACTGGTCCCGTAACTACAACTCAATCTCAACTTGTGCAAAATCCGGTTATCTAATTCGCACGTGTCCCCAGCCCCCCCTCAAGTGAAATACTTCGATTTTCAAACTTTTTCTTATGCCAATATTTAGCACGTAATTAGCATATACTTGCACGACCGGTCCCGTAACTACAACCCCGTCTCAACTTGTGCAAAATCCGGTTTTCTAATTCGCACGTTAGCTGGTTTTCTAAATATCTTTTATGTCTTTTACAGACTCAGTTTTAAAATAATACCGTTTACCGGTTGATAATATCGCAATATATAAAAAAACTCTATATATATATATTTATATATATATATATATATATATATATATATATATAATTATATATATATATATATATATATATTTATATATATATATATATATATCAAACTTTCAAACGTGCAAACAGTGTGTGCGTCCTGCGTTGTTAATTTTTGCTGTCAGTTGTTACTTATTAAGTAATCAAGTATTATTTTTTTTAAAACGATGGATGATACCAAAGAAAATTTTTAATTAGACAATCCATGTCCACAAGTGAATATTAGTTTGCCATGGCCAGTATATAATTTACATTTTAAAGTAAAAAAAAATACTTTTCGACTGTTATTTATACTAGTGATGGGCACTACCGAATAGTTTACACTAGTTATTTTTAAACGAAATAAAATTACATCATACTCATCCACCCATTTTTAAGGATATAAATATATTATTTAAAGTTGTAAAACAAATATTCAACTCACATAACCCATTTTTGGTTGCATGATAATGAATTACCTATACTAATATGTACGTAATAAGAATTAAACTGTTAATATTTTAATTTTTGCAATTTTTTTTGCAAAAAATGACATGCTTATTATTTAATCATTTAATCTATTACAAAAATAAAATGATCGTTATCAACTATCTGTGGGTGTCTCTTTATAAGTTTTGGCGTAGAGATTGTCGTATAACCCAAAATAATAAAAAAACTCAACATCTTCTTTTTATTTATGACAAATAATAATATACATAAACTATAATTATTATATACATTATACACACCTGTATAATACAATGCTTAGAACTTGTGGTGTTTGTAGTGATGGTTTTCATAAATTTAGTAATTATCTAGGAATTAAGTGAAGGGTGTCGAGTATTCTTGGGCAGTCGTACAAAAAAATTACTAAAATGAAGTGATTACTTATTAAACTAAATAAAGGATAGAAAACCGTGACAAATTCATATCTTGCTATAAGAAAATAAGTAAACTACAACAAATAAAATTGTAAACATTATAATATAGGCTACGATTAAAATGATAAAATACATTATAAAAAGTATAATCATTCCAATTTTTTTTATTTTTTAGGAAGTTTTTCATTTTCTCAAATTATTATTATTATTATTATTATTATTGTTATTATTATTTTTTTTTTTTTTTGAGTTGTCTAAGAGCTCTTGAAGTCATCGTATTGAAGGTGGTTATAGGCTAACATTGTATAAAATATTCATACAAAATATATAATTGACAAATGACAAGTATAAAAAATAAGGTTCATAAGATTGTTTTTAATTTCTTTATTGCAGTTTACGCATCGACTTTTAGGAAAAGTTTAAACGATAATTTGGATACCATTTTTGATTCATAATACTCTTTTTAATCTGATTAAAATTAATTTTTAAGTTAATTAATTTAAAACCGAGTCTGTAAAAGACATAAAAGATATTTGGAAAACCAGCTAACGTACGAATTAGAAAACCGGATTTTGCACAAGTTGAGATTGAGTTGTAGTTACGGGACCGGTCGCGCAAATACATGCTAATTACGTGCTAAATATTGGCATAAGAAAAAGTTTGAAAATCGAAGTATTTCACTTGAGGGGGGGCTGGGGACACGTGCGAATTAGATAACCGGATTTTGCACAAGTTGAGATTGAGTTGTAGTTACGGGACCGGTCGTGCAAATACATGCTAATTACGTGCTAAATATTGGCATAAGAAAAAGTTTGAAAATCGAAGTATTTCACTTGAGGGGGGGGCTGGGGACACGTGCGAATTAGATAACCGGATTTTGCACAAGTTGAGATTGAGTTATAGTTACGGGACCGGTCGTGCAAATACATGCTAATTACGTGCTAAATATTGGCATAAGAAAAAGTTTGAAAATCGAAGTATTTCACTTGAGGGGGGGGGCTGGGGACACGTGCGAATTAGATAACCGGATTTTGCACAAGTTGAGATTGAGTTGTAGTTACGGGACCGGTCTTGCAAATACATGCTAATTACGTGCTAAATATTGGCACAAGAAAAAGTTTGAAAATTAGTATTTATAACACGTAGGGGGGTCAGAGACACGTGTCTACAGCCCCCCCACTCATTTTTTGGTTTTACACTTAAACAAAAAGCATGCAAATTACAAAATTAGGCATGCAAATACATGCTAATTACATGCTAAATATCTGCGCAGAAAAATTTTGAAAATGTTTAAGTGGGGGGGTTGGGGACACGCACGTTATTATATTACCTACTCACTACTCGGCTTTCGCTGCAATTCGCAAAAATGAACAATTACATTTTACTACACAAGTGAATCACTTTGTAATTTCATAGTTATTAACTATTACATTACTTAACTTTTTTTATACAATTACAACTTTAGAAAAAAGTAGTATTACAAACCATCCCCAATAGGAAAAGGAAACCCACGTTCATATACTAAATCAATTTTATTAATTCTTAAACCATGTAACCAAGGAAAAAAGTCAAAAAAAATTTCTTTTACCAAAATATTTACCACATTATTTTACCAATTTTAAAAATTTCAAATACTATATATTGAAACACGAAGTTCAATATAAATTATTAATTAATATTTAAGTATATTACTTTTTTTTTTATTTAGAAAAAAATATATAACATTTACAATCTGTGCAAACGAGCACAATAAGCAAATTTGCAAACTACATAAACAACATAAGAAAACATGATAAGGGAAGCCATCCAGTGATAGGACCCTATTTTTAAAATTATATTTTGGGTAAAGTGCTTAGATCAGGAGATCACGGCACCATCGTCTTTTTAAACGACGAGGAGGGTCATTTGGTAGTGAAAAAGAATATTGGTTTGAGACGAGTGGGTTGGAATGCAGGGATAGTGTGGAGTGGAATTTTTTGTAGTGAGCTATGGTTAGGTTTTCGACTGTTTCAATATTTAGGTCTTTGTGGAGAGAGTGGTTGCTGACAAACCAAGGAGCAGAAGTTATTTGGCGTAGGCAAATAGATTGGAATGATTGGATATTTTTTGTGTGGGTTGGCTTGGCGCAACCCCAGATTTGGGCACCATAAGCCCAAACTGGCCTTATCATGGATTTATATATTAATAATTTGTTTTTTAGTGGAAGATTAGATTTGAATATTGGACGCAATAGGTGTAGTCTGGAATTTAATAATTTTCGTTTTGCTTTCAGATGAGGGCCCCAGGTGAGTCTTTTGTCTAGAATTATACCCAGATATTTGATATGTGACTGGGAGGGAATAGGATTTCCTTGAAATGATAGGCTGGTGAGTTTTTTTTGTTAAGGGTGAAAGGAACATGTATGGACTTATCAGCGTTTATTTTTATTTTTACAATTGAGTGACCAATTATCGATTAAGTTTAAATGGAGTTGTAGAGCAAGGGAGGCTTCAATGGGATCGGAATTTTCTGATAGTATTGCTGTATCGTCGGCGTACGTAGCTAAAATG
Source organism: Therioaphis trifolii (assembly GCA_027580255.1). NCBI lineage: Eukaryota > Metazoa > Arthropoda > Insecta > Hemiptera > Aphididae > Therioaphis > Therioaphis trifolii. The sequence continues at coordinate 43,011,112 of CM050408.1, read as the reverse complement.
GTATTGTCGGATTGGGGGATATCTGACGTGTAGATATTGAAGAGATCAGGAGACAGATCACTACCTTGGGGTACTCCTGCATGGATATGAAAAATGGAAGAAAAGTAATTTCCTTGACGAACAGAGAAGGAACGATTTTCAAGGTATGAGCGAATTAGTAAGTAGTAAGGGGCGGGAAGAAAAAGTTTTAATTTGTAAAGCAAACCATTATGCCAAACACGGTCGAAAGCTTGCGCAACATCGAGAAAAACTCCTGGACAATATTTTTTGTTTTCAAACGAAGAGGCAATTTTGTCTACTAACCTATGGACTTGCTGTATTGTGGAGTGACTGGCCCGAAAGCCGAATTGGGTATTGGGGATGACGTTTTGTGAATTTACTATAGGTCTAATTCTTTTAAGAACGAGTTTTTCAAATAACTTAGCAAGTGCTGGAAGTAGACTTATAGGTCTGTATGAAGAAGGAACGTTGGTGGGTTTGCTGGGTTTGTGTATGAGTATGATTATAGATAACTTCCATATTATGGGAAAATAGGAAAGTCTCAGCATGGAGTTGTATATATATGTTAGAAGAATAATTGTTTTTTGGGGGATGTGTTTGAGGATTTTATTTGTTATTAAATCGTATCCCGGGGATTTATTGGGTTTGAGTCTTTGGACCGCATTTGCGATTTCATTAGGGGAAATATGTTTTATGGGGAGGGACATTGGTAATGGGGCATCGAGAATATTAATTTGTCTTTCATTATTTATAAGTCCCTCCGTAAAATGAGTTTAAAAACTATAAATGATACAAGTAATATTGACAGTGATACTTTAATTCATACAGATGAAACTGATGAAAGTGACCCATGTTCATCTCAAAGTATACAACTTTCGGAGCTTAATACTATTTCCTGAGATAAACCACGGTCTTCCGAATCAATTTCAATGGCTACTATACTTGATGGTACAAGTAAATTAGCACAAGTTAAAAAAAAAAAAATGTAATTATTCTTGATACCCATGCGTTACTATCGTTACTATATCGATTATTGTTATAATTATGAAAAATTGTTATTATTATTGTTATTACTTGAATTGTTATTTAATCATTATTATTAAAATATTAAATTATCTGAAATTTACGTAACAATTTATTTGGTAATTTATCGGTTTACCTATCAAGATTAAGATAAAAACGCTAAAGGTGATAATATATATCTATAATGCATGCCCATATGATTGCGGTTAGTATAATCACAGAATAAATGAAATTTTCAAAAAATTTCATTTATTTTGTGGTATAATCATTGATTATAAATACTAAGTATTAGTACTAGTATTTATAATCAATGGTATAATATACACAAGTTAAAAAAAAAAAAAATTAATATTATTCTTGGCTTTAACGAATATATTTATTCTGAATAATTGTTTTATTCACAAATAAAACTATTCAAAATAATGTTATTCTGTATTCAGTATACCACAATTATTCAGAATAAAAAATTATTCTTTATTCATAAATAAATCAGTTATTCATGCTCTTATTTTTTATTCATTATTTTGATTTGTTTCTGCCCAACTCTGCACTTAACTTACGTCTAGCTTTTGTCCCATAACGCCAATCTTTACCCATTATGTAAAAAAAAATTGAAAAAAACACAAAACTTACAGACAACCTTACTGATCGGCGTATTGTGTTGAAATCAAATAATTCATAAATAGGTAGTAATGTAATATCATTATACTTCGTATTTAAATATATTGTGGGACGTGGGTTGTACTAAATTTGGAAAAATATTGTTATTATTATCGACTATTATTATTGTCGCCCATTAGTAATGTTCTATACCTATCCAATAATCCTTATCGGCTAATTGTTTCCGACTTTCCGAGAATCTATCACGGCCCGTCGCGCGTCGGCAGCCGCGAGTCGCCGCCGAAACAACCTCTCGCACGCGCAGACACATGTCAATACTTTACGAAAAATGAAATATATTCATGTTTGCAATGCTATAAAAACTACTAAAAGCGGTAGTAAATTAAACATACTTCCTGAAGTCCGATTGTAATTTTGAAAAAATGGTTGAATTTATAAACTTCTAGACTATGCTCTTTAGGAATCACTTTTTTGATTTAAAATTAGATGTGCCCAAAATAAATACAAATGTAATGTAATTATTTCATGGGATTTTTGAAAAAAAAAATCGCTATTTTAAGGTCCTTTAAAATTGAAAATTGAAAATCGACTTCCTAAATAACCTAGATCTTTTGTCAACGAGTTCATACATGTATAAAAAATTAAAATCGGACATTCCGAAGTATGTGTAATTTACTACCGCTTATTGGTCTAAAACGCATGAAAAATACGTCTGCTGCAATCCCCTATTAACCTAACCTATTGATAGCACTGGGCGCGCACATAGTCACTCAACGCCCAATGTTTCACATTTATTTTGGAATCTGTAGAGAAACACACTGCGTACTCTATACTAGAGATGTAAGCTCGGTGAATTTTTACCGCGTAAATTTACCGGTAAGGTAAATTACCGGTGAATTTATCAATTATTTTTTTAACATTAAATATTTGTTTACCGAAAAAATTCGTATGTGACACCTCAAATTAAACGTCTTAACAAGGTGAATATTCATAACATAACGGCAGAAAAGAATAGTTGATATTATAAAACTTAAATCGGTGAAAATTCAATTTATATCTAGAGAAAAAGACAAATAAAACTAAAAGGCTAGATTTTTTTTTTTTTTTTTTTTTTGTTATTGATGTTATTTCAAGGTACCCAATGAATCCGATTTGATTAATTTACAATTCATTTTATAGGTACATTTTTAATACAAATATATATTATATATGTATATATATATATATATATATATATATATATATATATATATATATATATATATATATATATATATATATATATTCATAAAAAAATTTAAAAAACAAACAAATGTCAATAATAATATAATACACTACGAGGTACTAATATAAAGTCATATTATTATGTTAAATTTATAATACCACGAACACCCTGCTATCCAGTGAATAATAAAAATAAGCGTTACAATAATTATAAGTCGATGAAAAACAGGAAGCGAGGAGTTCTTGGGGGTGTTTTTGTTGTAATCTACAAAATGTATCAAAATTTACCAAATTTACAGAATTTACGGAATATTTACGTAAATTTTCCTTGGTAAATCACCAAAAAATAAATTTACGTAAATTTTACATCTCTACAGCGTACACACTACATGTTTACAAAATACACACACGACTAGCTGACCCCGGCAAACGTCGTTTTGCTCGTCAATTATTCAATAATTTATAAAACTCAGAAATTATTTTTGCATGCGCGCGTTAACGGTTTTCACTGCATACCTACTCATGTTTTGATGTTTATTACCGTGTATTTTGAAATTATATAAGCCACATCCCGAGACCTACTTATCATATTGTTCATTATTAATTAAAAGGATCATGACCATTTCAATAATTCATTGTTTACAACGAGAGGTCAGTTGTTACCTGTTTCGACCTTTCCTAAGGGTTAGATTAGGGTGAAATTTAGAAATAGATATTTTGGTATTTTCAAAGGAAACCACCGTTAGAAATGAAAATCAAATTTATAACTCTTGGAATTCCGAAAACGTCGACGAAACGTAAATACACGTTCGCCACCTCTTAGTTTCCCCCTTTGGGAAAGAATTGAGTAAAATCCTTTCTTATCTTATTCTTGCACTTATAGAAATATATATATCATCAACATTTTAAGTCTCTTGGACCCAGGTCCAATGGTTTAGTCTTGGAGTTGTTGAGTGAGAGTGTCAGAAGACATTTTTCTTTGTATATCAACAATCTTATACAAAATAATATTGTACAATACTCATTTTTCTTGGAAAAGTCGAAAACAAACGAGACAACGTTAATAACAATCATACCGCGGCAAACGTGCGTGTTTCGTTGATTGGTATATATTATTATGTATATTACTATGTCTAATATGTTCAGTCTAATTTATCGCGTGAAAAATGGACGCGCAATGTGTAATCGATCCTCTTGATGGAACCGACACATTTCCGTCAATCTTTAATATTTTATGTGCACGTCGGCGTGACGTTGTGCTTTGCGAAATGTTTGCCAATACCAAATACCAAATAACCTGCGCTAACCCACAACACCCCGGACGGCGGACCTAAGACCGCCAGGACCGAAAACGAATACGGGGAGGAATCGTGGCCCGCGAGTTACCGTTGTCGTGTGATATCGTGCGCACCGGATACATTTATGTTATATACATACGACAACGTAGCCCTGAAGGCACTGCAGCAGGGTCGAAAATACATCGAATTTCAGAGGACACACTTTTCAATAATAATATTGTTATCTATACGATAAAAAACCTGTAGAGATAGTAGCACAGAATAAATTAAATAATAATAATAATTAAATTATATAATTAATAGTAGTGCCCAAAATCCCCCCTCCCCTTTATAACTACTCATCTTACGCATTTATATTATTTATACGACGTTTCGATTAAAAATACACTAAATAAATATAAGTTAAAGTTCAAAATATTTTAGTAATTTTAATATATATATATATATATATAGTTATTTTATTTTATTTATCCAGCCAAAACAATTACAATTAAATAATTACAATAAGATAAATTAATAAAAGCTGATATGAATACCAACTGATCCATAGCTCGTATCTGGTATACGGAGTTCAACGATATCACAATTCGTTTAAAGCAAATACTTATACCAATAAAAAATATGACATAATTAAATGACCAACAAAAAAAGAAAAAAGATTTAGAAACATAAATTAACATCAGCAATACATACTATAAGTACATATTATTATATTAATATATTATACGATATTGTGTTTAGACATATTGTCTTTTTTATTTGATTATTATTATTAAATTAATTATATCATTGGATTGCCTTACACATAAACTTTTTATTACATTCTTTACTTCGTTATTTAAATCGTTGAAAATAGTTTTCCCCGTGTAAAAAGGAGAATTTCTAAAACTAGTTAATAAAGTAAATGGCGGTTTAATGTATTTTGAACATGAAACAACTGAAAATCATATCCACTAGTATTTGATTTATATCGAGATAAACGATGATAGTTGAGTTGTGTTTAAATTCCATAAAATTTGATATTTCTACAGTCAACACTAAAACACGTCATGAAACTCGGGACACGCATTTGTAATTCAGGGGACACGCTTTAATTTTAAAGGGGGCGCTGGATTTTAGGCCGTGCACTGCGGGAAAACGTGGTCATTGTGACGTCATGGTGCGGCAGTTATTTACGCGTACCTAACAGTAAGAGCAACGAAACATTACAGCGGCGGCGGCGTGACAACAAGTGCGGTGTACGGTATTTATAGTGACCGTGCCGCATGTCGTATAACGTATGAAAGCGGTTCCCGACCCGCGGTACGTAGTGCCGAAGGGATATTTATCGGCGAATGTGGATATGGAGGTGCGGGGCCTTCGTCAGAACGTACGTTTAGTCCAATACGACGTTCCCGGAGCAATACGGTTTTAGTAGAATGATGTTTTTTCCGGCAAACAGCGACTGAACAGTTGTGAGACGAGTCGAAAATTCATGTGAGAGGTACGGTTTGCCGGTTCCTGTGTCCGGGACGCATATTAACAAAGTGTACATTGTCTCGGCACTGCATATAAAATAACCCATTTTCATTGGCCGATTCAAAACCGATTTGTTTTACCGCGCATTTTACTGCTGCAGATATTTTGATAAAAAAAATTGATAACACCAAAATTACATGGGCACCCAGCATATTATATATATATATATATTTTTTTTAATATGTTTTGCCTTTTTATCTTGGCCTAATTAGAATAAGAATAATTCAGCATTTTTTGGTCTTTAGTGTATGTCCATAAAATACTATAATACTTTGACAAGTTGATAACAATGCAATGTATTATTAATATAGTGTATTACTCATTAGTAATTTGTATGCAAATAACTGTATACATTCAATTAAATGGATACACATTACCTAGTATAGGCCACTAAAAATATTACAATATACCTACCAAAACACACTATGAACGATCTATATATATCGATCTTATTAAAATCAACATTTTTAAGTCATCAGTTCAAATTATTTTTTTAGATTGATATTGATCTTAACAACAGAAAAAAGTAAAATTTAGTACATCATTTATAGCAGGAATAAACTTTGTGAAAAATAAACTATTTAGGTTAAGAGCAGTTGATGAAACTGTGTTTGTTTTTATGACTTTTTTTTTATTTTTGATATTATAGTAGTAACATAATATGTACCACATAACCATATTCAACAGTTATAATTATTAAATGTTCTTTTCATAATGATTAAAGTATTAATATTTAATATAATGTGCAACATTGCAACAACTACCTATTAATAAACTAATGTGATTTAGCATTTGGTTATAACCTATAGCTGAAAATTAACTTTTTACAGTGAAATAAGTGCCTCGTTTGCAGTTATGTAGTAAGGTACATAATTGCATTGTAAAAACATTAATTTAACAATTTTACTTCATCTGGGATTCGAATAACTAAAATATGGGAATAAATATATATATTAAATATACCTTGTCAATTGCAATCCTAATCATACCAATATACCAATTACCAATACCATACCAAGTTGAAAGTAAGAAAGTAATAATATGGTATTCTGACGTTTAGCTTGGTACAAGTATTTGGATAGTGTACAATAGGTACAAGGTCCGTGGTATGTTATATTTGAAAATAATGTTACGGTTATTTCAATACTTTACTTTACATTACCTATAAATTTATTTTTTATTTTTCTTGATAATACTATAATAGAATTTGGTATATACACTAATGTGATTTAGCATTTGGTTGGTTTTTTCCAATGTTATGCTGTAAGTTTCTTTTTCTTTTACATTTTTTTATTTTTTCATCAGATGATGGTCGACCAACAGCTAATCGTTTGCATCCTCTTGTTACTTCTGGTCTTCTCCGACTAATTGAAGTAGGTTAAACATGCATTTTTGATTTAGCTCCAAGGCGAAAAGAAATTTGTTTTCCACAAGTGGCTAAAATGTTTCCCATGAATTTTTTGTTTTTACGTTTTTTAACTTTTTTAAAAACATTTGTGTTGATGCTGTTGAGGATCCATATTTAGAATGGTTCTCTGTCATCAAGTTAATGATCTTCTTAAATTCATCTTCGTTCAATTCAGAACTATCTTCCAAAGGTATATATTGTGTAGATACAACATTATCACTTATTTCATTGTTTACTTCATGTTTTTTATACTCAAAGTTATTTTCACTGTCTTTTGTCTTTGTACCTTCTTGTTTAGTGTTTGTATCAATTGAACTGTTCTCTTCTGATGTCTGTGTTATTTCATTTAAGGAAGTATAGAATGATAAAGGTTATACTTTATTTCCAAATGCTAAAGCAGCCATTGCATGTCTGCAATGTGCCGTGACAGGTGGTGCATTAGGTAGCTCTTTACCAAAATAAAAAAAAACTGCTGCTTGGTGTTTGCAAAATTTGCCTAAACGCCCATATTCACAAGTGCAACAGCCTAAATCTGTATAAACCTCGTACAAACTATCACCAGTTTCACTAGGTACTTTAAACATATGATCATCTATCTCTTTAATATTTTCCTTTGACAAATGCTTAATTTTTTTTTTCATAGAATTCAAAAACAAACGTGAAGCATCACAACGACTGTTCGAAAATTTCCTTATTCGACGAATGTAATATTGTTCCATTATAGTACATGTAAAGTCTACTAATGACACAATATTATAAGCTTTACTTCGAGATAATATGATGTCCTTATAAATTCTAACGCAAACTTCACTGAAGTTGTTCGTTTGATGACCCCGTGTTTCAAAATTTCTGTATGCAAGACACCAAATTTGTTTGCGTTTCCAGTATGAACTAATATACTTTACCCAGTTATAATATCTGGATACTTATTTCACTGTAAAAAGTTAATTTTTAGCTATAGGTTATAACCAAATGCTAAATCACATTAGTTTATTAAAAGGTAGTTGTTGCAATGTTACACATTATATTAAATATTAATACTTTAATTATTATGCAAAGAACATTTAATAATTATAACTGTTACATATTGTTATGTGGTACATATTATGTTACTACTATAATATCAAAAATAAAATATAAGTCATAAAAACAAACATAGTTTCATCAACTGCTCTTCTATCCTAAATTTATGTCAATGGGAACGACTAATAAATAGTTTCATTATTAACCTAAATAGTTTATTTTTCACAAAGTTTATTCCTGCTATAAATTATGTACCAAATTTTACTTTTTTCTGTTGTTAAGATCCAGTCTTTTAAAGTACTTGAGTAAAAGTATTTAAATACTTTTTAAGTACTCAAATACGTATTCTAAATACATTTGAAAAAAGTATTTGGGTATAGGTATAAGGGTATAAGTATTTGAATACTTTTTTGAAAGTATCTGTATTTAAAATCAAATGCTATTTTTAAATACTTTTATCGTCTTACTTAAATGCCAAATTTAAATAAGATCGATATATGTAGATCGTTCATGGTGTGTTTTGGTAGGTATATTGTAATATTTTTAGTGGCCTATACTAGGTAATGTGTATCCATTTAATTGAATGTATACAGTTATTTGCATACAAATTACTAATGAGTAATACACTATATTTATAATACATTACATTGTTGTCAACTTGTCAAAGTGTTATAGTATTTTATGGACATACACTAAAGACCAAAAAATGTTGAATTATTCTTATTCTAATTAGGCCAAGATAAAAAGGCAAAACATATTTAAAAAAATATATATATATATAATATGGTGGGTGCCCATGTAATTTTGGTGCTATCAATTTTTGTTATCAAAATATCTGCAGCAGTAAAATGCGCGGTAAAACAAATCGGTTTTGAATCGGCCAATGAAAATGGGTTATTTTATATGCAGTGCCGAGACAATGTACACTTTGTTAATATGCGTCCCGGACACAGGAACCGGCAAACCGTACCTCTCACATGAATTTTCGACTCGTCTCACAACTGTTCAGTCGCTGTTTGCCGGAAAAAACATCATTCTACTAAAACCGTATTGCTCCGGGAACGTCGTATTGGACTAAACGTACGTTCTGACGAAGGCCCCGCACCTCCATATCCACATTCGCCGATAAATATCCCTTCGGCACTACGTACCGCGGGTCGGGAACCGCTTCCATACGTTATACGACATGCGGCACGGTCACTATAAATACCGTACACCGCACTTGTTGTCACGCCGCCGCCGCTGTAATGTTTCGTTGCTCTTACTGTTAGGTACGCGTAAATAACTGCCGCACCATGACGTCACAGTGACCACGTTTTCCCGCAGTGCACGGCCTAAAATCCAGCGCCCCCTTTAAAATTAAAGCGTGTCCCCTGAATTACAAATGCGTGTCCCGAGTTTCATGACGTGTTTTTAGTGTTGACTGTAGAAATATCAAATTTTTTGGAATTTAAACACAACTGAACTATCATCGTTTATCTCGATATAAATCAAATACTAGTGGATATGATTTTCAGTTGTTTTATGTTCAAAATACATTAATAAAAATATAATTATTGTTAATATGCGTCCGGGACGAAGAAAAAAAACAAAAACGGCCTGTTATCATGAATCGTACGAAGGTGTTTGATAACAACTATTAGGGCAAACGTAAACACGCAGTAAATGACGTGATGTCCGAACGTCGGTAAGGCCTGTACTTGACGTGGCACAAAGACGTTTTTCCAAGTGAGTGACGGGGCGATCGCACCCCTGATCTATTACCGTAAATTGGGGTTACTTCGATAATGCGGGGCGACATTGATAATACGTGTTTTTTTATCATTCTACATTCAACTTAAAAAAAAACAAAAATTTTCATTGATTATTGTAGATAAATAAATATTCGAGGTAATCTAGTAAAAACAATAAATACTTCTATCTATATCGTAACATTAGTTAAATTAAAATAAAACTGAAAAAAAGTATACAAATCAACAAAGTAACCCCATTCTACGGTGTCGTGTCCACTATATTATTCGTTTTTTCGAATTTTTTTTTCCCCATCGACAAATTATTTTTATACGAACACGATTTGCAGGTTAAAATCACGATATCGTATATCGAATCCGTACGGTTTCTTTTTGTTTCTCGAAATCTACGTAGTGGGACGCGATGATATCACGACATTAATCACGACAATAATCACCTCGTTGATCTGCATGTCGGCTTGCCGGTCGATGACGCCGTAAAAGTTACTGGTGCACAGGCTGTTGGTCTGCAAGAGCCGCCGGTGCTGAGCCCGACCGCCGACGACGGCCGCCGCGGTGGATCCCGCAGTCGCCGACGTGGCCGTCGCGCCTCCGCCGCCGACGCCGACAGCCGGTCCTCCGCGCTCGGGGTACGGCGACAGCCTGGGTGGCAGCACGGCCAAGCACGCGGACTGCTGCTTGCACAGCTCGTGCAGGTTGGGCAGCGAGCCCATCGCTCCACGCGTGTTATCACCACGTCACCTACCGACGGCCGCGCGGGTGCAGGTGCAGGCACGTGTCACATGACTCGCGCGGCGCCCCCCCACCCCTTGGGCTGCGGCGGGCGCGAAGACAAACGGCGACGACGACGACGGGGCCAGGCGCGCGGCGGCCGGACGCGGCTGTCGGGATATCGCTCCGTCGTGCGCACAGCGAGCGCGATGAAAACGACGACGCAGCGTACTCGGCTCTCGCTGCTCTGGGGTCGACGGCGACGTCCGCACACACACAACGTACGCGCGCGAATGTGTCGCTCTCGCTCGCGGCCGTCGTTAGAGAGCCGTGCGCGGTGGCGCGGGGACGAAGGGGTCGCGTGTGCCGTAGTTAACGACGCGGCGGCGCTGCGGCGACCCGGACCGACGGCGGTGCGAGCGAACGCCGCGGCTCCGCCCCCGGCGTCGACGGGCTCGCGAGTCGATCGATAGACGCCCCGCCGCCACCCTCACCTCCACCTCGCTCTCTCGCACCTCCACATCCTTCACCACCGCCTCCCCTACCATCACCCCTTCACCACCGCATCATTCACCGACGCCTCCATCCACGCCGTCGTGCCGGTGGTGGCCATCGCGTGCGACCTCCGTGTGATGTCGTGTGCGGGCGGCGACGCGTATTTGTCCGTCACACACGGCTATGATATACGTGGCGCGCCGCGGCCGCCTGTTGCGCGACGGTGACCACGTTTGTTGTTGTTGTTGTTGTTGTTGCCGTCGAAAAGACGACTGTCTAAAGCACACGTCGCGTCGTGTGAAATCAGTAGAGACGAGTAGATGACGCAATTATTTTGTTGTCGTGATTTACCGAGAAAAACGTACGTGAATTTAATGCGAATTTTGATGATTTGATTACATCATGACCGTAAAAACAGTTAAAACACCCCCTCTCTACCTTTTATCCATACACGTTCAAATATGACAGAAGTGGGGTTTAAGCAAGGAATGAAGAGGACGGACGCCCCCTATATTAAGATTTCAGATAGCTCTTGTTCTTATAGCATGAGCGAATTCATCGTCCCGAAGAACCGAATTCAATTTTGAAACGAGTTGAGCGGATTTTCGGGTGTTTTTTTCGCTCGGCGAGTGTCCGTTTCAGAACGAACACGACGTCAAAAATATTACGTACGTTCGTGTGTTTGCCACTATGACTTGTTATTGATAACTATATTTGACGTACAGTGTATGTGTTTTTTGAAAGGCTTTTGTAAAATTCGACGCCGAAAAATGTAAAACATGCCAAGTCATAACTTATATTATAAGAAACATTATTGTAACTTATATTATTGTAACAAAAAAAATTTTTGTTATCAAACGAATTTCAAAAACACACTTACTCGTCGGTTATAAAACCGAAAACACAAGTACTCAAATTTTTCATCGTCCATTCGCTCCTCGCTCGATGAGAGTTTATCACATTCTATACCCACCCCTGCAGCATGCATGGTAAACGTGATATTCAACTCGTATGCATGAAGGCTCGTCGCACGTTTTGTCAGACGGTCAGAGGATTTCTTACTGCCTATATTTACTCACAGGCCTGTGGAAAATCACTGCTTGAACTTTAACCGACTTGGCGTTTGAATATTACGCGTGAACTGTATTGTGATTACTGATTACTAAGGCTCGGAAGTTGTTGTATTTTTATGGTTTTTTTTGGACAATGAGAAAATTTATTGCTTCTAAACAGCATTTCACTGTATGTGTCCCAACGGGAATGAGCAAAACAAGGTGCAAATAAAGCAACACTGCATTTTTTTTTTTTTTTTTGAGCTTGTATACCCTCATATATACCAGTCATATTATTAGCATTGTCGTATGATTGACCTCTACAATGTTGAATATTAATATTATTATTTTCCAAAAAATGTATTACTTCTTCGGCCATCGAAATACCAGTATGACTTAATGTATGTATGTATGTTAAAAATTGCTCAACATAACATAACCACTGAGATTAATTCTTTTTTTATCAGACATTTGTAAATTTCAATAGTTTTTGGCACGCACTAGTAACGAACAAAACTCACGAACTCGACTAAAAACTAATTTAATATCATGACAGTCGACGGAATACTAGTGACTAGTGTACCGATTGTACTAATAATGCGAAACTGACCATCAAAATGTACCTATGTTAAAATATCATAATGATATAAAGTGCTTTTGACCAACTTTATCTTAAAACTTAATAGCTTATTTTATCGATTAGAGAATAATCATAAATTCGGAAATTCCATTACGATACGTGACTAACAAAACTACGTAACCAGTAATATCATACAATTATTTCAAAATGCCACTTTAATAATTAAATATCAACAGGGGCCCGGGGCCCCAAATAATATCGGGGCCCGGGCTGCAACCCCCCTAGCCCCCCCCTAAGTTGGGCTCTGTTCATAGCATATTTAATAATTTATGATAATTAAGTAAATAAAAAAAAATAAATGCATTCACATTGAGTTTTTACTATTTATGCTTGTATCGTACTTTTAGATTCTGAGTGAAGCGAAGGATCTTATGGTTTTACAATGATGTTCATTATTTTAATTTTTTTATTTTTTTTATTTTTTTTTATTTTTTTTTTTCTGTAAACACTTTTTCGTATAGAAATCCTTGTCCAAAAGTTTCGTCCAGCAACTTTTTAGATTCGAAATTGAACTGAGATGGTACTTTAAACAGGTCATTTTTCCAAAATCCCCATAGTTTTTCCAGTAATCAAGAATAACGATCGAAAAACTGAGTAAAAACGGTAAAATCGGTAAAAATCCGCCGTAAACGAGATTTTCACTGTTCAGATTTTAGGTATTTAGTCATAAATCGAAAAGTATTGAAGCTAGAAACTTGAAAATTTTATCCAATATCAAATACATACTTTTTTATATGGGACAACATTTTCAGAACAATTATAGCACTTTTGACTTAAATATAGAACTTTTAATTTACCAAATTGTTTGAAAGTTTTTATGTAATATAATTTTAAATATTTGACTAAAAGTTCTGAAAATTTAATATGACCTTACTCATATACATACCTAATTATCCTAACAAAAGTTCAAAAATCGTTAGTCAGGATTTTTTTTTATACACACTTTAATAAATTATTATACGATTTTTTTCGATATTGTCTGATTTCTTTTAAGTTTATTTCTAATGAGTTATAACTGTTATAACAATTGAAGTTTAAATGAGTTATATCTAATTGAATATTTTATTACAAAAATTACAAAAAAACTCACCAAAAATTGTACAAATAACCGTAAAATACGTAAACAGTATTTAAATAATAATATATTATATTACACTGAAGCTTTGCTCAGAATCGTTTTATACTAAAGAAATGAGTCATCATTTCTTTAAAACTTAATACATTCATCACCAATATCTTGTCCGAGGTTTTTAAATTGCCATTTGAAATTAAAACATAATATAATTAACATTAAATATAATGTATTATATAAAAATGTATACTATACAACATAAACAATATAAATATGCGCTAATTACAAGTACCTACTACCAGTAGCGGTGCGTGAATAAAAAAATGTGGCAGTTGTGGGACTGCCGACAGAAGCTATGCTTCAACTCCCTACCTAACAGCTTAATAAAAAAAAGAACCTCTTACGTAAAAGTTTTTAATTGAAGTTCGTCAAAATAAAATGGAAACAATATGAAGAAAATATAAAGAATAAAAACAAACAAATAATGATTTTAAAATGTAAGGATAATAATATAAAATAATAAAAATACAAAATACCGTTCATAATTAATTCTGTAAGCGTTATGGGAATATATTATTATTACTATAGGTATTAGGTACTGCATCGAACAACTCGAACGTGTCTAATACTCTAATGAAAATACGAAATATTTTGTAGTCTAGTATTCTATATAGTACTCGATTGTAGTAGAACGATTGATAAGTATTAAGTAATAACTGTAACGAGCACTGCACGCGCGTAATTATCGGTTATCGATATAGTAATGTACCAACTACCAAGTACCAACAACCTACAGCACATTAAACTATTCTATTTATAGAATTCTTCAAATTTAACCGTGGACAAGTATTATTGGCTATTTAACAATGCGCTGCTGCCGCAGCCTGCGGCCGTAGCACTCTCAACAGTCACTATAGCTAGTCGCTATTGCGGTAACGTTATATCATGTTATGTTATATTATTGGACATCTTCCATTTTTACCCGGCGGGCCCCTTCCCGCCGAACCCGCGTAAAGAAGCATAGCTTCAAAACAGATTTTATAAGTTGACGTATAAAGGAAATGATCCATATTGACGTAAATTCAGAAAAAATTTAGGAAAAAAGTGCAAAAAATTATATTATGGTTTGAGGATTCGAACCCGGTACACGTGTATTCATACTACTGTACAGTTGACACCGCACCATCATTGCGGTAACGGAACGGAACGTTTTTGGACATCTTCGATTTTACACGGCGGGCCCCAGCGAAACCGCGAAAAAAGCATACCTTCAACAGAACCCGCGTAAAGAAGCATAGCTTCAATTACGGGGAGACTTAACTTTTGTTTAACTATTAGCTATTTATATACATTTTTACTTAAAATATTAGTATTTTAGTCAATGTTGTAACTGATT
This sequence comes from Therioaphis trifolii, assembly GCA_027580255.1. Classification (NCBI taxonomy): domain Eukaryota; kingdom Metazoa; phylum Arthropoda; class Insecta; order Hemiptera; family Aphididae; genus Therioaphis; species Therioaphis trifolii. Next base: position 42,995,880 of record CM050408.1, on the reverse strand, counting down.
AAATTTGTTAAATAATTCCGAATATAGTTATCTATATTTTTGATACGTAATTTATTCAACTTCATTATAAGTTATTAATTTGAACTACTGAAAAAATATAGATAAATTGCATTGTTTCTTATATACAATATATCGTTAGTTTTAAATATATTTTTATACAGAAATTAAATTCAAACTTTTATTAATTAATATTTATTTTATATGTATAACTGATAAAATAACAAATATATAAATTATATAACAATAAAAATATTTAAAATAATATCAGCTATATTTTTTTGTAAATAAGTTCAAGCCTTCGTTCTTTTTTTGTTGCAAATTCATTTATCACGTCTTCAACAAAAATAGGATCTTTTACCATGACTCCAAGCAGTTGTTTTTCGATTGCCAATGTTGATAGGCAAGAAAGCCGCTCATTTGTCATAGTGTTTCTTAAAAATGATTTTATGTGTTTTAATGTGCTCATTGATCGTTCACTGGATGCAGTGGAGCAGGTATAGATAAAACCAATTAACACAATTTAGTATACTGAGAATATATTTCATGTATATCGTCTGAAAACAAATATTAAAAATGTATTTAATTTATTTTCAAATTTACAATTATACTAACGTTCTAACATACTTACTTTTAAAAAAAAAATCCAACATTTCATGAGGAGGTTTATGTTTTTCTGTGTCTGAGTAAACTACTTGTAATTCATTACGCAAACGATGTTCGTCTAAATAATTTGGATATTGTTTTACTAACTTTAAAAATTTGACTTCAGGAAAATTGTTTGAATAACATATGAACATTTTCTCATTTGTTAACTCAACAAACTCAAAATTTGAAAAATCCTTAAATCTGATGTCAATTTGAACAGTTAAAGAATCCAAAACTTCATACGATATCTTACGAAGCGTTGCTTTCAGTTTACAGTCATAAATCAAAGTATCATTCAACTTGTTTGCTTCTTCACAACAATTGTCCACAATTTCTTCATTTCTTAATCTTAACAAATTATTTCTTAGTTTTTGATCTTCATTAACACATCCACTTATATCAGACATATTTTTAGATTGTAAAAAATTAACTATATGGTCAGTATAAATAAATATTTCGTTAAAAAATATTAATAAATAAACAAATTTAGTATCGTTTAATTTATCTAATAGTCCAGATGCAGTGGCAATAGATATTGGGTCCCAATTTGATTCTTCTGTCACGTGTTTTACCGAATTTTTTAATTCTTGAAAATGAATTTTAATTGTTGCAGCTGCTCTCGAATGATAATTCCATCGGTATCGGCACAGATGCGGTCGGCACAGTTGCGGTCAATACCTTTTCGGTGGCACTTGCGGTCGCTATTTTTTTTTTACACACATGAACTGGTTTTACAATACTGATACAATAATAATACAATTATGAATTAAACCTATAATATATTAAAAATCAAACTTTCCTTCTTTTATGTTATTTTTATATGCAAATTGGTACAACGTTATCGATGTCGATGCGAAGATAATAATAATTATATTATATTGCGATTACGACGGGTAAATTATATTTTTCGATTTACGTATGTGTTAGTTGTAGACAAAACAAATTACGAAACACAAACAAGTTAGAAATGGATTTAAGCACATATGCAGTAGGCCAAAAAATTGAAATAATCGAAACAACGAAAAGTAAGCCTTTAGCAATTTTTAACGGTTATCAATTCAGAAAATACAGACAAAATGAAAATGGGACGGTTTGGGTTTGTCTGAGTGAAAAAAAGGATAAGCGTAGAGCCGTATGAGAACTAAAAATACAGAAATAATTAATTTTTCTGACCATTCGTGTAAACTTGATGTGTCAACAAGTGAAGTAAAAAAAATAGTGACCGCAAGTGCCACCAAAAAGGTATTGACCGCAACTGTGCCGACCGCATCTGTGCCGTAATCATTCCATCTTGTATCACTTTGATTTGGTAGTTTAAACCCTTGTTCTCTAAGAAGTGAGCTTCTTTTTGATGAACGGCTAAAAAATGTACGAAACATTGTTAAATTGCATATGAATAATTTGACGGACTGTATCGTTTTTGCACTATGCAGCAACACTAAATTTAATTGATGCGGGCATAACAATGTATAAATAACGCATTTGGGTATATTTGTCTTATTAAATTTTGAACACCATTTTTTCCACCGGCCATTACCGAAGCTCCATCGTAAGTTTGACTTACAATTTTATTTCCTATTTCCCATTTTATAATTTCAGCATTTATCACTGCTGCTAAGCCCGACGCAGTTTTGTCTTTAGATACATCAAAAAAACCAATAAATCTTTCTATAATATTTTGATCTATAACATATCGAAATATTAGGCTCATTTGTGATCGACATGAAACATCGGTAGTTTCATCTGCTTGTACAGACACAAAACTTGCAGATTTAATTTCTTTTAAAATTTTAGAATTCAAAACTTTAGTAACACATTGTATTAAATCATTTTGAATAGTATTCGACGTGCCTTTAAAAATAGATGAGGATATAAAATGCTCTTTAAGAAATTGTTCTTCTTGGGCGAGTAAATCAAGTAGCTCGAGATAATTACCTTTATTTGATGACTCAGTATTCTCTCGATGACCACGAAAAGCGAGTTCTTGTTTTCCCAAATAGCAAACTACATGAACCATTCGGGCCAATATTCGTCTGTTAATACCAACTTGTTCGTTATGTTTTTGTGCTTCTAATCGACGACCTTCTGAGATGGCATGTTCAATACGAATTTTCCCTAAAAGATGAAATTGTTCTTGATTTTTCAGGTGTGTTTTCGAAATTAAATGTTTTTCCGCTTTTCTTATTATATTTTTTATAGTAGATATTCCATCAAAACTCCATTTTTTTTCACCTCGAAAAAATACACAAATAAAACAAAAAAGTTTGTTGCGTTTATCACAGCCACTAAGCCATGTAAATTTATTATACCAACTGGTTTGAAATTTACGGGTAAATTTTCCGTCTTTATATTCAATGGCTAAATATGGAGTAGGCTTTTTGTTTTTTAATTTACATTTTTCATCATAAGTAAATAAATGAAAATCTTTGTCCAATAACTCATCTAAAGGACATTGTTTTAATTCCATATTTTTAAATTTATTAAAAACGCGGTAAGCTTACGACGCACTTACAAATATACACACCGAATACGTACGAGTATACTATATAATGGGCATTGGGCAATGGCAAATATTACTAATGAGACTAGTCTCACGGACTCTATACGAACACCATTATCGCTGTGATTCCCCCTCCGAACTTTTATATGCCATCTATAATATTAGACTGGAGATTGTTGATCGACTGTCTCATTCGTATTACGACCTCATTGCCCGTCGTTAATCATTATCGTTAATTCCAAGAATTGTGTACCTAGTGCTATTTTCTCTCGCCGAGGTGAAGCGAGGCAGCGCGAGCACGAGAGTGTAGTCGGTTTACTCGTGTCGTCTCGTCTCGTCTCGTCTCGCCTCGCCTCGCCTCGCCTCGTGCGCGCTCCACTCCAAGTCGGTAATTTGGTCGCGAGTCAAAAGACCACGAGACACGATTTTGTACAACCCTAGAAAACAACTTAGAAACAACTGAGTGAGACACGAGACTACACGAGAGTGTAGACTGTGCATTCGTGCACTACCTCGCCTCGCGTTAACTCGACAAGACTCTCGACGAGGCGACCTCGCGAGAGTGTGGAGCTAGCATTAGAACGTATGCGTATAACGTACACACACCATGACGGAGAGAATATTTATACACACACGTCACACACACACACACACACACACACACACACACACACACACACACACACACACACACACACACACACACACACACACACACACACACACACACACATAAAGTTGACAAAAGTGGTATTATTCCTACATGGATTACACAAATACCTATAAGAAAATATCTAAAAATCAATTAAAAATTAGTTTTATTGCTATGTTTTACTTATTGGGGAGACGCAGTCTCAAAGTCTCCCCTGACGCACCGCCCCTGCCTACTACGTATTTTATCAAAGTATAATACTTTATTCGTGGATAATAATAATCATCTTTCAATTTTGAAAATTTTGAAAAAAATGTGTAGCTAGTGGTCTAAATGATCCATAATACTTTTGAAAATAAGAACGAAATTATATCTAATGCCATTGAATTAATTTACTTTTCTATTGAATTCTTTGTGAATTTTAAATTTTAACCTATACATTTCAGATGTATAAATAAAGCTCGATAAAAACATTATTTTTCATTTTATTCAAGGAACATTTTGAAAGCAATTTATTAATTCATTATATATATATATATATATATATATATATATATATATATATATATATATATATATTTACCTATGATGAGAATTTACTATTTCATTGCAATTCATTCCTTTTTTGTATCGTATTAATAGTTTAATACAATATTTATACGAATGTCTATTCTGTGTAAAAGAAAAAAATATAAATGCATATTTTTAAAGCATCTTTCACTCTTTAATCGCATAAGTGCATGCATATTAACAAGGGTGTCATTTCAGTTTTTTAACTGGAGTGGCAAGACCTACCGGATGGTAAGGAATACTCACTGGTAAAAGGGGGTACGGTTGTCCTTTCCCGCCACGCATCCCGAATTTTTCAAGAACTGGCTTTAAATTTGTTAGGTTTTGAAACTCTCCGACTAATTTTTGGAGGGGTTACTCCATTCGTAATCTTTTTATTGATGCAATGATTTATTACGGCCCCTAAAATTTAATACGACTCTGTGTATGTATTATAATTTGAGTATGTTATAAATAAAAGAATTTTAATATTGTACAGTGTTATAAAAATTAATTATATCATAGTTGAATACACAGAGTAGTATACAAAGTAAGTAAAATACTGTATTTTTACATCACTAGTTAAACATATTAAGAAATAACTAAAATTAACTTACCATGTCTCAAGCTGTCTCAGTCCATACAATTTATACAATATTTGCACACTACACGTCAATTTCTTACGTCTGACATTAAAATCAAACTGTACCAGCAACAAATTTTGATCTAACATAATATAATATATAGTAAAAATAGCAGTTTACTATTCGAGGTAGAAACTAAAAATGACCGATATCTCTCAAGGAAACTAGTACCGACTGTGGTATCGTTGTTGCCACGCTGATAATGCCTATTATTTTTATATTCATTTTGTATATTATACATATATATTTCGTTATGGTAGATAACAATATTCCAAAAGTATGTTTCTATATTATAATATAATATTTTATTATTATTTTTATCATCAATAAGAATCTTACTATATTTCATATACAGAGTATTTTTCAATTGAGTACCTATTTGTCAATTATTGAGACTTTTACTTCAAATTTCTGGGGTGGCAAAATACTGGGTTTGAGAATTCTGGGGTGGCAACTGCCACCCCTTGCCACCCCCAAATTACGCCTGTGCATATTAAGTACTTTCTTAAGAGCATTAAGTTCCGAACCCTAGTGATTACGAATTATGAAATATAAATTATTATTTATTAGGCGGTTTTATGGGAGAACTTTGTTTTACAAATTATCCGTTTTATTGTAAAACGTCTAGTCAAAACCAAAACGAATACTTATGAGAACCCGTCTGTGTGTAGTTATTAATAATTAACGTCATCGTTTAGTTTTTGCAAATACATCGATAAAACGTTCACAGGTAAAGTCCATCCAGTTGATGTACTCTTAGTCGAGAGTAGCGCTAAATCATTTGGCTCTGGGTCGGCTCGTGTGCAATGTTTCACTCGTTCAAAGCCGTTAAAATGACCGTTTAATATTTATTGCATAATATTAGGACGGTGTAAAATGTGTCGTGGTGGTGCAACGGCAATAATAATAATAATAATTATTATTCCGACTGTTATGTGTCGGCATTTGGGAATGTTTCATTATGTGATGGCTATTGTCGTAAATACTTCCAAAGTGTAGTCGGAGACTAGAGTGAACCCTTCATACCGTAGTTGCTATTATATTCTTCTTCTTAACAGCTTAGCGGACCATGTAGGTCCATCGCTGCCACCATTATTTCATTCCATCGGGCCTTATTATTCGCATCTTCCATTTTTACGTTATCATGGATCATTTTTAGATCTTTTACTATTACATCCTTCCATCTTGTTCGGAGTCTTCCTACAGGTCTTTTCCCCACAATTCTTCCTTCTGTAACTCGTTTTATAATTTTCCCCTCTGCCCTCCAAACATGTCCAGCCCATTCTATCCTCTTGCTTCTGCTATATGATAATATATTTGGTCTTCCATATAAATTTTGTAGGTCATTGTTATGTCTTCTTTCGTATGTTCTCGTTTCTATATTATAAACTGGGCCAAATGTTTTTCTGAGCACTTTTCTTTCTGTTGTACATAACTTAGCGTAATCACCTTTCGTAGAAGCCCATGTTTCACATCCATATGTCAACACGGGTCTCAAGTAACTTGTGTATAGAGTTACCTTCGATTCTCTCGATAATAGCTTCGATCTAAATAGTTTAAGTAGGCTATAATAACATCGGTTCGCGCTAGCTACCCGTTCTTTTATTTCTTCATGTACGTTGTTTTTGCTGTTTATGTTTATACCTAAATATTTAAACGCCTCTACTTTTTCGAAGATATAAGGATCTACTTTTAGATTTAAATCATTTCTGTCATTTCGTGAAATACACATGTATTTTGTTTTCTCTTGATTGACTTCTAGACCCATAATCTTGCCTGCTTCTAAGAATTTTATTGTGGTTTGCTTCACTTCGTTTCTAGAATTACCCAGAATTATCACATCGTCTGCATAAGCAAGGATGGTTTCAATTTCACCTACTTCCATTTTTCGAGTTTCATTTGCTGTTCTCACTACCCATTCCAAAGCAATGTTGAATAGCACCGGTGACAATGCATCTCCTTGACGAAGTCCAGATTTTACTTCGAACTTTTCTGACATTTCCTGTTGGTATTTTACCTTCAAATTAGTCTTACTATTACACATCTTGATTAAATCTATATATTTCTGAGGAATATCTAGACATCTCAGGACCCTCCATAACTCTTTTCTATTAATCGAATCGTAGGCTTGCTTAAAATCTATGAACACTAGGTGTAGATCTTTATTGTATTCGTAGTGCTTCTCTGCTATTTGTCTGATGGTATGGATATGATCGACTGTTGATTTTCCTTTTCTAAATCCGCACTGGTATTCCCCCACGATCTCTGTTGCATATGGGTTTATTCGTTCCACGAGAAGTGATGTAAATACTTTATATCCTGTGTCTCATAATGATATACCTCTATAATTTGAAACTAACATTGGATCTCCCTTCTTGAAGATAGGACATAGTATTGCCGTATTCCACTCCTCTGGCATAGTCTCTCTTTTCCATACTTCTGCAACACACCTCCCTCGCTCTATTCGATTGAATTCGAATGAAGGGGCTGTCGATATCTATATATTATTCTATCCACTTAAGGAGCAGTCGGTTGGCTAATTCCTACTACACTAACCGGTCTTGAGAACCGGGTCGTTGAAATAATATATAAATAAAGTTTTCCTAGTTATATTTTACAGGTCCAAGAAACTTATGACCTGCGTTCAAAAAAACTAACACGTACCTAGTGTATTAAAGGTGCAACGAATATATTATAAACTTTATAAAATAAGTATAAAAGGTAAAGATACAATTAACACTATCACCTGAGTAACCCTGTTCTTGAGGGTAGTGTATATGTAGTGTACTTGTGTACCACAGGTGTAGCGGAGTACGAGTGAGACGAGCAACTTCATAAAAATATATTTATTAAAACACTTATCTAAGGTGGGTTATTTCACCTGTAGAAATTAAGTGTGAAACGATTAATTAATTTATGTAGAGACAAATATTACTTGTCTCTACGTTGATGATAAAAATGCTACTCTTTTACGTTAATGTTAAAACTCGACTCGTTTCCGTTGATGTTAAAACTCGACTGGTCACTCATATATTACGTTCAGTATTCGTACTCTACACGTCCCTGTGTTCTGTTTACCTAAGCATATTTATCTGAGCGCGATATTAATGATGAGTTAGTCATTGCAATCGTTACAATTACCCCCTTTGCCATTTAAAATCTGCCCTCAGATTTACTAAAAAAAATGAAAAAAAAAACCTGAAAACAAATGTGTGTTAGTAAACAAATGATATAACCTTTGTTCAATTTCGACGTTGGACATCTATTCCGTTCTTCTCGGATGATAATGTCCTGGTCGGAACATCCCTCTTTAATTTCTCAGGGTATATCATTTGAATTATATATGAGGTTTAATTATTTCAATTATTTTTATTAAATTTATTAGACATGTCTTTAAATTTTTATTTGCCTAATATATTAATATAATCAATGAATGAACAAGATAATGTGCAATAACATAGTACACCATAACTATGTATATACATTATACATTTACAAAATAATTATACATAATAAAAAGTAAATTGTTCATAAACGTTTACATACTCAATGAAAAACGTTGCCAAAAATTGAATATGTTTACAATGTTTTGGAGATAAAATTTACATGCCTTTAAAATTGTCTATTAGATTTGGGTTATACAATAGTTTAAACAATAGTTACTCAGGTTCACAATGATTTCAGGATTAAAACTATATGTTAGTAAAAAAAAATGTTCATGTGGTACAATACAAATATAAATAAAATTATTAATACAATGTAGCTATTAAAATAGCTGTTTCAAAAAATATATTTTTTTTATTTTAAAATCGTATAAATATAATATTTTTTTTAAAATTGCTCGTTTTTGAAAAGAAAAACATATTTTATAAAGTGTATTTTAATTATTTATTACAAGCTAGCAAGTTTCATATGTGCCACTAAATTGTATTGATTTAAAATTTCTTAGTTTTATAGCCACTATGATATTATTTACTTAATAAAGTAGTAGCTTCAATAAATTAACTCGGTTTATTATTTTATTTAATGATGAAAAATAAATAAATTATTCGATGTCTCATTATTCATTCTTAATAATTGAATCGAGAATATAAAGTTTATATTAAGTTAATATGATTATAAACATTCTAATATAAAATAAATAGGCTTATTAACTATGCTTTATTTTTCTACAATGGCTTTTGTACTATAATAAGTATCAGCTCATAAAAAATTAAATTTTTCCTAGTGTGTTATTGTACACATATTTGGAACTAAATAATATTGATTAAAATAATTTATCCATCATTGTAAATGTATAAAATTTTAATTATGTCAAACAAAAAATATATTATTCGAATCCTCACAATAATTATATTCATGACATTCATTCTAGGGGGGTCAATGTGGACACAAAGTTAATGTAGACTCACAAAGTCTCTTTCTAGAATATAAACATCCAACATACAATTATTATATCTAATCAATAACATATACATTTTTTTCTACAATTTTATGCATTTACAAATTTATTTGAAATTGTTCTAGGGGGGTCAATGTGGACACAAAGTTAATGCAGACTCACAAAGTCTCTTTCTAGAATTTAAACATCAAATAAATGATCAAATGATCATAAAACAAATTTTACAAATTAATATAATTTGATATCGTTAACTTCTAAATAACATCATTTCTATAATAATAATCCATAACCGTATTTTAACCATTTTTTTTTTAAATTAATTGCGAGATAGTTCATTGTAAAATTCTTGCAATGTCAACGTATAAACTCCAGTGGCACACACTAAAACATTGCGCTCATTACAAAAAAATGATTGTAATTTAGAAATCGAAGTTATATACTTAGTTATTGAAGTGGATACTCGGGATTTTTTTTTTTTATTATATTAGAATTAATTTAATATATCTAGTTATTTTAATAAGAGTACTAACTAATAGCACAATACAACCCCATGAGTCGAAGGCAATAACCCTTATGACTTACATATTATTATGTATGAATAACTATCACCAACTAAAATTAAAATTTATGTAAATTTTCGGATTAAAAAAAAAAATATATATATATATATTAATTAACAATGAATCGATAAAAATTTAAATTGTTATATGAGGTAAAATTTGTTTTATACAGGTGCGTCTGCATAATTTTGGTGACGTCTCTGTAATTTTTGAGTTGACGTAGTTTTCAGGCAATATTTGACACATTTATTTCTAATACACTTTATGATAAAGTAAGCGATGAAATAGCCTACAATTATTAATACAGCATATAATAAATAACTGTGGTTGGTTAGGTTGGTCATTTTTTTTAAATTTTCCTCCTCCGTGTCTATCATGTCTACCAAAAAATCTAAAGATTTGGATGATTTAGCAATGTCGTTTAATTGATTATCAATTTTTTCCAAAGCTGGTATTTTTACCATGGATTCTTGAACTTTATTAATTTTATTACTGAGATTTATAGATACGTTTGTAATATGAAATTGTGGTGTAAAGTCGATGTTTGTTGTAATATTAATATTACAATTATTTGGTTTTAGAATGGTAGTCGGTGTTGTTATATAACATGGTTCTTTTATTGATAGTATTCCCGAGCCTGTAATTTTTATTGTTTTGCTCGTTTCTGGGCATATTAGTGTGACTGTTTGTGAATTTATTGATGCATAAATCCAAGAATTTTTTGAAATTAATTTTTTATAGAATGTTTCGGAAGTTTTGATGTGCCTTATATCACAGGAGTCTGGTAAATATTGGGGATCGATAAATAATTGTACTTCACATGTGTCATGTGTATTTCTAATTATTGTGTCATGTGGGTAGCATATTGTTATGTCTATAGAGTGTTTACATAAATTATAATCCTGATGCGTAAAAGTGACGAATTTTTCATTATCCTGGCTTATTGCTAAATATTCGTTTGATGGTTTAATAAAAATATAATTGTTATTTTTTATGGGTACAGGAAATGGTGTTATATGATATATCATATAATTATCTATTTCGCACAACGGAATATATATGGTATAAATTAAGTACGTATCCATAAAATGTAAGGAAATAGTTAGCAGCTTTAAAAAATCCATAAAATTAATGATTTCTTCGGGATTTTGTGGTATAGATAGTTGTTTTGGAATAATTTTTTCAATTTCTATTAGTTGATTTATCATTGTTTTTGGATTTATTATCGAAGGATGTAACTGTCCATTTTGACCCCAGATGACTGACTCTATAAGTTCCTCTGTTTCCTGATTGAATTCAGTTAATATTATGTTGAAAAATATTAAGTGCTGAGTTAAAGTTTGTGAGATATCTATTATTTGTAATTTTTGTGTGTTATTATTAACAGCATTTATCAACTGGTCTAACGTTGTTTTTAATTTAATAGTATTGTCATTTATGGTGTTTGTTACATTGTTATAATTATTTAATGTTGATTGTACAATTCTTGTTTGTAATTTAATTATATCTAACGTTGCTTTATTCTTTTTTCCCTGAGTTTTGATTTTTGTGTCAATTTCGATTAAATCGTCCTCATTTAATGTTCCAAAAGCCCATTTCCCGAAAGTTCCTACTACATTTATTAAACCTCTCTTATTTATTTTATGTGTTTTTAAGGCATTATATGTGTTGAATCTTTTTTTTAATTGTGATATCGTATTATTTATAAGACCACTAAATTGTTGACAAATTTCTGTTACGTTTTCTATAGATTTCACCGTACAAAATATCATTGTTTTATCATTTATATCAATTAAATCATTATATTTATTTTCATAATTGGAGGTATTGACCACAGTTATCAATTTAAAAGTATCAGTAGTAAGCTTAATTTTGGAGATGTATTCGTAATAAATTCCCGAGTTAACAATTTTACTATCTGTGAATTTATTATTCCCTGTATCCGCAATAACAATGAATGAAAAAATAAAAATAAATTTTATTAAGTTAAAATACATGATGTATGATATAATGTCGTATGATGTTTTAATACTTACAAATTTAATAATCCTGTGTATTTGTTGGAACAAAAAATTTTATTAATTTAACAAATATCTAAATTTGAGTTACAAAAATAAAAAGACGAACATTCGATAACGGTTGTCATCAGACTGATAAAATACCAGATAATTAAGTTAATATATACCTAGTTAAACTTATGCTGATATTGAGTTCATGATTTTCCCATAAGAGTAAATAAAATTAAAAAAAAAAAAATCTTGTCAGCGGTATATTTTGCGTCATTTTGAATTAAATTCTGGAAAACTGTTGACTATCATAATTTTAGTTTTTAATTCGTATATTTTCGCTATAATTCTGTTTTGTTTTTTTTTTGCACAGTTTATATTTTTAATATATTATATAAATTTAAGATTAATAGAATATTCTTAAGAATAGTAATAAATATTATTTGTTTGGTGAAACTTTTTTATGTGTTCGATATGTATAGGGACATTTTTTAATTCCCCATTCTTTGGAAGTTCTATTAAATAAGCATTAGGATTTAATTTTTTAATTATTGTGTATGGTCCTTCGTATCTGTTAGAAAATTTGTTTTTGCGGACGGGTACTTTTACTAAGACCTTTTCTCCTACTTTAAACTCTATTTCATATTTATTTTTGTCTTTATATTTTTTTTGATTTTCGAATGCTTGTTTTAATATATCAGGTATAGTATTTCGGACTTTTTGTAAATTTTGCAGTTCATGAATAACTGAGTGATCGCATGTATTTGGAATTAAAGCAATGTCAAAAATTGAGCTTGGTTCGTAACCATGAAGTAAATAAAATGGAGAGTATCCGGTTGAAAAATGTATTGCTGTATTATACGCATGTAAAACTATTGGTATGTAGTATATCAGACCATTTTCCATTATCTTCCGTAATATAAGGCGCTATCATATCGGAAATTATTTGATTTTGTTTTTCAACATTACCTTGACTCGTTGGTTTGTAGGCAATACCTTCCGTTTTTTTTATATTCAGAGCCGTTAAAATGTCGGCAATTACTTTAGCTGTAAAATGAGTACCATTGTCCGACCTAACAATTTTCATTGCTCCATATGCTAATATTAAATCTAATAAGAATTTTGTCGTAGATTTTGCATCGGCGTTTCTACATGCTTTCGCGACACAATATTTAGTTATCCTACAAGTGGCTACTAGTATATATTTAAAACCTCTCGACATCATCAATGGGCCAATATAATCGATTGTTATATCCGAAAAAGGAGTCCCATGTTCTATAGGGTATGTTTGCATTTTTCCTACTTGAAGAGATTTGTCTGGTTTACGTTTTTGACAAATTAAGCACGAAGTTACGTATGATTTAATATGTTTATGCATTAATGGCCAATAATATAGAGATCTTATTTTATTATAAACTTTATGTACACCTAAATGAGCTCCTGTCATTTTGTTATCATGGAAATTTTGTATGACTGCGGTAATAAGTGATTCTGGAATCGCTAAAACTGGTTTTGGTTTACCCTTTATTTTTTCTTTGTAGTATAATAAGCCATTATCATTGTTAATAAAATATGCCTTAGCTTTATTTTGCCATTTAGCATCAGAAATATCAGGATTTTCAATAGCAGTTATTATATTTTTTAAGTAGTTATCTTTTACTTGCATAATTTTTATATTAACTGGTTCTACTAAATTACAATTTAAGATATTACCATTTAAATTTTTTTGAATAAAATCGTTATAATTAGTAGTGTTATTAAATTTTCGTTTATTGTTTAATGTATTTACTGTTGGTTCGGAATCACTTTTGTAATTTGTTTTTGACAATTTAGTAAAACCAATTGGATATCGTGACAAAAAATCTGCCGCCTGATTAAATATACCTTTTTTATATATTATTTTGAAATCAAAACCTATTAATTTAGTTCTTAATCTATTTAAAATTGCTGATTCCGACTTAAGTGTTTGTAGCTGTATAAGATTTTTATGGTCTGTCCAAACAGTAAAATGTCTACCATGTAGATATTGTCTAAAATGAGTGCATCCAAAATATAGAGCTGCCATTTCTAATTCTAGAGAAGAGTAATTATTTTGTGCGACGTTTAATTTTTTAGAAGCATAAGAGACGGGATGTATTTCGTTATTTTCATTTTTTTGTTGTAAAATTACACCTAAACCTTTTTTCGAACCATCGGTCACTAGGATTATTTCTGCATTGTCATCAAAGTGAGCTAATACTGGTTTATTAGTAAGTTTATTTTTTAAATCATTAAACGCGGTTTCATGTATTTCGGTCCAATTTATTGGTGATTTTTTCGTTTTAAATTTACCTTTGGTTAGTTCTGTAAGAGGGTGTGCTAATCTACTGAAATTAGGAATAAATCTACGAAAGTAATTTGCTAAACCTAAAAAACTTCGAAGTTGTTTTATTGTGTTAGGAGACGGAAAATTTCTAATAGCTAAAAGACCTTCTTCGGTTGGTCTTATCCCCTGCCTATCAATAATATTTCCTAAGACTTTTAATTGTGTGTAACCAAATTTGCATTTAGAAATTTTTAATTTTAAGTTATACTTTTTTAGTCGATCAAAAGTTATTTCAAGTGAATTTAAATGTTCATTGAAAGTTTTTCCGAAACAAATACAATCATCTAAATAACAACAATTTATTCTATAACTTAACCCTGCCATAATTTTATTCATGACCTTTTGAAATTTTTGTGGTGCATTCGTAAGACCGAAAGGGAGACGTGTAAACTGATAATGTCCAGTTGAAGTTGAAAAACTAGTGATTTCTTTAGAATTATCATGTAATTTTAATTGATGGAACCCTGCCATAGCGTCAAGACAAGAAAAATAATTATTTCCGGCTAGTGTGTCATAAATGTTTTGTATAATAGGTAAAGGAAACGCTTCCTTATGCGTTTTTTCATTTACGCGTCTATAGTCTAGAACCATTCTATATTCTAAAGCGGTTTTATTTGTTGTGCCTTGTGATTGACCTTTTGGTACAAGAAATACAGGAGAGGAATAAGGACTTAAAGAATGTTCGATTATACCGGCTTCTAATAATTCTTTAGTTTGTTTTTCGATTTCTTTATTTTCTAAAGTGCTTAATTTGAAATTACGTAAATTTACTGGAGTGTTATCTGATAATTTTATTTCTATAGGTTCTGTGTCTACTTCACCTAAATCCCACTTAGATTGCGAAAATATACTAACGTATTTTTTTAACAAAGTTTTTAATTTATTATGTTGCTCATTTGTTAGTTCTGGGTTAATATCAAAATTTAATATTTTAGTGTCCGGCAGAATATGATCTAATTTCTGCGTATTAATTTGTGGACGTTGCAATTGTGTTTCACTGTCGATTCTCACGTTGGCATAGTTTTTTTCACTTAGTCTATCTCCAATTTTATAGCGAGATTGTAAAATGCTGTGTCGTGATTTTAAGGTGGGAAACTCATTTACTACGACAGCGTGTGAAATAATATTTTTATCTTTATTTGAAGAGACACCAGGTGTCCAGTGATTTAAATTATAAAAAACACATAAAAATTTTCGTCTCGGTTTGTAAAATGCTAACGCTGTGTAAATATTATCATCATTTGATTTAGTTTCTTGTAATATGATTAAATTGAAATTAAAATGGTTTACTACGGCCGCTAAGTCTTCAGTTTCTAACCATATTGGTTGTTTAAAGTCGGTTATTTTTAAAAGATCTTTAATTTGGTTAAAAGATATGTCGATTTGTTCATTACGTAGTATTTTAACTAAACTATGTATACCACAATAACCATCGTCTGGTACGTTTTCTAATTTTACGAATTTTGAAGCTATTGACGTTATTTGATTTTCCGATAAATTATCTTGCTCGTTTATTTTTGCACTATTTAACTTAGATGATTCTAAAGATACATTATTTGTTTCAAAGATATTTTCTTTATTTAATTTATCACAATTTATTTTTTTTATGTCAAAATCGTTCGTTTTTGCGATTAATTTATTTAGTAATGAAATATTTTCGTCAAATTCGTTTAAGTTTTCGTAATTATTTTGAAAATTAACATCGGTATTATTTTTATCTAATTTTACAATTTTACTTTCTCCTTCACACTGCTTATTAGTGAAATTACACTCATTAGAAAAAAGTTTTGATTTAAAATCAAAAATAACTTTATCATTTATATTTTTATACATTGTAATAGAACTATTAAAAAAATCTATTTGTACGCGATATTTACTTAAAAAATCGGTGCCTAATAATGGCGGTCCGGCAAGATTTGATACTAAGAAAAATTGTATTGGGAAAGTTAAATTATGAAAAACTATATCAATATCTATTTTACCCTCTACCTTTAGAGTTGAACCATTAGCTGTTTGAACTTTAACATTTTTTGTTTCAATTAAAGAAGTTGTTGATTTTATTTGTTCACTATTTATGACAGAAATAGTCGCACCAGAATCTAATATGAAAGTAGTTTCTTTATTATTTATGTGTCCTAATATCTCTAATCTAATGCCTGAAGTTAGTACTTCATCAATAGTTTCAGTACAACTGGAAATTCGTTCACTATTTGATTTATTTGAATTTTTTATGATTGAATTTAAATTAGGATTTTCTATTGGAATGTCAAGAGGCGACCTAATATCTACCTCATGACTCACGCGTTTTTTTTGATTATTAAATCGTGTTTTATTTGGATTATAATATTTATTTGAGCGACCTGGACTCATATCTTCAGATGAATTATTGAATTGATTGGGGATATTTATTTGATTATTTGGGTAAGAGTTTGGTTTTGAATAATTAAATTTCTTATTGTCAAAATTTTGATATTGTGGTTTGTTAAATGTTCTATTATTTTCATATTGAAAACTAGAATATCTATTAGTACTAAGATTTTTTATATTATTACCATTTCTATAACCTGCCTTATGATTTTGATTAATCATGGAGTTTCTATTATTAAAGTTTTGTCCTCTATTAAAATTTGAATTTGCATGGTTATAATTATTTTTATTAGACTTATTCTGCACATTATTAAAATTCCTTCCTCCGTAATTATTAAAATTACCATTATTATTATAACTCGTATTATCGTAATTATTATTATTATTATTATTATATCTTTTATAATTATTTTGATTTCTATTGATATTTCCATTATTATTGTATGATAATTGATTTGCCACAAAAGCATTTTGTTCTACCAGTTTTTGATTTAAAGACTCTATTTCTGCTTTAAGAGCATCATAGTTATGTATATTATTTCGTTCATTTGCAGTTGCTTTTGCCGATTCTACTTTTCGTAAATTATTTTGTAAATCTAACAGTGTATTGTTATTCATTAATGCAATCGGGTTATAAAAATCAGGTGGGAGAGCTTCCAAAATTAAATCAATTTTTTCGGACTCTGTCATATTTGGGTTTGCCTTACGGGCCAATAATTGAAAATCTGCTAAAAATTGCGAAACGGTTTCTGTTGATTTTAATTTTCTATTTGCTAATTTAGCTTTTAACATTCTAGTTCTACCCGGTGAAACAAAATGTTCTTTTAGTGCTGTCTCTAATTGAATCCACGATGGTGTAGGATTATTAATAATAAAATTTTGATAAAATGCTCTCGCGCTTTTTTTTAGATAAATAGGTAGATACATAGCTTTTTTATCGTCAGCCCACTCATTAGCAACGGATATTAAATTATAGTTCTCAAAAAAATCGTTGATACATTCTTCAGGTTCGCCATTATAAAACTCTAGTTTAAAGAAAATTGGTTTCGACATAATTTGAAAATTAGTATTAGATTTGATAGGAATTATTGGAGTTGGCAAATTATTCGATGTTTTATCTATATCTATATTTTCTACTGAACTGTTTTCGGAACTAGTCGAACAAATTCGTGACGCTTTTATTGAATTTGTAAGATTATCTATTTCTAATAAATTAGTTTTTGATTTAGACCGAGTTAAAACTGGTGATCTAGGATTAATTTTTAAATTCCCTGCGTGATACTCAAAATCGTCTTCTTCTTCGTTATCGTCGTTATTTAATACTTTACGCAAAGCTATACGTAGGTCTCCGGCTTTACTAGTTATTGGAAATTCTTTATTAAAATACCTCAAAATGTTAATTAGCTCGTCGTTTGACAGAAAATAATATAAATATAACGAATGTTGTTTAGTTAAAGATTCGATTTTTTCTTTTAATGTTTTTGCTAAAAATTCTTCTTTTGTAATTTTATTTGGGACTTCAAGAGCATAAATAATTCCAAAATTGAATTCCTCAATTTGTAAAACCCCACTAGGTAGTTTAATATTACGACAATTTGAAAAAGCTTCCGCGACTTGCGTGTATGTAACAGTTTTAAATAATTCTTTAAATTCTGTTGGACATAAATTTTTGACTTCAATTGACCTATCCAAATATAAAATTGACCAAGTACGTTGCAAAATATAAATAGTTTGATTATTACCTATTCTTTTGAGGTAATATTTGAACATTTCCTTGAAAAAAAATTAATCAAGTACTATAATATTAACCATAAAACATTAACCTCCTTCAGAAAACACGGGTCAGTATTGTGCTAGTAATTATGAACAGATTTTGGGGACAATTTACCCGGCGCCTCCACCAAATTGCAACACACCTCCCTCGCTCTATTCGATTGAATTCGAATGAAGGGGCTGTCGATATCTATATATTATTCTATCCACTTAAGGAGCAGTCGGTTGGCTAATTCCTACTACACTAACCGGTCTTGAGAACCGGGTCGTTGAAATAATATATAAATAAAGTTTTCCTAGTTATATTTTACAGGTCCAAGAAACTTATGACCTGCGTTCAAAAAAACTAACACGTACCTAGTGTATTAAAGGTGCAACGAATATATTATAAACTTTATAAAATAAGTATAAAAGGTAAAGATACAATTAACACTATCACCTGAGTAACCCTGTTCTTGAGGGTAGTGTATATGTAGTGTACTTGTGTACCACAGGTGTAGCGGAGTACGAGTGAGACGAGCAACTTCATAAAAATATATTTATTAAAACACTTATCTAAGGTGGGTTATTTCACCTGTAGAAATTAAGTGTGAAACGATTAATTAATTTATGTAGAGACAAATATTACTTGTCTCTACGTTGATGATAAAAATGCTACTCTTTTACGTTAATGTTAAAACTCGACTCGTTTCCGTTGATGTTAAAACTCGACTGGTCACTCATATATTACGTTCAGTATTCGTACTCTACACGTCCCTGTGTTCTGTTTACCTAAGCATATTTATCTGAGCGCGATATTAATGATGAGTTAGTCATTGCAATCGTTACACTTCACTAATAATTCCATGTAATGTGTTTATTAAATCTTTTCCACTCTTTTTTAGTAGTTCTGCTGGGATTTTGTTTTCACTCGGTGATTTTTTGTTCTTAAGTGTTTCTATTATCCTTGCTACTTCTTCCTGCTTAGGTTCTCCAATATCAGGTTCTACAGTGTAGTACGTCATTTCTTCGTTTGTGCTACCTTGTTCTTGTCTGTTGAATAGTGTTTCAAAATGCTTTTTAAACAGCTCTACTATTTCTTTTTTTATCCGTGACTAATTCTCCTTTCTCATTTAATAGCATTTTTACTTATGGTTTAAAACCTTCTTTAATTTGTTTGCTGTTTTCAAAGAATTTTTTTGGGTTTTTTCTGTTTTCTTCAATTTCTGCTATTCTCGCCTTCATATCAGTTCTTTTTTCTCTTCTTAATAATTTGTGGGTTTCTTTTCTCCAGTTTTCATACATGACTTTATTTTCTTCAGATGGATTTTGTAACATTTTCTTTCTGAGTTCAAAACGTTTCTTTATTGCGTCTCGACACTTATCATTAAACCATCGTCTTCCTTCTCGTTTTGGTGCATTTCCAATAACCACTGAGGCGCAGTCGGTTATGATTTGTTTTATTCGGTTCCATTGGTTTTCTATATCCTCAGTCGAATCCTTCCCACTGTTTTTTCTTATCTCCTTCTGTACTAGATTTTCATACTGTTTTGCTATTTCTTGGTCTCTAAGTATTTCAACATTGAATTTCGAGTTGTTCGTTTTTGATGATCGTTTCCATTTCGATGATAGCCTTATCCTGAAATGGGATATAATCAAATAGTGGTCGGTATCCGCATCTGCGCCTCTGTAACTTCTCACGTTACTTATACAACTCATATGTTTTTTACTGATCATAACATGATCTATTTGGTTTTTGGTTAATCCATTTGGGGATACCCATGTGTGCTTGTGTATATTCTTTCGGGGAAAATAAGTACTACTGATCACTAACTCTTTTGACATTGCCATGTTTATTAATCGTGTTCCGTTGTCATTACTATATTCATGAAGACTTTCTTTACCTATCGTTGGTCTATACATAGTTTCCCGGCCAATTTTAGCATTAAAATCCCCTAAAAATACTTTGATACTATGCCTAGGTAGTCTGTCATAAACTTCTTCTAATTCCTCATAAAATTTGTCTTTTTTTTCATCTTCTTTTTCTTCAGTTGGCCCGTAGCAAGAGATTACTGCAATCTCGAAATATTTTCCCTTTAAGAGTATATAACATATTCTGTCATTTACTGGTTCGAAGATTTTAACGTGTGGTAGTAAGCAATCATGTACTATGATGCCTACTCCATTTTCTCGTGCTCCATTATCTGTTCCACTGTAGAATAAGGTCATATTATCTTTAGTTACGCTTCCTTTATTAGGCCATCTAACTTCTTGCAAGGCTAATATTTGTATTTTGTATGATCTAACAGTATCTAAAACATATTGCAATGTACCTGGTGTGTTTAAAGTTCTAACGTTCCATGATCCCAAATTTATTCCATTTCCTTGTTCCAGTTGTTTATCCGTTTTATCAATCCATATCCGAGGCTTGTTTTTTGGTGGTTTCTTAATCAAGGTGTTTTTTACACTAGATGGGTGGTTAGCCCATCGTAATAACCCCCAACCTGGAGGACCAGACTACCCCAACCAATTAAGGTCAGAGTAGGGCTATTGTGGTGCATTTATTAAGATGCATCGGGCGGTGGGGACGCCACTTTCCCTACGCCTATAAGTTGCTATTATTACTGTTATTATTATTATTTATTTATTTTTTTTTTTAATAGAACTATGTGCGTGAACGTTCCGGTAAAAAGTATCATCATATGGGGGTCACAAACGCATTTATAAATACATTTTATTGATGTATTCGGTTACGTTTGAAGCGCTTAGAGTCAATGGCGGATCCAGAAATTAATTTGGTGAGGGGGGGGGAGAGAAAAAGTATGATATAATTTAACTGAATGTGTGTATGCGAGAGCTATGAGCACCAATGCTACGAATAACGACTACGCTCCAACAGTATCAATATTCTATTAATACAATTAGGTATTTTGGGTTTGAGCGTTAACTATGGGTATTTGGGGGGGACGTCCTTAGTAAAAGGACCCCCTTTGTCCCCTACCCCTTATATCTACCACTGCTTAGAGTATTTACACGTTACGATATAATTATTTTAAATAGAACTTGGTGACAGAATATCAACTTGAATAATTTGTGATTGCTGACTCTTCCCGAGTCCTGTAATGTTACCTCATCGATTATAACGAAACTTAAAGTTTGAACACGATGGTTATTAGTCTTGACCGTGACACACGTTCTGTAATGATGTACAAATCGTTGATACAATACATAACGAAAAATTTGCTGTCCAACAAAAACGTACCGCTGTAGGTTTGTGCCGATTGTGTCCGCGTGTTAACACGCTGCCCCGTGGGCGTCTATCCTACATACGTATATCAGTATAAATAACGCTGCACAACAAGATGCATGTAATTGAACTTTTTACATCACATAGGAATCGCTAAATAACATTATTGTTTGTTCGTGTTCTTAAAATAAAAATTGATACGGGTCACTTTGTTAACTATCGACAGCGGACATAATAGACTTTTTTTTCTATCCAAATGTATAAACAATTATTTATTTCAATAAAAAAAAAAAAAAAAAACAATGCTCTAATTTCGGATTTTCTACGTGATATTTAATATTCAATAACTTGTGACGGGTTAATAAAATAATTAATCGAACTCGTATGATAATTTATTAATATGTTATATACGTTTTGTTAATGAAGTCGATGAAAAATACTCTATTATGCCGGTCAGTAGTCGATTGAGTAAAACACGTGTCAATTTTTATTTTATAAAGACCGCATCACGTGTCAATCGCATTCCACGTATATAGTTCTGCTTTTTCTAAAAATCTGTCGTCATGCAGCGTTGCGATGATTCTACAACCTCCGGCACGTGCCTCGTGCCGCGCAGAAAAAAATATCTCTCACCCTAACGTATTACAGTATAGTGTTGCTCGAAATGTTCTGTACCGCGACCCGAATCCCTTCGGAAACATTATCTCGACTTGTGAGTCACGTGGTTAAACAGAATAGAAAGAGTGCGTCTAAAAAGACGACAATTATTCTCAATAACGATTGTTTTATTCGTATCGGGTATAATAATTTTATAGGTACAATATACGATGTTTACGAAACATAAACTTCAAACCAAAAGTCGATTTGGGATCCATCAATGAGTCACGACTCGCCGCACAGTCGTCTGAAACATAAACTAGCTTACATAAATTAATATCTACTCAGTAAATCAATATTTTTAAATGCGGTTTTTTTAAAAAAATAATCTGTGTAAAAACCTCAATTTGAAAATACATAATTCGTTTAATTAAAAAAAAAAAATCAAAAATTAAAACAAAAATGTTTTTATTGAATTTAATTTTTGAAACATTTTAAACACTCATTTTATTTCCCTTATTTTTCTATTTCATTTAAGAAAAAAATTATTCAAATTGAGTAAAAATTGATGAAATTACAGCAGGTATAGTATTTTTATAACATATTTTTTATAAAATGTTATCTTAGTTAGGTACCTACATATTTTTCTGTATATATAAATTAATAAATACTAAAATTACATTAGATTACAATTACATAGAATTGTAAAAATACTACCTATTTTGAGACTACTAAATATATATAGTTTGTATTTGTTTTAAAATGCAATCCTAAATTAGATAGGTTATGTGAATTCAAATATTTGAAAAAATAAAAGATTTTGAACTTCTTTAATTTTATTTTTGATTGTACATTTTAGTTATGTTAACTTAATTATTACTACAATCGGAATATTCAGACACGTCACATTCTTTGAGGGTTAAGTTATTTCATTCTGTCATTAATAATGATATTACTTCGGGAGGAAGTTGTCCTTTTTTTACAGAAGGGATGTCGTCGAAAAAACATCGGTACATACAGCTAAGTGTACCTAGTACCTATAATGTGCCATACTCTACCGGGTGATTTTTAAACAGGTATGCTCTCCCATTTTTTTGGCCGTACAAATGTATAATTTTGGATTCTTTTTACTTTTGGAATATTAAATATCATCATTAAAAAATGTGTTTTCCACACTTGACTTTTTTTGTTCACATCATCTTAAAGATGTTCTGTAATGACAGAGACTTTTGTTTTTAAATGGAAACCCCATTTCTACTGCAGATTTTTATACAGGTAATTTCTCTGTGAATCGAATGAATTGAAATTGAAATTCGAAAAAACAGTGTTTGAATTATTCTGAAATAAGCATCAAGGATAGCAATATGCGTATTGGTATATTAGGGTGCCGCTTATTATTTATAGGAAGAGCAAATTTTTTTGCAAAACGTTGAAGTATGCCGGCCGAAAATTTGTTACTATACACCTAGAAAAAATGTATATTTAAAGTTTGAACTCAATTGAATATAATAAACACGCGGTAAATTATTGAGCTCAAAGTTTCATAAAAATATCTAAAAATGTATTATTTAGCATATACGTGTTAACATATATGTAATTTACGTGATATTGCGTATACCTGGTACATGCGTACTTAAATTATGTGTCTGAGAAATAATCATTATCGATACTTTTTTTTTTTTTTAGTTTATTTTGTTTTTATCAGTTACATGATTGCGAGGTGGCTACAACGTCGGCAGTATATTTATTGACTCGAATTCATGTCGATTACAAGAATATTTGAATGAAGAAGCCGACAAATAGGATGAAATGTACAGGAAAAGATTTTTAACGCTTAAATCAGAATGATTTAAAAATTATTTTCGTTCGAATTTCTTTTTCGATATATCAAAATAGAAAATAAATAAATAAATAAATAAAACGACCCTTATGAAATTCAGCAGTAAAAAATAGGGTTTTCGTTTGAAAAAAAAGTCATGGAAAACATGGTTTTTTGTAGAAAAAATAACTCGAATATCAAAAAAAAAAAAATTCAAATATATGCTTATAAACGCGAAAAAACAAAAGAGACGAGCTCGCTTGAAAATTCCTTCTGCATAAGACGTAATCCCACGTGCGCACGAGTGTATACGGTGAACTGGATGTTCTACTACGTTTTTCAAACGTCCGCGTCGAAACTCTGCCGCCTACAAACGCCACCCGTCAGACGCAGTCGAAAAACCGTCTTCCACGGGGGTTCGGACGTGAAACCGTAATGAAGATAAATCTGTCCCAAGTAAATTTCTCTCTAAGTCCCAAAGAATGTACACAGCTCCAAATAAATAACAAACCCATCCCAATTCAGCCTTCTACAAAATACTAGGAATCATACTCGACAAACGCCTCACGTGGGCCCAGCATACAAAACACAAACCTAAACAAGCAAATACACGACTTCACTTACTCAAACCACTTCTCAAATCCAAAATTCAACTCAAATTAAAACTCTATATATAAAGCCATTAATAAGACCAGTGTGGTCATACGGCATTCAAATTTGGGGTCCAGCAAAACCATCAAATATACGTCCCATCCAAGCCTTCCAATCTATCTCCCTGAGAATGATAACTGGAGCTCCATGGTTTATTACAAATGAATCACTACATAAAGACCTCAAAATACCCACTGTCAACGAACTTGCTAAAAATCAATATAAACGTTTCCATACTAAACTATTAAACCACCCAAATCCACTCATTAGTAATATGTCTTCCCCATCTCTCCCTGGTAATGTTAATCGTCGTCTAAAGCGAAATTGGCCCAGAGATCTATTAAAATAAAATAAAAAAAAAAAAAAAAAAAAAAAAAAAAAAAAAAAAAAAAAAAAAATTCCTCAAATAACTTTTATTATCTATTAAAAATAATTATTATTAATGATTATGTAAAATTCTGAGGTGTTGTTAATGTACAATTTCCTTCACAAATTATTCATGTGTAATATTAAATAACCTTGTAAACTACTTACTTATTGTTTTAGATAACAGATTGTAAATAAATAAATATTTTAATAAAAAAAAAAAAAAAAACTATTTGAAGCAAACGACGACCGAGACGGTAGCGGTTTTACGGAGCGTTGAACGTAGTCACGCGGGACACATTCGAGTACATTTACGCGCGATTTTACGAAGAACAGTAGTTCATTAACTGTTGGAAAACTACTAGATATTTGTGCTTCAAATAACTTTACAGAATACGTCGGTAAACACCGGGTGGCTTGTAAAATAAAATATCTAACACATATTATAATATAAAATCATAATAGGTACATCTCAATATTTGTAACATAAAACTACGAGTTATCGAAATCCGTGTCGCCGCATACAGTGACGTCACGTTACAGTATGAAATTCCTTATTTATATTATAAAGTAGAAGGTAGACGTAATAAATTAAAAACGAAAAAATTCTAAGAGTCCTTATTTAACCAAAATATCAGCGGCCCACCGGGGCATGCCCCGGTGCCCCGGTGGCCTAGTCCAACCCTGCTTGTTCACATCTACATGTTGTGCAAAAGGGGATAATGTACCTTAATGCTTTCTCGGACAGTTTCTTTTGATCATTTTAAACAATTAACCAAAAATCAATTAGTTTTTTTTTATCGTTGAACATATTTTTCATCGTTCCATTAGTTACCAAATCAATTAATTAATCTTGTTCCTGTTCAAAGAGATTTTCTATTTTTTCAATATCACAGGAAAATAGATTTCGTATCCACGTATTGTGTGGGCCAGGTTGATGAAAATATATAACTACAATATATATAACTACAAAGTTAATAATTTCCTCTAAAGACCCTCTAAAATCAACAAGCGGACCCCAGGGGGTCTGCAGACCACCGATTGGGAACCACTGGTGTAGAGCATAGGCCAAACTACGGGTCAAGCCATTCGGGCGTAGACCGTTTGGACGAATCGACCCAAATCATAGTACGTTAGGGGCGAATAGATGTATACTGTTTGGGAGAGGAATTATTTAACTAGCGCTACCGGTCAGGCGAATAGATGTATACTGTTTAAGAGAGGGTTTGTTCAGCTAAAGGTATAGGTAGTTATATTATTATTATAGTGATCTAGAGTAAAAAAATAGTTATTAATATAACACGCCGTATATGTAATATTGTAATATTTTTAAATTGGTTTATAAGTAAATTAATTGTATACAGTTTTAATGTTTAATACATTTTATAGTAATCTATTGGCCTGGTATTTTAAACCTAAGCATTTTATGCATTGTAATTGGTCAATATCTCCTCTCAACGTTAGGAACATTTTTTGAAATGGTATTAATTAATTAATTAATTAAAAAATTGTATTTTCAGTTTGGATTTCTAATAGTACTGCGATAACTTGATGAATATGAGGGTTTGTTGTATAAAACTGACTATTATAGTGGGAATGGAATGACTCTGGTCTATTTGTGGTTCTTGGATGGTTAAATATTGGCGATGACGCCCTCAAATGAGGAGGGAATTCTGAGTTTTCATCTATGTATGTGTCCAAGACATAATCGGAAAAATTTACACATTCATTTTCGGCTGGTATAATTGATAACCACTCAGTAAATGCGTCTCCTACTTCAGCTGGTAGCAAAAATGATTAACCGAAAAAACATTTGAGCCATAATCCGCCTTCAGAATCTTTGATTAAATATGCTTTCGATAAATTTTAGTGTTTTACTATATTATATTTACCAACTTTGGCCTAAATAAAAAGTACATGTGATTAACTGACAATCAGGAAATGTTTGAGTTGTGAGAAAAATGTTGAGCCACGGGCTGACCTAATGCCGACAAGATCCTGTACTCAGAATGGTACAGACGAAAGACATTAAAAAAAAAAAAAAAAAAAAAAAAACATTGAAAAGAAAACTCTAATACAGATCAAACAATTGAAATCAATAATAATTCTAATTTATAACACAATATGTTTACTTTGTTAATCCGACTGCAAACCGACACAATTATACGATTTTCTGTGTTTTATAAATCTTTTAATAATGCTTTTAGCTACCGTACCTATTATTACATACCGTTGAATTTTACTTCAAACTTTTTTAATAAGTCACCCGCGTGTGCTGTTTTGTTATTGATCTGGTCTGGTGACATTTTTTTTTCCTTTCGGATTTTTAATATTCGGATTTAACATTCCATTCACAGTTAGAGGACTATTAAATTTCACACTTTATCCATCGGTTTCTGTAATATGAACGTGCACACAAACATTGGCTATTGTACAACAAAAACGCTTTGAAAAAAAAAAATGATTGAGAAATCTACGAGAAAAAACACCATGGGAAATTTTCCCGATCGCGCATTATTTTGTTAATCCGACGTTTTCCCGTTCGCACTCCGCGGTATTGTTTGCAAACGTCGTCGTACAACGGACGCCATAATACGTTTTGGTAATATTATTCATATCACACGTATTACGTGTATATTCAATCGGTCAAAACCTGAACGGGTACACGAACGATCCGCTCGTCCGGCTTTTTCACTGTACCGTTTTTTAACCCACAGAAGGGAATACCGTAATACCTAATTATTATCGTTTACGTCACGGAACGTGTGAAGTCAGTATTTTTTCCACGGTCGTCCCGTCTCTTTTCGATAATATTTAGCGAAATCATGCGATTACACGTGATAATTATACAAATTAATAATACACATAATTAATACAACCAATAAAAACCTTTATTTTATTTACCGGAGGGACAAAAATTGTTTTTTTTTTCATGCGTGTAATCCCCGTGTCGATGTTTTTTCGACGAAAAATTCCAAATACACGCAGTGGTTGTGAATATAAATATTTCGTGTTACATATCCCGTGGCGGTCTGGTGCGCAACTCTCCGGGGGATAACAATAATAGCCGGGGCCAGTGCTACGCGGCGAACACGCGTTGTCGGTCGTTTTGATAAATCGAAAAAAAACGAAATGCCGTTTTGGTAATTTACACGTTTTTCTAGTATCGTTCCTCGGTCTCGTCGAAATCTGAAACAAGTGCGCGTGCAACACGGAAGTGCGATAGAAGTTTTGTAACGAAAACGAATGAATGATAAAAAGTAATAATAATGACTTTGCTAAGTTCAATATATTTTTAAGTCCCTGAAATTTATACTTTTCACAATCACTTGTACATAACTAACTATATAAAAAATGCACAATTAAATAGATCCATTAGCATTAATGATATCCAAATCGATAGTTTTCATTCTATTGAGTCATTTTGTAACTATACTTATAGAAATTATCAGTAGTAGTCACATGTATGTTTCTATTTACTCAAATCGTTGTAATATTGTTATTTCTTTATACTGTTTTCTCCTTTTGATTTAAACTTGTTGTTCGTTTATAATTACACTTATTCTCACCTATTATTATACACATATCATTGAACATATTATATTGGGCTTTCAGCCCGTTTAAATAACAATAAATAAATAAATCAATAAACAATCAAATACATAAAAAAAAAAAATCTCCTGTATTTTTTTCCTTCAATTAATATATTTTTTTGGCCGGACGTCCGTGATACGATCGTAGCGTTAACTGAAGAGAAATACGTGTGAATATAATATATTTTTATATAGTCATTTTTAACGGGCACGTAAAACCTTGTTATGGCGTCGAATTATTTTTCTTTGTGGGGAGAAGAGGGAGGAGAAATACCAGAGCAGATTAAATTAAGTTACATTGTTATGAGAAGAAAAAAAATCGTTTAATAATTTGAAATTCTTGCGAAAATAACGTAATATTATAAAACACGATCGTGAAGTTTTTCCTTTTTTTTTATTGGAAATTGTTTACCGTTCGAGTTTTCCGACGGGCGTGGGTCGAGAATTGCAAGGGATGAGAGGATAACTAAACTGGACCACCTAAATATTATCTCGCCACCCCCGAGCGCCGTCTCTCCTCGCGATCATCGCGCTCGCTCGTCCGCGACTGTCGTCAAAACACCACGTATTATTATGAGGTCACCATAAAAGTTCAAGTACTGACAGGGACATTTACAGAAATAATTTTACTAGCTTTTTTTCGAATATTTTGTTTGAAAACATTTAAATCGTATAATTTACAGTGCTAAAACGAATACCTACATGCTAATTTCACCGAGTGTTTTGAATTTTAACCTCCATACATATAATTACATAAAATAAATGATTGATTTAATTCAAATATAATTTAAAAGTAAGTACTTGTTATATTTTTCCAGTTTTTTCCGCGCAATTATACTGATGTTATTGCGAATCAAATTTTTATCGCTGTCTGCCGTACATTCTCATAACAGTAAATTAAAACCTTAATAATACAAGTAATGCTTTATTGCCAGTACTGGTTAACTACGGATATAACTATATCCAGGAGTGCATATAAGAGGGTGTTTTGGGCATTCAGACCTCTTGACTTGTAAGCCGTAGTATTTTATTTACACTTGACCGGGACTTTCGAAGGGTCTGACAGACGACCAGGACCGAGTGTATACGTGACATGTCCCGTATATGCCGATATATATAGCCACTCTAACGTATTTTAATACACCCACATCGGTGCACACACACGCATCGTGTGAATAAAATAGTATACGATTCAAACGACAGCAGAGGAACCTTTAGCCGCCACCCGGCATTTGGATAACGATCCAACCCGAACGACATAGGCGAATGCAGTGTGACGACTGATCCACGTCGTTACGACGCTAACGGTGATTACCGGATCCGATAATAATTATTGTAACACGAACGCGCGCCCCGAATATCCGTTAAAGGCCCCAACAGGTAAAATTCTAAATCCTATTGTACCTTTCCGAGCAGGAGTGTATTTCCGACCATGGTGCGAACCAGAGCTATTCGCCTCGGGAGACAAATTACGAAAACAAAATTTATGCAAAATTTAATGTGGTATATAGACCAATAATGTACGTATAGAAAAAAAGGTAATTACAGAATATGATAATTATTAAGTACAACACTAAGTCATATTGAAAAATATATAAAAATATGAGGATACAAATAATTAAAAATATAAAATATATAGACACATAAAGACATAAAGATATTACTGATTAACGTGAACTATATGTTATTGTGGGTGTTCTCACATTATAGTTCGGTATTGTCCGTAAACGATACCGATCGCTGATGGTCGAGTCAGGAAATAAATCACAACTCGTCCGATCGAAACAGATGATATTCGTATTTTGTCTAAAACCTACCCGCACACACGTGAACAATTTTTTGATTTTCAAGACTTATTGAGGTATAAAAATAAGCACTTTAAACTTTAAAGTACTGCGTTCAAATTATTTTAAACATGCGATAAAAACTACCGAAATCCAAAAATTTAGCTGAAATGTAAAAATATATTACGAACTGAATTGAAACACGTTCAGATAAAAGCTCGTTGTTTTTTTCTTTTTTTTACAATTAATATGAAAAATGCATAAGCATTAGTGTAGAATAAGCATACGTTTAGAATACGCTCATTGATACTGCAGAATCCGTGTGACGACAATTTCGGATACGATTGCATTGTAATTTGTAAGTTTACCAAGCGCATTTTCCGAACGTTGAAATCAAAAACACGCGAACATCGTACACCCGTGATATTTGGTTAATCATTTTAGGTACGTCTCGTTCATGTGAGCTGCAGCTTTTAAGATTCGGTCGCTATCGATAAAATGTATGTTGTATGTATTTTACAGGCGATGCTCGAGTAAAAATAATATTTATTTTTGAACCAAAGCTCGAAATGCGTACTGGTATTTTGTTATTTTCTATTGACACTGAGCAATTTAATTAACTTGTAGAAAACCTGTAATGAATATAAAAAAGAGGAAAAAATGGATGGATTTTAATTGAGTAAAATATTTTTCCTATTTCCCTCCAGGCTTTAAGATAACAATAAAGGAAAAGGACGTAATAAAAGTCGACTGTCGTGTGATGTGAAAATATATAAGTGCATTATATAAAATATTTCCACGAGACTTTCTGTCCGATTGACCTAGTTTTTAAGTTTCTTTTTTTTCTGCGAAAATATACTGTCTCAAAGTTCAAACAAATAATACCTAAGAGGAAAATCATAGAGTGTATTTAAAAGAGAAAAATATACCGACAAAAAGCGCAGAAGAAAAAAAACTATAATTTTATCGTTTCAAATACCGTATGATGCAGTATTCAGCTGTATATATACGTGCATGTGCATATACGATAGAGAAGATGTCAACGCTATTTTTGCTATCTTAGGCATTCGCACACGACAAACACAGAAAAAACACGTTTACACGCAACATTCACAAAGTGATCGTACCTAATACAAACCGTATACTGCAGAGATATCTTTGTTAGATTTGACGTATACTTTTCTTTTTACATTTTAGCTTGATATGTCAAATATGACTTCTAAATACATAATATATTCAATATACAGTATTTATCAAAATTGTCGAGTTGTCTTAATATAAAATACCGAAATGCAAAGCCTGTAAAAAACTCTGTAAAAACATTATGTATATCTATTTTTTTTTTTACTGTCATCAATGATGTTACTCAGAAATTTAATTATTTTATTACCATTAAGATTATTTTGCATTTCGATGTATGAACGTTTAAGATTCAAACTCTAATAGTGAAGTATTGGTATTAAAATATACTTTTTTATGTATGTTTTCATATTTTTGAGAAGGGAAAGTTTTACTCGGTCCCTTTAAAGGAAATAAATATAGTCTATTTTGTACTTTACAATAAAGCCATTTTAAAAACTCCATAATACGTTAATTTTTCAATCGTATCAAAAAAAAAAAAATCTCGTAACGTTTGAATAAAAACGTTAAAATATATGTATGCCATAAACTCGATTAGCGCCAAATCGATTTTAGTTATATAGCCAAAACTTACAAATTATTGGTATTTGAAACTGAAAATGTCCACTATTCATCTATAGTATTATCATCTATAACTAGATGAAAAAAAATGGAAAACCGTCAAACCCTTTTTGAGCAGAACGTACCTAAAGCTTTGAACGTACTGGAAATACCTCGTTTTTGAAAGTATTTCTCGAAATAAAATGTTAAATTTAAATACTGTAATATTTCAATTAATATTTTAGTTTTTTCACCAAAATATGTTTCTCGATCCTCATTTAAAACTGTACGGACCACGGTATAGAAAATTTCACCTATGCATTCTCTCAGTGTTCAAAAACTGTTTGGACCTAATAATATTCTTTGAGCTAAGCTCAGAATAATTGTCGAACACATAATTATTTATCATTGCTGTCAAATTTTAAACAATATCAATAATTACAAAATAATAAAAACTGCGTCAGTTATAAGCTTATTCCCAGAATGGTTCTCTAAAAGTGCTATACGCCCACCATATATACTCGTACGTATAGTCAGAGGAGGGAAGAGTCGAAGCACAAACTTCTACCACCATTAGTTTCCTTTTTTTTTAATTACGTAACGTCTGTGCGAAATATCGAATTCTAAAAATAATGCGTTGTAGGCGTCCTAATCGTTCGTTTTGGAATTCCGTTTTTTTTTCAAGTACCTATTTAAAATGCAAATGACAGCAAATATATACGATATATAGTACGATGGTATACGTATTATTTGATTCCCACGTATAACGAGTTATAATTTTTGTTAATTATGAAGTTTTTAATGGTTTTGGCTCTTTAAACAAACCAAAAGTTTTTAAAACAGATTTACATTTAAATAAACTAATAAATAACACGAAGTTTATTTAATAAAACAAATTTTATAAAAAAAAAATAAAGTTATACCTATATATATATATATATATAAACTGTCTTGTAAACTATCATCAATTTTTTATCTAAAAATGAATTTTTACCTTTAAATGTATCCTCATGTAAATTATGTATAAATCGTTAAAAAATACTATTGTAAATAATTATACTATAACTATAACCTCGTATTATAAAAGCTAAAAACCCACGCTTATTTATTATCTGTATTCTGTACCATAGTCGAATACAACTACAACTAAACGTGCGATACGTTTAAATTTTATACGTATTTCGATATTCGATATGAAAAAGGACGTACTTCGCACCATGGGGTATTTTTCGTTCTTCGGGTAAGATAATGGAAATGTGTGTATCGGATTTTAAAGAAACAATGAATCGTTTATTTAGTAAAACGATTCTCAGCGAATATCCAGTTTGAAACATACCGTTAATATTATACTTATCGGTTCTTAGACTAATAATTGTCAATAGGTTTTTCTTTTCTTTTTTTTTTTTATCAAAACCTTTTGAAAATTTTTTCCGAACAAACTAGAATTTTTTTCACCAAAATATGCTCTGAGTATAGGTATACAAAGGTTCATAATAATTGGATGGACCAATGATTTTTTCTACGCACATTTAAAGTTGAAAATTGATGAAAAAACCGTCGATTCCATGAAATTCGTGTAATTATTTACTTCGACGATTATAAAAATTAACTTTACAAACGGTTTTTGAGATTTTTTCAGTGTCGTCATTTAAGTTTATGAGGAACGTCTAATTATGTTTTCAAAACTTTTTGTCAAATATTCAATGTTGAATTAGAGATAAACTTTAAACAACGATATATTTCCAAAGTTATATTTTTAGCCCAAAAACTGTAATTTTTTATTTGAAACTTTATCAAATATGTCACTGAGTATCATTAATAATGGTGAAAAAGTCAAATTTTTAGCAACTTCACTCTTGGAGTTATGACTAAATAACTTAAATCGATTTTGTCAAAGTGACGTTTACGGCAAATTCAACCGTTTTTACTCGGTTTATTTTGTAGTTTTTTCTCGTCTAGAAAAACTTTCGAGAATTGAGAAAAAAGATCAGTCCAACGTACCATATAAATGCGATTTCTGATCTATAGAGTAGCTGAAAGAAACTTTTGGACAAGGTAAAGTGTATCAATAAGTGTCTACAGAAAAATAAAAGGGAGGAAGTAAGAAAAAAATAAACATCACTGTCAAATCACTAAATCTTTCACTTCACTTAGAATCTAAAAATCGAAACGTACTTTTAATAATTGTTTTCTACTAAAGAAAAGAGCATATCAAACGTGACATTTTAAGCTTTCGACTCTCCGACTGGTTTTTGAATCCGAATTAATCTGTACAAAACAAAATCGAGTTGGTATTAACTCTTAAGTAAATGCCACAAATAAGAGATGAAAAAATTCCGAAAAATTGAACAGCACGATTTGAAAAATAACGAAATAGGGTTTACATTGATTTCCGAACCGACGAAATTGACAAACTGTCATGGCTTTAACTTCAAATAGCTTGTCTCACTTTATCGCTACCCACTACGCATAAAGAAATAAATATCTTACTTTTGCATTCTGAATCCTTAAAGTTCAAATTTTCACAATATATCTTTTCGATTTGTCTTTTTCAGTTTTCAACAAACACCTTGTACCTACATTAGTTCAAGTTTACAAATACAATTCGAACACTTGTTATACAATTGAAACGATATATCAGCAAGTTTTTTTTTGGTATATTGATTTTTTTCTTTTGGTAAAAGGACAATATAAGAAATATAAAATTGCATCATCAGTAAGTGCTTTGATACAAAAGTGATTTTTTAAGATTTCCCATAAGATTTTTATAACTCGAGGAAAAACAATAGGGAAACTGAGTATAAACTGTAACACTTGACGAAGTACAGTTTATTTTTTATGAAACATGCAATATATGATAATTATTTCTTCTTACATCAAAAAAATTGTTCTAAGAACTTGTACAATTTACCGATAGTTAACAATAATGAAAAAATAACTAGAACAGTAGCGTATTTAGGGGGAAGAGATAATTTCGGGAGTTGAATTCCTTTGGAAATTTATTTTCGCTAGCGAGTTACAACACTCTAAAATTAAAACAGAGTTAAATTAAAATAATTCTGACTCTACCTCCTTTCTCCGAAATTAAATCCTGTATACTCCACTGGACTTAAATTTTGAAGCATAAAATTTGTAATATAACATGGTAAAAACGACAATACAGGTTAGGCGTGAAACATTTTCAATTCTCTAATTGGCATGATAACAATTTAAAAAGAAAATATTACTAAACTACAATTAATACTCCAATAGTCGCAGACATGTTGTTATTTATATCGAAAATAATACAATGTCCCATGGACATTGTTAGTTTAATTTAATAATGTGAGAAGAAACAAAATGTAAAGAAAAAGATTTTGAACATTATATTTTTTAGAGACAAATGTGAGATGAAGAGAGGAAATCATTTATTTCTATATCACAATTGTAGAATAGCAATATAAGATAAAATTACTTTTATTAATTAATTTATTTATTTAATAAATTACTTGAAAAATGTAATTACCAATTAAAAAGTTGCCCGCAGAAAAAATAAATAAATGCCTATCAACTTATAAATCTATTATAAGATATCCGTGTGATAGCAGTACCTAATTGTATTTTGTTTTTTAATCGACTGTTCGTTTTGTCTACATTCAGTGTTCAATATTATCAAGTTTCGACAGTCATATAGAAAGAGGAATATAATAACATTTATTAGGTATATATACGAAAACAATAAATACATTTTTAAACTTTTTACATTAAATATGCTGATGTGAAGTTAATTTATAAATTTATTAATAAATTATTAAGACTTCAGAATAACAGTGTATTCCCAAGACATTTCGCAAAAATGTGGTAGCACTGGTAGCATAGGTACATTTAAAAAAATTTACATGATTATAAAATATTAATATTAAAAGCATTACATTCTTCATTTAATTCCACTAACGTATTTAAGGAAGAAAGGATTCCCAGGTTTATACGCACTTTAGAATTCCCCTCCCTCAAAGCCACTATTATATTATTTGTTTTGAGTTTTATAGAATATAATTTATTTTTATTTTTAATGATTTATTAATAAAGTATGAAGTATGAAATAAACATATTATTGCTAGTTAATTAGTGACTTTAATTTTTGAAGGATGACATTAACTATGGTTATGAATAGAATCTTAAACAAAGTCATCAGAAATCCGATAGTTTATCAGCTCGTTAATGAATGCATTCCTCAGAATAAATAAATTACTGCAGGCACTGTTACAAAGACATCGTTTCTTCGAGAATAAAATGCTGATACAGCAGATTAACATTGCCATACAATATTTTTAATTTGTGAATACCACGTGCAGAAAACTGTTGAATAGACGTTAGACTGCAGTGTCTGATTGCCCATACTTTACTTTTATATTCTGAGTCAAACGAACGGTTTATATTTAATTTCACAGGAATTTCACAAGGCACATTTTCGGGCAGTAGCCTTCGTTTTAAATTTATATTCTAACTCACTATTGATGGAAAATCCATCGAATTATTATAAGTAGTGAATACAATTTTACCAAATTTAGAATTTTAAAGTTTATAAAGTTTTGATGAAAAAAAAAAATTAACCATTCGATAATTTTACAAAAAACGATAAACAGTGTAGGTGTATTATGCTTTTGGTACATTTCGCAAATTTGCTTAGAATCATTATGCTACAAGAAATTGCGGTTTACAATTTAAAAAAGCTGTTGGGAACCATTGTTCCTTGAACTATAGTTACAGAGCCGTAGCAATGCTTATTTGCGCTCCTGGCCATTTAACATACTCCCACCCTTGTAAAATTGTTTTTACCCTCTCCTCCACCCTTGTACACACACTTACATATTATATAAAAGATTTAAGGATTTATTATTTTATTTTATTTTTTATTAGCAATTTTTAATAATTTTATATAATAAGAAAAAAAAACACTGTTGGGTTCTGGAATTAACCATTTAGTAATATTTTTGCTAATTTTTACTTTGAAGTATTTGCTTAATTTTTTGGCAAATTACGAAACATTTAGAATCCTAATTTTAAATTAAACGCGCAGCTATGAGCTAATATTAATGATCGAAATCATAATATATTTTATTATTGTGCCAACATTTGTCATATGTGCTGAGGTAGGGTGTTGTTTAGCAGTAATATAAGCAATTGTTAATAAAAATTAAAATCCACGTAATATCCGCAACTAACAGTCCTTAAAATATCACTCAGATGCTCGGTGTAATATTATAACAACATTATTTCGTAAACACATGTGTTATGTAATATTTTTGTACAGAACATATACTATAAAGTATAACTATTTTCCCCATATTCTAAATAAATTTATATTATTAATAATTATGTATAATATAATATGGTATATTGTATTCTGGATTTTGCGCCCCTTTTTCGTTGCGCCCCTGGTCAGGGCCAGTCTCGCCAAGCCCTAGCTACGGCTCTGTATAGTTATATATTAATTAGGATTT
This sequence comes from Therioaphis trifolii, assembly GCA_027580255.1. NCBI lineage: Eukaryota > Metazoa > Arthropoda > Insecta > Hemiptera > Aphididae > Therioaphis > Therioaphis trifolii. The sequence goes on along the minus strand of CM050408.1, from coordinate 42,958,218 downwards.
AAGTATTTTTGATATTGTTTGATATTACAATTAAGGTTTTGTTTTGTAAAATTTTCATTTATGTGTTGTTATTTAAACATAATTTGTGTATAAAATAGGAGTTTTAAGTATTTTAAATATCGTTTAAGGAATTTAGAGTTAATCTTCCTCATTTCTATTTTATAAATATTGTATTGTATACTATCAACTCATTTACCTCACCACAAGCTTTGCTTAATGATGTAGATTAAAAATAATAACACATTGTAAAATGTATAGTTTTAATTCGTAATTTTAATGTATCATGTATTCTATTTTTCTTAAACAAAAAAAATAATAATAACAATAAAATTTTATGTTGAGATTATACGGTTCAATTATTGATATTTTAAACGTACAATTTTAGATTAATTTTGATTTCGATTATATCAAATTTGTAATTTTGGGTAATAAGATTTGAAATTTTTGTGCAAGTTTCCTTATAAATAGAGTGAGCTGCATTAACTTTTTTCATATTGATCCATTGCCTTTATTTTTTTATATAGTTTTTCACGTATATTGTTTAGTTAACATTGGTTTTTTTTTTAAATTTTATTAGAACTGTAGGTAAAATAAAAATAGCTCGACAATTAAAAATAAATAATAATACATGAAAAGAGACAAAAGAGTAAATTAATGTATATTTAATTTAATATTTACAATATTTTTTGTTTTTTTTTTATTTTTAGGTCAGTTGATATTACGTATAAATATTTTTAGTTTTAATCACGAATTTTTTTTCATATTATACACATATTATATTCACATCTATTTCAATGAAAATACGAAATAAACTTTTGTTGTATTTACAGTGGAAAATAATTGAATTTATCGGGTCGAGAACCAAGAGGCGGGAAAAACGGATCGGGAAAATGAAATAACATTATTGACTATTGTCTCTGCCGACCGCAAAATACACATTATCACACGATAACACGTTAATGGCCGCCGCAGCGCGGTCTTTTTCTCGTCGGCTGCCCGGTCACACTGTTGCTCCGGCGGCGCTCTCCTACCCGCTGCCCCGCCTAGACGCTCGGCGATAACCGTCGGAACAACCGTTGTTATCACCGCCGTACAACACGAATTTCAACCGCCACGAGCAGCTGCAATGCAATCCACGGTTGCGGGCGCAGCAGGTACGTCGGTTAGTTGTTGTTTTTGAATTTTAACGGTCCCGCCGCCGCCTTCACCGCGGGAAGAATATTTCACGACGACGCATCCCCCGTGCCGTCTCCCGCTCCTCGGCGCCGTAGATCTCGATCGCGACCGGAGCGCTGCCCGTTCGAAATTTCGAATACCCGGACGCCCAAACGCGCTAGACGCTAGAGATTTCGTCGGAACCGCAATAGCCGCGTCGTCGTTTTTCCCGTTTTTCACGCGCCAAATCGTTTCGCGACCAACGACCAACGACCGTAATTTTATCGTCGCCTCTGTTCCCGTCGTCGTTTTAACCGGTGAATCGAACACGAATTGATCGACAAAAAAAAAACTCTGACGCAGAGATACGCTTTTCATCCAGCGGCAGCACACGCTCGCACCATGATGCGCCGGCGGTTGAGTTTCGTCGGTACCGGCGAGTGTTGCACCAAGCCCAGCCCGTTGACCGAGTGCATCGTCGAGGCGGACGTCCAGCGTCAGATGCGCGACCGGTTCGACGAGGAGTGCCCGTACGCGTTGACCCGCAGGAAGTCGGCCCGGCTCAGCCCAAGGGCGGCGGCCAAGAGCTGCAACTCGCAGGTGTGGCAGGTGGCCGTCAACACGGTGGCCAAGAAGCGCGACACGCTGCGGCGTGGCGTCAGCTCCGTGTTCAGGTCGATGAACAAACTGAGGACCGGCTTTCGCGTGGCCACGCAGGTGAGTGTCGTCCGGGCTACCGGCATGAGGAACAGTTAGACACACCCTAACCGCTTTATACCGATCAGCATTTAGTTCTATGATTGTCCATTGGTGTGACTCGTGTCGGCATTTTTTTTACAGAAACTACGACCGTCCACCAGACGTCGTTTCAAGTTGGACGAGTCGCCTTTGACTCCCAACACACCCAAAACCCGGTCCAAATGTTTGCTCGGCAGAACGCCCACCAAGTTGTACAGTCCGTTTGCCATCGATACTCCGCCTTCAATGCGTAGACGATTCGCTTACCGGAGAAATCGTAATATCGATTCTGAGAGGTAACGTATTCAATTTAATATGTGTATAGTTTTATTTGTTTTGTTGACAATAATTATAATTTTTGCAAATAAATTTAGTTATTTGTTCAGTATGTGATCTTCTACGCCTACCCAGGTGTTCTATCCACACATTAAATGGTGATCTACTTTGTTCCTACCAAGGATGTTTATTTGTGGAATAATTGTTCATATTTAGATTATAATAAAAGACTAATTACACAAAATACTGTTCATTAAAAAATAATCAATTATTTTTGTTTAAAATTATTGATGAATTGGTACCTTCCTGTTATATTTAAAAAAAGCATTTGATTTTTTTTGTAATTTGATTTGTTTGACATCCTCTTGTGATACATCTTATTGCGCTGATTTCTTGAATTTAACTCTTGACAAATTGTTTCTGATGTACTTACATCTTAGTATCACAATGACATGAATTAGTTTTATTATTTTGTGGTAATAGTTTATGTTTTTGTAAGTATTTCAAAACTTATTTTTCGGATTGAATTATGCCTAATTATCCTAATTATCTTACTGCAAACATTTTGCTATTCACATTATGAACCAATGGAAAATTGTATTCATTATTATTGTTAATATAGAATAATTTTGATGTGTATATTATTATGTTTTCATAATGACATTATATAGATTAACAAACACATGTATGATATATAGCTCACACACACACACACACACACACACACACACACACACACACACACACACACATATATATATATATATATACACATACTAAACAAATATCTTAATTTATTTTATTTTATTTTTCCTTTTTGTCACTATTCTACACGGTCAAATACAAAATATATTCTTTTGTATCTGGTTAACTGGTCAATGAAGATACCTAGTTAATTTATTATAATTATGTAGATAATTATTTATTCCCAAATTTTAAATTTCACATTAACCTTTTTACTATTTTTTTATTAGGTGTATTTATATTTATAGATAATAATATTTTTATTTTTATTTCAGTTCAACTAGCATCACATATTTATTTTGTTATAACTCAAGTATAAATATGTAGGTACTTAGTTAACATTTTAAAGACATAATATTATATGGTTAGAGAAAAAAAAATGCTCTAATAAATCATTTCATTAGTGTTTTTTTTCTAGTAAAATATAAGCTATGAGTTGTAAAACATATTTTATTTGGTTCTTTAATAATTATTAGTTATATTCATCAACAGATAAAATCATTTTTAAACTCTTCATTTAGATTAAAGTATTGTCTTTAAATTTGTTTAATTTATCGGATTAAGTTTAATATTGTAATTGTATTTATATGTTTATATTTGATTCTTTACAGTAATAAATCAGTCAATGGAAAAAGTGAATCAAATAGTTTCACAGTTACAAATAACGAAAACAAGCAACCAAATATTAATGCCAATAATGATGAAAATTATGGTAGTTTAATTTAAAAATTAAGAAGTTACTGCTGTATTTGTTTCCAGGCATCTAAATTGTAGAAGTTTGCTAAAAGTATTTATTTTGATTAAGTTGCTGTTGTTTTGCATATCTCCTTTTAAAATTTTATGTATAATTTTTATACCATTTTAATTTTTAAATATTTAATTTTACGTTCCTTTCCTATTTAATTAAGAAACACGATAATTATTTTTCTGATTTTTTTTTTTTTTACACATTATTTGTTACAAATATTTATTATTGTAATATTGTTTCCTTTTTTTGATAACTCATTCATATTTAAGAAATCATTTGTTAAATAGAAATTAATAATCATGTCTACTAACTATTAATCTAGTATTTTCATCTACACTTAAATTATTGTATTAGTGTTGTAAGTTTATTATTATTTGAACACTTTTTAAACGAAACTTTTTTTTTTTGTTACAAAAGCCATTTATATTTGTCTTTTTTATAAATTACTCTTATTTTTAATTTTATCAAACTTGGACTTTACAATGGATTCCATTTTCAGAGTAGATCTTATGCCTTTATCACTCTGAAAATGTAATCTGCAATGGGTTGAAAATTTCTGTGTAAAATTGAAAGCAATGTAGTTTCTGAAAAAGACTAATAATTAAATTTAATACTTTTTTTATTTAATTCATTCAGTGTTTTTCAATTTAAATATATTGTATTATGTTTGTACCTAATGATATATTTTACTAAACATTCATAAAATTTACAGTGAAATTGTGAATGTTTGATGATTTATATCATCTTGTTTTGAAAGAAGATTATCATATATATTTTCAATGCTATTTAATCTTTTCTCCTTTAATGCTTTTATCAACTTATCTGTATGTTGATAGCTGTGTTGAAACATTATGTGTTCTTAAATCAAAATTATTAAATAATAAATGTACATAATAATATGTTACGAAAAATAAATTGTAATAAAATATTTGTATTTAACCATGGTTAATTCAGTGTGACAACAAAACCAATGTTGCATTAATTTAGATTAGCACTTGTTAACCAAACGTTTTACTACCACAGGTTTTAGATTTTGTATTTAATTACCTAAGAAACATTTTATAAATAAATCATTCCTTAAATATTGATATGTGTATTCAGTGAGATATATTTGTATTTTATATTAATGCATTTTATTTTTATTAAAATCATATTGTCATTAAACTCATTATACATTTTATTCATTATTCTGATTCTAATTAGTATTCATTGTGCATTGTATTCAATCCGTTGATGAACATATATATTAATACTTCACTATTTGGTATCATGTTTGGTTCATGGTTAAAACATTTCCCGTCCACCTGTTTACACTTGTCTATTGTTACAAAAATTGGCAAAATATTTTTTACTGATCACAACATGTACAACAGAATAGTTGTGATTCCCTGTCAAAATTGCATCCGTTTCAAAGATTTAATCTATATTTCTTACAGTTATTCAGCAGTGTAACACTTGCTTTTTGCCAAAATAGACTGTTTGTAATTCCCTACCTTCTTAATATTCTTACACGGTGTTTTACAAACGAACCGATCATGATCGGTTTTTATTTACAACTAAATAAAAAAGATTGATTATAATATTTCATTAAGGGCTGAATTTGTATTTACTTACATTGTTTAACTTGTTAAATGAACAGAGATAAGTTATTTGACATCACAAAATAGATCAATAGTCAAAAAGATGGGTTTTTTTTTTTTTTAATAAAGATTAAATTATTACAAATTTATAAAAATGATTTCAATTCTATCAATGGTAACAATTATAAATTATTTGATCACATCAATTTTTTTAACTTAATTTACTTATCAATCAAATCCTAGTTGTTACTAAAGTTTATTGAAAAAAACTGAAAATATTCAGTCAATCTGCAGCTGTTTGAATGTACCGTTCATGTCCAATTCGTCAGTGTTTGTATGTCCGGCAGGTAGTCTTGACAAGTCAGCCTTGGGACGTTTTGCCAGCCATTCTTTGTTATCTTCGTAGAGTTGAAGCATACCCTCTGCAAGAGATAAAAACTAAAATAAAGATTGTATCACCATGAATTGTCTGTTACATTGTCACGAAAAAAAAATTCTTTGTCACGATGTCGTCGTGTGGGCGTGACTCTTTCGATGACTCACAGGCGCAAATAAGGAATATAATCGGAAGATGTGACCTCGATTAGTTTTCCTAACATAATATATCGTGAATTTGTGTGGACAAATATAATATATTAACCCTTAAGTGCATATTGTTCTTTTTTTGGAACATGTTTAAAAAATAATAATATGTACATATTATTATATTTGGCAATTTATCAGTTTATAAAATATAAACTAAACAAATTATTTACAGCATCAATTTTAAATCAAATAATAAATATTGAAGGGATAAGTGTTGACAATTTTAACATTTTTTTTTTTTTGTTATTTAAAAAAATCATGCATTTAAGGGTTAACCCTTAAATGGGACTAAGCCGCGCCTTCGTTTGCGCCCGTCGACGACGCGTAATCGCCATCATCGTTGTTGCACGCGCACGACTCGTGTCAGGCCTGTCGGTCGGTCACCTTCGTAGTCTTTAAAGGTTCCGTTGGTTCCGCCGTACGCGTCCGGCAACATGTCTTTTGGAAAGTATTTATGCAGGTCTTCGACTGATTCGTGAACGAAAATCTGTAACACACGAGTTTAAAACAATTAGACGTCGAGGCATATTGTGCATTTGTATAGTGCACATTACGGTTGATATTCAACTGTTGGAAGATATTTCCTCATTCTATAGGTAGGTACCTAATTTAAAAATCAAACATATCGAAAACTTCTAGTCGAGTGATCAATATGATGTAATAAACTACATCAGGGACGGAAATTTGGTGTAAAAACTGGGGGTGGGGGCTAGATTATTGACAGGGGCGTAGCGAGTATTCTAAATTTAGGGGGGTGTATATCGTTAAAAATTCCGACTTGATCAGTAAAATTGGCCGACTGCAAATTCATTAATTTATAAATTCAAAACTTTATACAGTATAATATATTATAATTTATAGTAGTGTATATCTTTTTATAAATAATTTTATTTCAACACATATAAAAATGTAATATTGTGAGTGGAAAAGAAAATTACATAGACATTATAAATATTTTTTATTTAGATACTTTATACTTTGATATAATATATTCAAAAATTTGTTGCAGTCTTAACTGATAAGATTTTGAAATTTACTAACCAAATTTTGAATTACAGTGGAATAATACATTTTTATGAAAGAATTACCATTACAATTCTTAAACTTTTTATTTTTAAATAATATAAATGAAATTAAATAAAACTATGTCTTAACTCGGCGAAATTTTAATTTAGACCAAGTTTGAACAATTTCACATATGTATTATGTTGATTTTATCGGCGAATATTCGTCAATCGTACTACTTTTCGAGTCGTGTGTGAGGTATTTAATCGTAAAGCACGACGATTATTTTTACTCGCGGTTTCCCGTCGGTGTCGGATACATCACGAGTGACTCGTGCTGATAAGAAATTTAATCTTGGATTTCCTCCAAAAATAGACTATTATTTATTGTTAATATCATTACATAATTATAATATCACTACAGTAGTAATCGCAATTGATGATTACGAGTCGTGTAGGAGCATTGGCGATGACGAGCAAAGTATATACGATTGACGAATAATCGGTGAACATACGACTATACGAGTCGTGTAGGAGCAACATAATTACAAACATCGTACATCGACAAACTTGGCAAGTACACTCGCCGAGTATACGCTCGCAAAGTACACGAGTCGTGTGGGACTGGCTTAAAGCCGGTCCCACACGACTCGTGTACTTGGCGAACATCGTAATCGTGAATGCTCGCCGAGTATTTTAACTTGACGATCATGTCGCTCCTACACGACTCGTATAATCGCCGATTTCCCGATCATCGTGCGTTATTAATCGTCATCGCCAATCTTCCTACACGACCGGGTACTCGGGACAAAATAAATATATACGAAAACGAAATTCATGACTGCAGACTGGTCAAGTTTAAATACATTATTTGCCGCAGAACCCGTTATCATATTATCCTTCACTTTATGGGATAGTGGTCGAAAAGTTGCCATCAGTGAATCTTTTTTATTTTTTGAAATCTTGGATTGAACAGTTTACACTTAGTTGTTCTTTTATCCTGTTCCAAGCATCACTAAAAGCGTTCCTATTTTTGTGTAAAGGATCTTTAGGATTCCATAATAATACTTCTTTTTCATAAAGATTTGAAAATTCCATTGTATTTTCATTTGACCATTCTATTTTTAATGAAATACGCACCAAAAATATACTATGAATAACTAATGAGTATACTGATGAATTAAATAATTAAAATATTAATTTAATAAAGACAATTTACCTATATTCACCTATATTTTTATAGTCATCGAAAATGCAACTAAATGAATCGCCATGGTGCGAGTAGCGAGCCAGCACGAGTCGTGTGGGAAACTCCACGATAACCAAATTATGGATACGCGATTATTTATAATTCCTTTGACTCGTGTCACATTTACCGACAACCGATGGGAAACCACGAGTGACTCGACGAGTAGAAATAATCGTCTTACTTGACGATTAAACACCTCCTACACGACTCGTGAAGCATCGCGATTGACGATTATTCGCCGAGTACACGAGTCGTGTGGGACCGGCTTAAGAGTCGAACTAGTCGAATACCGAAGTATGCATTATTTTGTTATCACGCTTGCATCACTATTACTGCCGGACTGTCCCCATCACTTGTCGGTCCAAAAATAGAATCGGTGCCCAAAATTGGTTTGCACATTATACCGAGTAAAAATAAAGGTGTATTTATTCTGTGGTCAAATGTATGACCAAAATACCTTCGACAAAAATATGAGATAACGATATGTGATTGGAAATTGCAGTCCGACTCGCAACAAAATTTTCGAGGGGTCGACATATTTTATAGACATTTATACCTACTAAATAATATGCTTCGTCAACTGATTAAAAAAAATTACAGTTGAATAACCCGAAAATGCCGACCGGGACAAAAACGTGGGGGGTGTCAACCCCCCCCCCCCCTCGCTACGCCCCTGGTTATTGATGCTCATTGGACCTATACGGACGAAAGACACTCGCTTCGTTTACAACTATAAATCAATTAATTTTTAAATTATTTGCATTTAATATTTAGTATTTTGGAATCTAACTTTCTTGGGAAAATATTTGAAAAAAATATAATTATTACAAAAAACTAACAATTAACTGTTTCCACATAATTTTATTAAATATATATAAACATAAAAATAAACTAATTAACTTAATCATTTTTTATACAAAATTCATAAAATTAATTGAAAAAACTAAAAACAGATTGTTGAAAAACCATCAACTATGTAACATAAAAAATAATTTTTAATAATTTTCTTTAATCGACGTTCCGATATCATGTTTTATAAATCCCAATATGTTAAATAAGATAATTTCTATCGACGATTATGTTGAACTTTCCGAACTAATATATTCATCAAATAATCTTTTGACTTAAAGTGTTGATAAATTTAAAAGTGCATCGTGTATTATTGAACTTCAAATCCAAAATCAAAATTTAATTAAACAAAAAAAAAGTAATTACGTATGTATTGATACCTGATAGTACGTTTAAATTAATAACTCAACATTAGGATAGTTGATTTTTTTTTTATGAAATTTAGAATTAATAATTGGGGGAGGTATACACTCCACAGCTCTTAAGCAAACTACGCCCATTACTATATATAGATACAGATATTCATCCCTCCTCTACCAGAGCCAAATCATTCTCGTCGCACTGAACACGTATAGTACTTATAATACGTGCCTCTGGTCGTTAACGAACAAACACCCAACTTCCGATCGAACAGCTCAGGGATGGCACATTTGTATTCTCTAGTTCATATTTCGTTCACTACGCGAACGACAAAAGAAAAATGCAGTAACGATAACCGCCTACACGGTCGACTGCACAAGTCATTCGATGGACTCGCGTTCTCACGAGCCCGTAAACCTTACACGCAACGAAACGCAACGCGCTGTATTTTACGGGTACTCACTCTGTCTCGGATTTTCTGCGGGATGAACATTTTGAAGAACGTGAGGAGGCGGCCCATGAATTTGGGCGGGTTCACGTAGTGCACGCTCTTCACTCGCAGCGGAAACGAGTCCTGTAAATAATAAAAAGCGTTGTACGGTCATAATATATTGCAGAGGGATAAAATATCCATTGTAGGCGATTTGAGATTTGAATTTCTATTATTAGGCCCACAGATAAAGATATATACGTTTGAGCATTTTAAGTTTAGAGAAGCGGCGACGGGGGTAAAATCCAGCAGCTTAGGGGTCTCCGCCAAAACGTTCTGCCACTACTCCACTTCTCAAAATATGCAGCTCAGGTATATCTCCTTAAACTAACGATCCAATAATACAAATTTAAGCAACGAAAATACGAAAAAAAAAACATTTTTTCAATATTATGCTACAAATAGTGGTAACTATTAAAAAAAAAAATTAAAATACTTAAAAACCACATAGATAAAAAATAGAAAACAAATTTATTTTCAGAAAAATGTGGTTTTATTATAATTATTTTGAAATTTGACATGAAAAGTTCAAATGTCCCTATATACACTGAAGATAAGATAAGTATGGTTCAAAAATCACCCTCTTAATTAATGCGAAATTGTATGTGTGTGTGTTTAAATTTATAATCGTTATCTTATGTATTAAAAATTGATAAGAATAGCTGCCTCAGCACAAGCTCAGCTTTTAGAGGATGCTGCAATATTTAAGATACGAGAAATTCATATATGTACTGTATGAATATTTTTGAAAATATATTAATATTATCATTATTAAAAAATTGTCTACTCACAAGGCAAAGTGACAACAATCTTTTAGTTAAAGTCGGCGTGAAGGCCAAAAATTGAGACATCGTGACGTGCTTCAGGTCGTACAAAATAACGTTACCGTACATGGGTTCCTCTTTCAGCTGCAAGTCGAGAACGCCAAGGGACACTTGGCAAAACAACATAAAGTCGAAATTATCTTCGTCGCAATGACTGGTTTTCGTGCAGAAAATCCGATTGCCCTCTGGCGTCAGTTTCGGAAACAGGCATACTACACTGTAACGAAAATCCGGCAATCGTAATGTAAAATTACTAAGCACTAGTAACGTATAAAACCACATAATCCGAAAAGGCGACACTTAAACAGCAATCGTTTATCGTTGTAGTGACGATACAATATCGCGATGATCGTCGAAACTTAATTTGTAACCATCGTGCGGATAAACTTTCGTTATATTTAGGCTCGATATTTCACCGACGATATTTTTTCAAATCGGTGACACGTTTGAAAATTGTTAATTCATTTCAGGTTTTGCATTAGTCATTTACTAATAAGTTCATTCGATGAAATCGTTTTTGAATAAACGTTAAAAAAAAATTGAATTTTTTGGGATTTAAAACGAACGTGCACAGTTTTGTTTCCGGTGAAATCTTTCGTGTGCTTTTTTACGCCTTCGCATGAATGCACAACGTGAACCTACCGAAACGTATCGCATACATCGTACATATTGCACTTGTATGATTTTATTTCGTATTCATCTCGTCTGATATCTTTTCACACACACAGACACTCACACACGTACTTACCGGAAAAAAGACACGATTCTCAAAGGGTTGGAGAGCGATCGTCGCATTTCGATTTCACCGATGTTAAATCTATGTACAACACGTCGGGTGGAAAAATGCTTTCTAAAGTATTTTCAACGGTTTCGCTTTGGCTGTATAATACCTGACACAATTTAATTTCAGACTTTCAGAGACCGCCTGGGCGCAGAATGTCGTCGTCCCACTCCTGTTTATTTCCACGGAAAAACGGAGTGTATACAAATCGAATGGTATCGAACGGATAACGACGTAGGTACGTATAAAAAAAGGTTAAGGTTAGGTATAAAACGCAGAATGGTAACGCGATTATGAGACGTGCGATTTAACGGCGCCGCGGGGGGGGGGGGTGAGTTGGTGTCGTACTCCTTATAAACGTATAAATATATATATGTGTGTGTGTGTGTGTGTGTGTGTGTGTGTGTGTGTGTGTGTGTGTGTGTGTGTGTGTGTGTGTGTGTGTGTGTGTGTGTGTTTGTTGTGTGTGTACGCATTATTGCGTATTATCCTGTCGTTCGTAAATGCGGACATCCTCAGGGCTTACGACACATAATACCGCATTAACGCGGGTCGTGATCTTCGTGGATTCGTTACGAATTCATTATTTTCCAATTAGAATTCACAACGGTCGTGTATCGAGTTATAATAATATTCAAACCCTCACTTTCCGTCATTAAAACGAACGATTATCGCCGAAATCGCGGTATTTCACACTCGAGTAATGATAGCGACAATGACGACTCACCCGCTTTTCATCGCTTCTTTCAGCTGTTCTTTCGATAACGTTTCGAGGAACTCTGGATACTCTGCTCGTCTGATGAAATAAGATTCAATCACTTGTTTTGATCTCTGCAAATTGTACTTGCATCCCGTTATAAAGTGCGACAACCATGATCGGTCTGCAAATAAAAAATGTACGCAAAACGATTATAATTGTGATTTTACTATAGAGGTGTATGTGCGGTGGCGTAGTTGAAGCTCGGTCAAAGGAAGGGGGGGGGGTCGGTTTCAAACATCAAAATGTCGCAGAGTACCCTCATCACGAATAAGTCAGCAGTTTCAACGTTTTCATGACAAAACGGATGTAAAGTTAAATTAATATTGGTTTAATTTAAATTTTCCGAATTCAACATTTTATAACAAATAATAAGTATTTATATTTATTTTCCACAAGTCTAATCCTGATTAGTATATCAATTAAAAATAAAAAAAAATGTTTTTATCCATTCTTACATTAAAACATTACTATAGCAAAATTGTTTATTTTTTCGTTGAAAAATCTATCTACTATAATAAAAATAAATCTTTATTTTACATTTAAAATTTAAATAATTAATTCACATTTTATACGAATGAAACACAATAATTATTATTAATACATAAAGTAAATACTACGGACAAGCGTTTATATTATTTGTAGAAAGTGAACACTTCTAGTCAGCTTTGCTGATAACAGTAAAAAAAAAAAAAACAAAATGGTTGAGTCAACACAACTAAATTACTCAATACATAACTTTATTACTAGGGAACGGATTTATATGTAAATGCATATTTTTACTAAAACAAGATATTTAATATTCGATAAGATATGTTCATGATTTAAATCATTCCTATTAAAATGATGCTACTTTTATTTTACATATTTTTACATATTTTGGTATAATTACATATATTTACATATTTGGTAAATAAGTACATATTTTGTACATATTTTAATAATTTTTGATTTTTTCATTAATTTTTGACGACCAAACATTATCTTATCAAAATTATTCTGAACGCCTTTCGAAAATACAAGAAATTATTTCAAAATTAGATCCAGAAACTTATATCGCTATTGGTAAAGCTCAAAATATTATGCGAAATGAAAAATTGAAAAATAATTTAATTTTCATCTCAGTGAATTTTATTATTATTTCACATACAATTACAAAATTAGAAACAAAAAATATGTCCTTAAATGAAAGTATGTAAATTGTTGAATCAGCGATTGAAAAATTAAAACTCGTAAGCGGACCAATAGGAGATGTTGTAAAAAAGAAAATTGATGCTATTACAGAAAAAAATCCAGGTTATATTGACTTTAAAACAATCAATGACATATTGAGTGGCAGACATCCTTCTAAAATTTTGGAATTATCGCCTTCTGATATAATATGCGCTTCAAATATGCTCTAATTACATCGGTTGATGTGGAACGATCATTTAGCCGTTTTAAAAATATTTTGAGACCTAATAGGTGAAATTTGACATTCGATAATTTAAAAGAAATTGTAATAATTCAATGCAACAAATCATTTTGATAATTTAATAATTATAATTGTATTTTTTTTTTATTATTACATTTTTTCCCCCATATGTTGATACTTTTAGCACATATTTTATAAATAATACTTCCACATATATGTACATATTTCTGTATTTTTATTAAATATAAATCCGTTCCCTATTTATTACTATTATTACCTTTGGTTCCAAATTTCAGATTCACTGATGATTATATGAATACCATGTATAGGCTACGACATAGGTCATAGAGTAATATAAAGTAAATGTATTATAGGTACTCTATGGGCGACGGATAAGTCAAATATAACATGTTGTATCATTATCACTACTATTTAGAAACGTCGATAAAAAAAATACCCAATATATTAATAAGTTATGGAAACCATGACTATAAGTAATTTATTATATATTTTTTCCCATCAAAATATCTAAGGGAGGGGTGATCCACCCATCACCCACCCGTCAAATACTTCACTGAATATGTATTATCTCGAACGTTAGTGGGCATCGGATATTGGACTTTTGGCACTCAATTACGATTTTTATTCTCGACTGCTATTTGTGATCAACCGGATTATTTCGTGATGAAAATAATTAGGATTCAAGGTATTATTTCTTGTAAAATAACCTGTACGCTCAAGCAGTTGTTGTTGACCTTCTTACATAGCTACGTCAGACTTCGAAAACCTTTTAATGGTTATTTCTTTTTTCAATTTTTATTCACGATTTTCTTAAACCAGTTCTTTAATATTTGTTCACCATCTTCGGTTATACTATTTCATTCAAATAACAAGATATAAATAATCACCTATACACCAACAGTTGATTTCATCCTAAGTCAAGACTAGTTGACAAGGTCATTGCATACACTGCACTACTGCAGTCATGAATCATGATGTCATTTATGACTTACAGAACGTATCAAAAAATCAAATCTAACTGCTGCATGTATTGATATATTTTGTATTTTGTGAATAGCATATAAGTACACATAGCTCGAAAATAAATATATGATGGATTTATTATTTCATTATCTTTACACTGGTATACAGAAGTGTCTGCAGCCGTTCTCTATTAAAGTGTCAAAAATGGAAAATGCTCACACATCGCATGGGCAAATTTCAGTAAATTTTTTTGAATATTAAGAAAAAAATATAATATCTAATTGCATCTTTTTAGTTTTTTTTTTAAGTACAAAACATTCATAAACATAAAAAAGTTTGATAATATAAAAAAAACTATGTATAATTATAATTAATTTGAAAATAGCAGTATAAGTTTTCTCGGTTTTTTTGTAGTATTTGTTTATGATTCTCTACATATAATCAAATAAATAATCGTCTACACCAAATGTATTTTTATGTACTTAAATTGATTGATACTATACTACTCAGCCTGTTATCGTGCATAGTACTATTAAGTCATTTTCTTAACCCTACGAATATTATTGAAAAATGTAATGTGCTGTTACAGCTAAATTAATGACTTTATTGAAGATAACGAAGGTATAAAAATATATACTCAAATGATTTTTCGGCACCGTAGATCAGCAGATACAGAAGGAAATAACGTAACACAAGTAGTTTATAGGTAGGTAGTAAAATATAAATTGTACATTATTTTTTTTCAATCTCACTTGGCGTCATCATGTAGACGTCCTTGTTGCTATAGTTCATGTGACTATACATTTTATTGAGTGATTGTACTTGTTTCGTATGAATAATAAAATGTAATTACAATGAACAGAGTGTATGGGTACACCATATATATAGCCATTTTTTTTGGGGGGGGAGGGTAATTTCAGTCAAGCAAACATTCTTGAAATGTTTGTAAATTTCATTTCGGAGAAATAAGAACGAAATGTACGTGTAAGTGTGCAGTTCTTCAAATAGAAATGTTGAATATTTTAGCGTTATAAAAATAATCAAATTAAAATTGAATCGGTTATTTGGAAAAGGGAACATGTCCAATATTTTGACATTTTCAGATTTTTACGTAACTATGTTATTTGTTTGTGAACTCATTATTTGGTGTGAAAACGAAATATATCCACGTGTTTTTGTAGTAACAGCTGACGGGTCAACTTTTCGTTAATTTCGAAAAGGGGACATCTACCTACTGGATATGTTACCTTATCGAAATCATAACGTAGTGATAAAAATAAAGCACTTAAAGAACATGCAGCTGATTAATAGCATCTATCGACGTATCATTATTATCGTATTATAACGTATTTCACGTACATATTTTGAAATATTTTTATCATTTATTACACAAAACCACGCGGCACGGGCTGATATTTTTTCATAATATACTCATAGGCGCAATTTGGGGGGGGGCTAGGGTGTGCTTAGCACCCCCAGTTTTGAAATCAGCACCCCCAAATTTTAACCGTGTTTATTTGCATTGTAATAGTAATTATGTGAAGAAAAACAGTTGTTATTGTTTTATTTATATTTATAAATAATTAAATATAATGCTTCAAATAATGATCGTGAAAATGGTAAATGGTAAATGAAAAATACGATATTCAAGATTTGAAGAAAACAGTTGAAAAACATGTACATCCAAATCTTTACATATTATTACAAGTAATAATTAATTCTTATGAAATTTATTATTTAATTTATATTTTTTATATAAATATAATTTTTTCTAACAATATGAAATATTAAATTTTTTTTGAATTCCAGGTTGCTTTTACACTTCCAATAAGTTCAGCTACATGCGAAAGATCATTTTCAGCTCTAAGTAAAATCAAAACTTGGTTTATGGTATCGATGGGTCAAGAGAGATTGACAGATCTGTCAATATTATAATATATTGAAAAGGATTTAACCAATGATATTGATATAAATGAAGTTATCAATATATTTTTGGTAAAAGTAAAAGAAGAATGATGTTATAAAATTATATTTTATTTTAAAAACAAATAATTTAATCGTTCAGAATGTAATGTTACGTTTATTAATAAATGTGCAATTAAATAAGTATATTCTATTCAAAGCACAGGTAGCCATTTCTAAATGGTGTAATATGACGAAATGGTTATAATTGAAGGCTGCAAGTATCGATAGCCACGAAATAACATTATAAAATAGAGGGGCTTCAGCACCCCCAGTTATTTCAGTGAAATTGCGCCCCTGACTATACTATTACTATGGCATTATAATGTATGAACGTCTGTTTACAAACTTTACTGTTTCAGTTCTTTTTTTCTATAATATTAATATTGTGAATAAATATTTCTTATTACCTACTTTATTATGTCTTATTCCGACAGTAGTGTAGAAAGTGAGAAAAAGAGAAAAAAAGGTGTTTCTAATTTTGAATCTTACAAAGCAAACATTATAAAAAAAGCAAAAATTAATGGCTTACCACACACAAATCATGTTGGTAAAGAATTGACTGAAAGACGGTCTGGTTTACCATGCAAGTGAGTAATAATATTGTATTTAATATTATTTATAACATTCTTTCTATAATATCATTAATATTTATTTTAGTTGTACGATGAAATGTTCCAATAAATTTACCGAAGAAGAAAAGGAAGTTATTGTCAAATACATTAACAGTGTTGACGAAAAAAACGCACAAGATGTTTATATTCAGAATCTCACTGACCCTGAGGATGTCAAAGATAAGAGAAAACGCAGTGCTGAACCAAAAAAATCCAAAACATACACTTTAAAAAAAAATCATATATTATATATGATATCATATATTATATATTATATCATATATCTTTTAAATATCATGTTCACAAGAACGGACAGCGTATACCAGTTTGCAAAATGGCTTTTATCGGATTACATGGTATAAGTCATAAGAAAGTATGGCGTTTATGTACATTACAAGCTCAAAATATAACTCTTAAAGACAAACGAGGTAAGTCTATTGGATCTAGACATAATGACAATTCATAAAATGACATCCATAAAAACGCAATCAAGTCTCGCTTTTACTTTTAATAACGCTAAAACGTTAATTGTAATAAAATTTATAATGCCGACAGGGTTTAAAACAATCCTTAATTAAACCTATATATCTACCGACACATAGCTTAACAGTTCAGCAGACTATACAGCACGTTCACAGTTCGATAGCAGTAAACCCGTGACGTTGTTCTTATCCGAATCGTCCGGTTTATGAAACGGAAAAATACGCTTGGAAAATAAATTAACAATATCTATTTTGATCGTCAGCAATGGGAAACGTATAGAGTGTGAAGGAATATCCTCTGTTTATTTCATGTTTTCTTTCCTGCATCCGTGTCCGGAAACGAGTTAACACCAGTTCAAGGTTTTAGCGCCGGTATTACTCAGATTTAGAGCGAAACTTGTGAAACGGGTAGAGTTTGAAGGCTACGATATAACAGACAGTTTATTTTAGTGTACAGCAAAAAAAAAAAAAAAACACAAAAAACATGAACTTTTACTATATTTATCGAATTTGAAAGTTCATTGGTTCAACTTTAAAACTTTAAATGCTATACTCTCAAGGACGTATGCATTTTTACAGTTTTCACTATCATTCGTCACGCGCGTTTCGACATGGACCGTATAGTCGACGGACTGGTATAATTTGTCGTCGTTTAAATCACACGATTTATTCAGTATTCACAAATAAAAATATAGAACAAAGAAAAAATAAATGAATGTATAAACATTTACATGAACATTATTATTTGGTGATGCAGTGTTAGAGTAAGCGTTTGAATTTAGCATTTCATATTTCGAGAGAACGTTTGAAAATAAAAAATTGATATTTTTTTTTATAAATATTGTTTGATCTTCGTGTACATAAAAGTTGTTTGCAAAATATTGTAGAAAATATGAAGTTTTTGGATTATATCTTATACGCATAACATTTGTACGTACAGACCCAGGCATAAGGTATTTTTTTCCACCAGAACAAAATAATTTTTCTGATCTATTGACCTTGGAAAAATATATATAAAAAAAAGTAAAAAAATTACTTTGATTGAGATAAAAACAAAAAAATAAAAATGATAGTGGTTAATATTATAAAATCTCTTCTCTAATCGCAAGACACTCTTTCACATTAATAAAATATATCGTGTCTGATGTTACAATTTAAAAGACGGTAAATGCAAAGTCGAAATTTTCGTCTATCTAAGTGCTTTAAAATTTGATATTTAGAGTAAATATAATAAGTAATTTTTTCCCATTAATTATTAAATTTACTCTAAATATACTAATTTTTAAAATAGGATATTCATCGTCTACGTTCTATATAATATTTACAATAAGCAAATGTGATTTTCGTGAATAATTTATGTGTCATGATTACTTATGAGGAGGAAATCTGTGAAGTGACAGAATCTTCAATTAATAATGTTATCCTAAAATATGTAACACTGATTAACTTATGTAAATTGACTATATATATATTTATATATATATTCTACGATGTCTCGAACAAAGCCGGCAATATTCAAGAACAGAGTCTACGTTTTGAGTATAAGAGGCACCCCTTCCTGAACAATTTAGGCCACCCAATCAGATCACGTGATGTGATCGTCTACGAGCGTTTAATAATCGCGTGAATCGTCTCATCCGATGAAGACACATGATGTGTTATAGATGAATATCGATGCGGCTCGTCGACAGTGTCACAACGAAATCATTAAATCATGAATACTTCAAATTGAACTCTACAGAAACATTATGACACTGTTATTGTATACACCGGTCGACAGCACTTAACCACTTGCGTTTGGTCAGATCGTACGCGGTCGTACGTGATATAAACCACTCGTCACGAGCAACGAAAAATTAAATCGATTACATACCAGTAGAGCGTTAAAAAAAAATTCATGATTTTGAATCTAACAATAATAATATAATATTGAGGACACGGTTTTTATTATCAACATTTTTATTACATTAAACTATAATAACAATATTACTATTATTTTTTATTACACTTTTATTGTATTTTTTTTTACCACTTTTTTAAGACTTAAGCCAAACCATCAATCCGATTACTTAGAACATACCTACTCAATCGGTAAGCGGGTAATTGGGTTTAAAAATATTTATGGCTTATATAAAAGCAATCGTTATTCTTAAAATCAAAATTTGTAATATGTATTATATATAATATGTATATCTAATATATATTTTCGAAACATTTTGTAAATTACAACCGAGTTGTAATAAATTACAACCGAGCAATTTCATCACTTAAAAATCACAAAATATGGTCACTGGACGAATAACGCTTTCTTTTCAGAATTTTTTTTTTTTTTTTTTAATCGCTTGAAATTTCGTACCGCAGCAATAAGCAACATTTGTTTTTGTATGGTCAATAAGCGAAGGTTATGTATGTTATGTATGAAGGTTTGTATGGTCAATAAGCGAAGGTCCTACATGTAGGTATACGCTGTGATTGTGTCCACAATATTTCTATGTCGCCTTTTTAGATAGGACATAAATATCGATTTTATATTATTATCACTATGGGGTCTAGCAGTTGTATGGTATAATAATACATAAAATATAACATCGTAAATGTAAAATATTGTTTTCTCACTAACTATATACATTCTGTGATTCACATAAATAATATTATACGAGGACCGCGATTGTAACGGATTTCTTTTGTTTTTCACTAAAACCCTATCGAACTGAAATTGTAAGGGATAGTCTAAACCTAGACCGGACCGAATTTTTTCCAAGAATGTTTAAGCCGGACCGAAATGATTGTTCATCTTCATTTCGCGCGGGTACGTATTTTATTTTAGATAATTTCAATCAGGCAGACATCCTCGAAACGTTTATGATTTAACCTCGGAGAAAAAACCACAAAATGTACAGGTGTGCAGTGACAAAAGAAACGTTGAATATTATAGCGTTAAAAGTTATGAAATTTTAATTATACATACAGCCATAATAATTGACTTCCACAATACTTGAAATTTATTGCATAATATAATATTCACGGTTCCTGTCTAATGAGAACTCGTTTTCCTCACCCGACCCAACGTATATGGTATTATGTCGTTTATCGATGTTAAAACATAATATTATAATATTATATAGATTTAAACTAGCTGGGATTTCGCTCTCTGTTACGCTCCGTGTTGTTGACCTTAAAAAAAAAAAATGACAATTTAACTAATTAGATATTATCATGCCACTCCGTATTTAACTTTTTTTTCATTTTACATATTATAATTTATATTTTGTGGTCATGTAGACGAATAAAATGTACATAAAGATTTTCTTCCCACTAAAACCAGACCGTTGTAAAACAAAAACGTATAGTTTAAACCCAGACCGGACCGAACTTTCGCCAAAAACGTGTAAGCCCGACCGAACTAATCGCTTATATTTTTTCATACGTTAAGACCGGACCGGACCGAACTGATATAGATGGGGCCGTGCAAAGAGCTAGTCTGTGGATACGATGCCACGGAGTCTTGGGGGTACAACTATGGTATATAATATGATATCGTTTGCAGTACACACCGGGCCACGTCCCAGGTGGAGCCCGCGACTCCCCGCCCTTAACCTCGTCGATGGAGCAGAGGGATGAAAGTTGACCGGGACCGGTGAGCGTCGGCCGCCCGGAGTGCCCGGAGAGATTTCGCCGTCGACAGGCAACGTGTCCGTGATCGACTGCGTGGGCAACGCGTCGGCCCGCGGGTGAGCAAAATTGACGACTTCGGCTTGTTACGTATTATAATATGATGTGACAGTAATAATTTGAATTAATGTAATTATTAATTGGGTTTAATATTTTCGTTTTGGCGCACGTGTCGTTCAATACGATACACATAAGAATAAAATTGTATCGAGCCGAAATAAAAATAAATAAATAAATAAATAAACCTTTATTTGTAATTTAATCGTGGTAATTTTTTTTAATCATTATTTTTTTCTCTTTACGCGACATTTCATCACCACGACGTCGAGTACCGAGGACACTCAAAATCATCAACTCGGTGCACCGCGTCACCCATCATAGTCCGTGGTGATCGGTAATACCTATTCGTTTCTTTAGTATTAGCTAATGTAGATAACTCGGTACTCGCATTTTCTCTCTGTGATTTATCAGTGTATTCCATAGACTCTATGACATAGAGTTATTATATTATCTTATAACACTCTATGGTGTGATTGTGAAAATAATAGATTATAATATTGTGTAGTTATTATAGAAAATCATATTATTATCTATTCTATGGTTTATAGTTATAAATTGGGATTTGATTATTATAGTATAAAATACGTACACACACACACACACACACACACACACACACACACACACACACACACACACACACACACACACACACACACATCGATAGGATTGATAATATTACTCTATGTACTCAACATCCTAATTTTTTCTAGAAAAGTTCATATTTTTATATAGTTTAATACTTCTTCAAAATTGATTTGATACCATAATATTATCTACTGTTTTTTTAACAATTCGAATTTGCCTGTACGTTTAGGATCGTAGGATAGGTTTAGGATATTTATGAGATACGAATTGCACTTTGATATATATATTTATAATTACACAGACCGATAAATTCTAGAAATTCTTTGATTAAGTACTCGTAGTTTACACGTGTAATGTTATCGGTGAAAATAATCTGCACCAATATTATTGTAAAACTACACCGGCGTGATTCAAGTGAGTCCATTTACACATGTATGATTTTACCGACGCAATCGGTGAGTGTCCCTTTTTTACTGCACGTATTACGTTTTTTATTTCTACGAAACGGCAACGCGTTATATACAGGGACGCCATTAAAATTTTTTATAAGGGTGCCAATACTTAAACCGGCCATTTTTTTTTGTCAAGCCATTTTCTATTTCTAGTACTAGTATAATATATACAATAGTATTATAATATAATATTATATATTATATAATATGAATTAAATTTATGTTAATTATATTCACGAGAGAATGAGAAAACAGAATAAATTATAATTTATAATAATATTAGTATACCTAATTTCAATTGTCTCTCACAATGGCCAGCAGATCACCTCTACTGGCATGTAGTCTATTATTATGATAAATGAACAAATTAAATACAATAATAATAATAACGTAATGACTGCAATAAGATTAAATGAATATTATGTTTTTCCGTCACCAGTCGATGTTGTTATCAATATTATTGTCACACGTAAATACCTTGGATAGAACAGTTATATTTATTATAATCAGTGATTTAACATTATCGTACAAACGAAACAAGTACCAATTTAAATGTTTACGATTTAAATAAGTACCTAATGTATTTTGAGTTTCTCCGAAGTATCGGCGCAGCGCGCTCGTGAGTTAAATGGCAGACCGATATAACACAGAAAAATAGGGGTGTCAACGTACGCCCCGTCACCCCTAAATTGCGCCCCCGATTACATAAGCTGTTCGGCTCACCGGTGATGTTGGGCAAGTGTGGCTGTTTGGACAACCATTCCATCAGCTGGGTCACGTCTTCGTCCAGTCTGGCGGCCGGCTGCCACACGTCTTCTTTCTTAATGAACTCCAGCTGCGACTCGTTCGGCGGTTGCAGATACGTCATTTTCGCGAAATCGATCGGGGGAGTGCGCGTTACGGGTCGACACGACGATACGGTTTTTGTTTTTTTCCCCGAGATACGGTCGGAGCGGGCTCGGGCTGCGGCGAAGACGACTCGAAAAGACGACGGCGGCGGTGCTGTTTTGTTTCTGACGTCGCGTCAACGGTCGATGTGGACGGTCGGGCAGAGCGAGCATGAGCTGCGAGTAACTAACCACACGACAATATTACCGGTCGACGGACCAACCGTAGACGGCGTGGGGCGGCGGGTACGCGCACGTATGACGTCCGGCAGACGAACGCGTCGAGGTCTCCAGAAGTCCGGGGGGGGGGCGCGTCGCAGTAATGTATATAATATATTGTATATTATTATATCGTGAACGTAAATAAATAAGTGCAATATAATATGTTTATGCCTATAAATAATTTCAAGTACGTACGCGCACTCGACGCGTTTCTTTCGTTTTGTCCGATCGACGTGTTCTCGCGGGCACTCGGACCCGGACAACCTTCTGGCCGGTTTTCGCGACGTTCCGGTTTCGCGCGTGTAGGCACCCAGCGTTCCCTATAACGCGCGCCAACCCGTTTTCGCGAAAAGTTATCGTCGTCCGACTCGATATTCAGCCACGCACCGCGATTTCATAACAATCGCGTACGACCGGTCGACGCGCGGCGGAGAGGAGACGGCGCGCCGGCGGCGGCGGCGGTTAGGTCTCAAGGAGGTTTACACGATACGATTTAATGCCGTATGACGGAGCGGAACAGTTTTTTTTTTTTTTTATTCGCGTCGAATTCAAATCACTGATCGAACTGCATTGTTTTTAATTCGGTTTATACCACTCGATTTCCGTCGTAATGATTGATTGACGATTTTTCAAAACGAAACCCTTTTTTTGGAAATTTTTATGTGCACTTTTTTTTTTTTAGTCTAATAATTAAAAAACAAAAAAAACATTTGTATAAAACTAGTGAAACAGAGTTTACAGTGACGCTATATTATTTTTGTAGAGCATTACTCCCGTGGTCCTATCCGATAATTTAAATTCTAATTACTATTATGTCTCAGTCTCTCAAATACTATTTCAATAGAAAAATTAAAAATTAATACATTTTCAAAAAAGATAGTATTTTTGATCATAGACCTGTTCTATGTTACAAATGATTTGCACTTATAAAAATCGAAAAACTTGAAAAATCATGAAGATTAAAAATATTGAATACATTGTTTGTTTCATAAAAATGATGTGGTTCCAATGGTGATTTAAACGGTATTTAGAAAAAAAATCAATTCATGCATTATTCAAAAATGTATAATGTGTAAAGGTCGTGGTTGTGTACAGGCATTATAATATATATGGAGCCCTGGTACACGTACGAAGAATAATATATGAAAACCCGTGTTTCCTACTATACCTGTAATTAATATCCGTGTATCAGTAACCGTGAACTTTTTATCCGTGTATTCTACATTATTGTGTATCGAATCAGATGTATTTTTCAATACGAATATTTTTTTTAGGTTATAATGGGGTTATCACTTTTAGTTTTTACGTTATCAGTGGCGGCTCCTCCCCGGCTTATCTTTCCCGCCGACCGCTCGCACCATTATTGTTTGCTCTTAGCGATAATAGTACGCGTCGTCATATCACGAACCGTTTAACAGCCCGAGTTTTCACCTTGAATACCAACTCGAATAGGTGGCAAGGTAGGTGTAGGCGTTAGGTAGGAATCAAAGCTAATCATTGCTGGGCGATGCATACCGGATTCGATACCGGGTGACAAATACTTAATTTTTGCTTTTTTTTTTCGTTTATCGTCTCCCGTGCATCATCATTTAATTAGACTTTTTCAATGTAATTTTATTACATAATTAATATTTGTTTTTATCTCAAGTCATAATTTAACTAAAAAACCAGCATCTAAAACTTCATGAAAATTAAAATACACGTTTTTTGCATATTTTGGTTAATAAAATGAATAATATATTAGAATTTTTCATTGTATACAAATCTTAGCCCAGGTGATGAGTTTTAATAAATAAATAAATAATTCGTTGATTTTTATTGTATCGTATTAAGTCAATCGGCCAATCACTGATTTCAATAAATATTTTTTTTGTAACTATATTTTTGTGTGTATCTTATAAAAATTTTGGTAAATAAATTTTATTAGCCTAGGTGATGAGTCATATTTAAAAGAACTTATTATTACCATCTACATAAAATATTACATAGAGTTAATCTTGCTAAGTCGTATTTAATGCTAGGTGACATAGAAATCCATTTCAAGGTACTGTGGTTAAGTATGTGAAATTTTATGTTGCATATTTTTGCATATTTAGAGGTTTTTGAACTATTTGGCATATTTATGTGTTTTTCTGTTTTATTGTGCATATTTTTACCAAAATTTGATCAAAATGCAATAATTTATATTTTTACACAGTATGAAATATATATTTGAGATTTCGCAACATCAAATTATTAAAAATAAACGTATATAGCAGATAAAGCGAGTACAAACATACGTATGCAAACGTATTTTTTGAAATTGAGTACATTAATAAAATATCACTTTTAATAAACTTTTAATGATATGAATGGACATTTTTTGTTATTTCAAAATTTACTTAGGGTATTTTCATTTTTTAATCTACATATTTTTAGATTTTTAATGCATATTTCTGAACTTTTAAAGGCATATTTCAATGCATATTTTTCCAGCTTTTAGTGCATAAGTGCATACTTATTCAGGCATTTTTTAGAGCATGAACTCACGAGCCCTGGTGAGGAGTGTCTGCTAGACAGCGAACGCCATTTGCCGCCATAGGCGGCATCTCCCACGAATCCGATACGGTATCATCAATATAAAATTGATTACAATCTCAGTCTGCCACCACCAGTATCTCATAAACCAAGTGATTTTCTTAAATTATTGTATACATTTTTTTTTTAAGTCTCCATAGTCACTTGGGTCTTTTTTAGAACGAATCTTGCATTTAAATACTTTACAGTTAAAATAAATTATATAATATTAATTTAATTTTAAATAAATAATTATTAGTTGGTTAATTAAATACGATTTTATTCGAATTTATAAATATTCAAATACACGAGTATTCGTACATAAGGTTCATTTTTTATTACATGCGCCAAAATTTACACGAGTGTAAATATACGAGATAAAATAAAAATAAAAAATAAAAACATGTACAAAATAAAAACACGAGTACCCTCTTCGTAGTTCAATATGCGTGCAGTAAAATCGACGTCTAGAAGTGAGTAAATTTCCTCGTGACACCCTACCTACGTTAATGAGTGAAGTCATA
This sequence comes from Therioaphis trifolii, assembly GCA_027580255.1. NCBI lineage: Eukaryota > Metazoa > Arthropoda > Insecta > Hemiptera > Aphididae > Therioaphis > Therioaphis trifolii. The sequence goes on along the minus strand of CM050408.1, from coordinate 42,931,661 downwards.
CCGTCGAAAAATATGCAGGCGCTTGCCAAAGTGTAGAAAATCGAAACAGAATTTTAAAAAGCCGGTTTGATTATTCAGTGATTCTTGACGCTCGTCCTTGGTCGTTTTGTCTGCTTCAGAAGCCAAGATACTATTGAATTCCACTAATCATTGTTTTTTCTTTGGTATGGTATTTCCAAAACGCCAAACAAGACGGAAATCAAATATTATCCGTATTCACTAAATATACCTGATTGTGTAACCAAACACATTTTTCTTTAATTTGCATTTCTACCTTCATATGATTTATACCTTGACTCGATGACAATTACCAGACTTGATCTATAAATTAGATTCTGAGTGAAGCAAAGAAGCCGTTAGTTTTGTGATGATGTATTTTTTTTTCTGTAAACGATTTTTTGGATAGTAACAATATTACAAAAGATTCATTCAGCAATATTGTAGACTCGGAAATTGCATGTAGATTATATTTTAGAGAGGTCGTTTTTATCTCTTTTCAATTTTGTTTTTGCAGGCGTAAGGAAAAACTACCGAAACCCAAGAAAAATCTGTAAAAATTTGTTATGTGATGTCACAATCGGTTATTATTATTCTTCTTGTTATTAGGTTCATAAATAGACCGTGACGACGACCATCGGTTCCTAGTCCCCCAGTTCATTAACTGTTTTTTGCGAACTACATTAATGGTCACAATACGTTAATTTTATCCATGTCTTTGTTACTTTGTCTTCTTTGAATTATTGTTATTATTATCGAAATTATCGTACCTGTACGCCCAACGTCCATTGATTTCGTTACGTCGTATTTTTCTTCACTTGTCGTTTAGCTCGCATTGAGCGACCATTATTTCCCATTCTGTTTTTCGTTGTTTGTCGTCATCTTCATTGGACGCAAATCTATACTTATATATTATTGCATTTATTATATTCACATTTCAATGCCAGCGGCAGTGTGCTTTTACGCATATTTTATTTTCATCACACAAAATCTACAAAACAAAACGGGTGTTTTTGTTTCTTATTATTATCATTAGCATTGACTTTTTCGCCTGTGGCGACTAAGGTGTACGTCTATCAGAGACTCACGCATGTTCAGTGAATTACATCTGTTTACATTAGGGTGACCATAAAAATAAAATAAAAATACGGGACACTAAGTTACTAAAAAAAAAAAAAAAAAATGTATATATTAAAAAAAAAAAACAAATTAAATGTATGCTGTATAATAGTTTTCAAATACAAATAAAATAAAAATATTAATAAGTATAACATGTATACAAAAATCCAAAAAAAAATTATTTTGAAGACGACGGCAGGTAAATTTCTTCTTTTAATGTTTTTGTATACTTTTGTGCTGAACTGATTTCATTGAGTAACTTAGTTTCTTTTAATAGAATATTATAAAACTCATTACAAGATAAGTTTATAAAATGTGTTTTTACAATTAAAATTGATTTGATAGTTTCAACCAAAAATCGATTTTTTCATCTGTCCACAACATATTAATGGTTGAAAATATCCGTTCTACTGCAGCATTTGTACCCGGAATTGCCAAAGAATATTCTACAATTTTTGATATGTTATTGTATCAATGTTGTGAGCTTTAGTGTATACAAATATTTCACACCACTTAACTTCTACTTTAGCTGAATTTTTTTGCCATTCGTGAAATAGTGATTTAAAAATTTGTTCTACATGACTGAATTCATCAAATAAATTATCTTCATCTAATTTTATGTTAGAATTATTTTGGTTGTTTTCCATAAGAAATTTAATACATTTTTGAACATTTTCCCAAGTAGGACAGTTTATTAGCTGGACCCAACGAAATATTTTCAACTGGTCAAAGTGGCAACCCCATTTTTCTACGTAAGATAAAAAAGTATTATAAAATAGATCGGTACTTTTTTTGAATGAGTTTTCATTATACATATTATTGTTTTTTAAACCATTTAAAAGCGATAAAATATTTGTTTTAAGGAAGTTGAGATTTTTTCTATTTTTTATTTTTCCAACTAAAATTTCTAATTCCTCTGCAACTTCACAGGCTGATATTTTATCTACTTCTATTTTTTTTACAGTATCACAAACAACCTTTAATTGGCTTTGCAAAAAATGAAACAATATTATAGACATAGGATCATTAAAAAACGATTTTAATATTGTAGGACACTTTTCCTGTTTCTCGAAGTATGATTTTAAGCCCGGGTAAATATCAATACCTAATTCTTGTTATTGCAGGTAATAAGGATAGCCAACGAGTTTTTGTTGAAAACAATGAAGAGAAAAACGGGATTAATATGGGACCTACTTGAAAATACGGGACAAAATGCGTCCCGTATAACTTTTGTCGGGACAACGGGACACAAAGTGAAAATACGGGACAATCCCGTATAATACGGGACGTATGGTCACCCTAGTTTACATACGTCTGGGTAATATTATATTGTACGCTTTCCAATAATTTTATCGATTATTATTATCAAACTTGAGCTGTGCTCGTCACACCGCACCAGAGCCTGATTTAATAGAATTAAAGCCAAGTGCACCAACTTATTTGAGGCCCCAAATTCAAAAATTTCCCTGAAAAAATCTGTAGAGAGTGGAGGGATAAAGTTCGGAAAAAAAATTTGGTTCAAAGTATTTAACTACTATATCATAACTCACAGAATATTTGAATATGTAATATTTATGATTTAAGAACTAATTTCCAATCATCTATCGAGAATTTTAGATATACTTTATCGAAAAACAAATGAATATGAATAATTATAAATAAAAACATTTTTATAAAAACATATAAAAAGAGTGTATAAAAGTGACTTCATTTTCAGCGACAAAAATAGCTAATATTCGAAATAACTGACAACGTGATGATAAAACAAAAACATACTGAAATTTGAACATCGATGGTATTAAGTGTTTTTTTAAATAAACGTATATCGATTTAAATGGAAAAAAACCGTTCAGCAGGTCGTGCGGCCGCACTTGCGTAAATCAGGGCCTGCATCGTACCGGCCTTGGTCGCGTCGTTCCGCCATCGGAACGACGCCAAAGTCAATAATCGTAAGTCCGCTAGCGACAAGGGTCGTGCGAAAGGTCACCCGGGTCGTCGAGATGCAGTAATCATCGACGTCACCAGTCGTCGTCCGTAGATGCGAGTGCAAACTGTGCGTTTATTTCTAAGGGTGTGTTCCCGACACGGGCGTTAATATAACGTCCGACATTTTTACTGCGCCGTAAATTTACCACGCGTTTCGTTAAAAACAGTAAAATGAATACGACACAATATAATAATCACGGGTATAACATCAATTGTTCGCGGAAAATAGTTCGCGTGACAATAATAAATTGTTCGCGCGACAATTTTTTGCGTGACAATTGTTCGTCTACGACAACTGTTCGCGCGACAATTGTCATGTTAATAATTATAATTATATCTCTTTATAGATTGTTATATTTTATTGTGCCTATATTATAATATTATGACATAAAAATGTTTAAATAAATAATAAAATATAGCTACGCATTTCAATATACTTACATCCACGGATTGTCAATTAGGCGAACTTTATACTGGCAATTGTATATATGTTTAAATTTTTACATATTTTTTGCTGGTCCAATACTATTTCTTACTTCTGATTTAATAATATCTTTTAATATGTACCTATTTTATCTATAGAGTATTATAGGTACATATATTATGATTTTGTGTGAAATATGGAATATTGTAAAAACCTAATAAAATTTTATCGTTTACTGTTCGTTGTCTAACTGTATATGAGTTTTACCCAATAGCTGCCCAATAGCCTATCCGATCAGTGGCGTATTTAGATTTTTTGGGGGAGGGGGCTGTGGTATTTTCTCTAACTTAAATTCCCCAATTCAGCCTATTAAACCGAACTCAAAGGTATAATCGTTACGATCAAAATCGTCAGACACATTACACAAATAACTTGTTCGTTGTTACTAATAATTCTTTATACAATTATATTGAACTTTTACGATTTACATCTGATAGGACATAATTAGCAGACTTCTATATAATTCCTGGATTTTGGGGTGGGGGGCTGAAACCCCCTTAGCCCCTCCCATAAATATGCCCCTGTATCCGATAATAACATATACATCCTCACTCACACGTACATATTTCAAGTATCTTTAACATTTTATTTTACTATAATAACTAATAAGTATAAAGTTCTATGTTAATAATGTATAAATGTAATAACATATATTGATATACGTAGCTTTATTTATCTATAATTTTTTATTTATACATTTTTTTTGTTTTTGTTTTTTATTTGATGATATTATAATACAGGCACAATTACATATAACAATACATAAAGATATATAATTATTACTATTAAAATGTATACGAACAATTTTCACGTGAACAATAATTGACGTATCTATGTCCAAATCACGTGCGATGTTCTAAAAAATAATTATCGCGTGCACCTCGACTTAACTGCACGTTAAAAATACCGCGCGATAATAATTTCCAATTGATATGCATAGTAATGCAGGTACAGAGGGAAACACACACACATGATAATAAAACATCGATTATTTTCAGTTTTTTCAAAATTGTTAATTTTCGATTTTTAGTTCATTTGTTGTTCACCACCAAGAGAGTGTGTCAACATATTGTCATCAGAGGAAAATTCTCCAGTAACGTCGTTTGAAATGCAAAATGATTTCTCTTCTGAGACTTACTGCAATAATTAAATTAAATGCACATTCAGAAAGACGTGTACTGTTTAAAGTAATATATTCACATTTTTTTTTTTTTTTTTTTGAATGAGAAGACGGTAACCCAAAAACAAAATAATACTTTTGTGTACCATGGTGTTGTCAAGTTGAACATCAGATAATTAAATAATGATATTGTGAATATTGTAGATAAATATCATCTAATAAATGCGCTGTAAATAACCGTTCGTGTGGTGGCATAAACGATGAACGCGCGATAGATTTTTTTTGCAAGGTAAAAATAACGCCCGTGTATTCCCAGCCTGTGTTCAGTCCGATTTCAAGTAAGCTCTGTCGTCATCGCACTAAAACGGACGGGCCATAGATACTTCTCTCTCGTTACTCCAATTCCCGTGTGTTAGGCGTTAGGCTGTATTCGTATTCCGTCCTTGTAGCCGTCGTAGTCGTAGTCGAGATTCGTGCGTGATATGCGTGTGTGTGTATGTGTGTGTGTGTGTGTGTGTGTGTGTGTGTGTGTGTGTGTGTGTGTGTGTGTGTGTGTGTCTGTGTCTGTGTCTGTGTGTGTTGAGTAGTATGCCCCTCACAAGTCACGGCACTCGCGCGTTTCGGCAGTTGCCTGTATCTCGGAACTCAGGTGTATATTTAAAGGACATTTTTCGTATCGATTTAACCGATTCGTCTCTGTGCTGTTTAAACAATAGTGTTTTGTTTATCATTAAATTTCAAACAATACGCGTAGTATGATTTTATTTTCATTTTTAAATCAGTCATTGTTTTTGAAAATGATTCCGAGCTAAACTCAAATAATAATATTTTAGTATCGACCAAAGTCACGTTTTCGAATAAATGAAAAACCTAATGATAAACAATTGATCATGCACCCATATTATATTTTAATTATATCGATTTAATTTATACTATTTTAAAATTTCATACGTATACGATATCCCTGAATGCCGTTTGTTACTTTACGATAAAAAATAATTCCTGTGAAACGAGCTTTTCAGTGTTGCAGTGCATATAATCTTGGACACGTACCTCAATGAGACAAGACAGACAATCAAAATCATCTATTATACGTAACGAAAGATATATACCCTTTGATACAGTAGCGTAATATTAAATAAATATTATGAAACCATGAAGACATAGCCTTTACAAATTGAGGGTGGCAATTGTTATACTAGTTGTAAAATATTGATAGGTGCATTTTTTTATTTTACAAAATGTTGTTGTGATAGGTATACATTTGTTATTAACTTCATTTCATTGAGATATATTTTATGTAATAAATATATTATGGTATGTGACGAATGGGGGGGATAGTGCCCCTCAAGGGTTAGGTTTATTTCATAAAATAGGTTGGGTGCTTAAGCCCCTTTCCAATATTTTCGGGTCGTTTTCATTTATGGATTTTAATATAAAAAGAAGTATTTGAGCAGTAATTCCAACATCAAAGGCATGTAAAAAATTATTTATTGAGTTAATATTTGTGAAACTTGAACCTTAGAGATGAATATGTGTGGCGAATATTTTGGGGAATGAAAATATTAGTTTTTACTAAAAAATATTGCTAATTTACACGCAATGAATTATTTTCGTCAAAATTCTAAATTTAAACGCGTGTAAAAAAAAACTCCCGAAGAACGATTGTTGTTTTTTTTTTTTTTGTTAGTACGGTCAGTTAATGATTAGTGTTAAATTCCGTAAAATGCTGGTTTTAGTACCAAAGTTTCTAAATTTTATAACAAAAACTGAAAACATCTAAAATTAAAAAAAAAGAAAAAAATCTCATCAATGTAAAATCAGTAGAATTTTTTGCTTATCTGAGAATCTAAAATTTTTGTTTCTGTAAGTGCATAGTTCAAAATTTGACTAATCAACTATTTCCGTATAGGATTTCCACTTTATATGTATATGAAAATCATCGGTAAAGCAACACATAAATTCTTTTTAAATATAGATAAAAAAAATTTTGCCAAATTGTTTGTAAAAATATATTTCTGCAGTATTAAGAAATCAAAATGTTAAAGGGCTTTGCATTAAAAAAAAAAAAAAATTATTACCAGGTGTCCGAAAAAGTATTCAACATATCAAACCATAAAAAACGTTGAAAAAATTAATTTGACGAAATATTATAAAACAAAACGATAACCAATATTTTTATAGGCATTTAATCAAACTTTTTCCAATCTTAAATCATTATTATGTTTTTAAATTAACATTCAATAATCAAAAGTTTATACAAAAAACGTTATCAACTATATAAATGGTTGCAATTAAAAAAAATACATTTATTTTTTTATAGAACTCCATTCACCTATCAAGAATCAATCAAAAAACTCTAGTTTGTTATATAATTTGAGTAAAATATAGCGTAACAATTTAGTCGATCTGCATTCGTTCGAATGTAAGTAAATAATTATGTCTGCCAATCAGTCGGTTAATCTTCGTAGTCTTCTGAGGTTCCGTCGGTGACGCGTATATATCCGACAACGCGTCTTTTGGGTCGTACGCGTGTAGATCTTCGATCGGCTCGTGAACAAAAAACTACAACGACGACACACAAGTTGAAAATAAAACATTATAATTATGCCGCACATCACTCTCCCGTCAAGATGCCTGAAAGTTGGATCTGCCTAGAGATACAGTTGTTTATTTCAAAGTACCACGGACGTCCTTCTGCGGGTCAGTTGCGTAAATCCATATTGTGGGCAGCCTGGACAGCCACTTATTAGTCGCGCTAATATGATTGATGGCTGAAAACTCCGTCGGTCACGTTTACGTGACTATACGTACAGTCGTACAGACATTGTAATAGAACCTAAGAGTGTCTAATCGAGATCGCCGACGAAAACTACTAAAGGGGTCCATGTGCGTATCGTGTACATAATAAATATACATGTGTGTGTGTGTGTGTGTGTGTGTGTGTGTGTGTGTGTGTGTGTGTGTGTGTGTGTGTGTGTGTGTGTGTGTGTGTGTGTGTGTTCTTAAAACTACAGGCTGGAAAAATTACTATGAAAAAACTATGAAAAGATTATGAAAAAACTATAAACAAACGAAATAAGTAACGAGTATTGCTGTATAATGATAAAGTACAATAATAAATATACTTGGTAAAATTCACAGAAATACGGAAAATATATTTATAATCAACTTTGCCTGTTTGGCACGAAAAATAAACAAATATTTAATATCAACAATTATAATAATTAAATATTGACAACCTTCGGATCAATTAACAGTAAATAATATCTTTCCCCTATTCTCCCAGTAATAATTACATTCTTTTCACCCATGGTTTCACGTTCAAAATGTTAGGAACTATGTCTCAAATATTTATGTATAATACATAATTTTAATATATTCAATTTAGTTGTATGGTTTTAATTTGTTTACTTAGATATTTTTCCAAATTTTACCATCATTCAAATTATTATGTTTATCGACAATTATTATTTTTTATTACGACTAGTGTTAGGAACAGATAATAACAAAATTATCTAGATAAAGATAAAGATAACAACACTACATTTTATCTAAGGTACAGATAAAAGATAAACATATTTTATCTAGATAAATAAATGATAATTATACAAATTAAAATTAAAATAACTAATTAAAAAAATAGGTATATAATATATATATACGTATATACTGTCATGTGAGCACATGCCTGTATATGTTTATTTTCTTCTTAATTTTTTATGTATATTTATAAGTTATAACCGTATATAGAATATTAATTATTAATAACAATTACTAATCATAAGTACTAAATAGGAATAATTTGATAATTTACAGTATTTTCAAAATAACTTCATATATTTTTAGACCAGGATTGTTTTTTACGTATACAAATTGAGACAACGAGAATAAAAATGAAACGATTTCAAACAAATATAGCTGATTTTCACAAAAAAATGTATCTTTTAAATTTATCTAGATAAGTAAAATTGTTGTATAGATAACTTAAATGTATTTATCTAGATAAGATAAAAGATAAAAGAATAATTATCTAAACAATTTATCAAGATAAGTCCTAACACTGATAACGATTAATAGTTATTTCATAAATACAAATGATATCTCTGGGTAATGCTATATGTATAGTATATACCTTTATAACTTTAATTTTTAAACGTAGCTCCCAAAATGTTGGACGTGAAACCGTGGGTAAAAAAAAATTACTATCTGACCATATTTGGTACAATGATATGATAGACATTTTTTTACACACGCATACACACACTCACAAAATAAAACGGTAACAATCGATCGTGAAGATTTGCATTCATGCCAATAAATTATAAATGAATATGACAGCTATTAGAACTTAAATAATAAGGAAAAATATAAGAATTATACAACGGCCATTTGTAAACGTAAATAAAAAAAATATATAATAAAAAACATAAAAGACGAATTGAGTTTTAGACTAATAAAAAAAAAAATTCTGACGATTAGTGCACATATACGATAATTACCTAATAAAAAAAATTCGATTGGAACACGTACATTTTAATAAAAATACAGTGTAATAAATAATTCACGGGTACGGTACGGTACGGAAAATCGTACGAAGGACGAAGATATATGCTGAGTAGGTTGCCCTTGACACATCAACTTTTCAGTAAAAATTAAGTTTAAATTAACTCACGATAAAAATTATTCATAACATTATTTTAAATATACGGTGTGTGTGTATGTGTGTGTGTGTGTGTGTGTGTGTGTGTGTGTGTGTGTGTGTGTGTGTGTGTGTGTGTGTGTGTGTGTGTGTGTATGTGTGTTTTACAAAAGAGTATCAATTACCTCAATGATAGCAATTAGAAATAATACTCGATTGCGTTATTTCTCTAACATCATTCACCAATCGAGAATCAATCAATGAGTTCTGATTTCATATATGGCGTAAATTTGTATGACGAAAATAACTCTATAGGTAGTTAAAATTTAGTCAAACTGTGGCTGAATGTACCGTTGATGTTCGATGTATCCTTGATCGTGTGTTTGCCGGGCCGTCTCGACAAATCGGCTTTGGGCCGTGTTTTCAGCCATTCTTCGTGGGCCTCGTTATAAAGAATTGATAACTTTTTGGGTAAAAATAGAACTTTGAAAATAAAATTCTTCCTTATACAAATATTAATATATAATTTGATTTATTTTTAACTCGATGTTCGATGAATATATGAAAACATTTTATTTTTATAGATATTATAAGGTATATGTTTTTAATATATTTCAGCAACATTTTACAAGACACTAATATTATAAATATGTATTAAACTTTAAGTATTACAATAATTAAAATATTTATCTTTAATGCCATATGTTATTACAATAGGTATTGAAAACTATTCAGAGTAGAGTTTAATCAATACTCAAAGTACAATCTACATGTGATTTTCGATCTATGGAATTGCTGCATGAAACTTTTAGACAAAGTTAAGGCAGGCAAAAAGGGTCTCGAGAAAAAATATTGAAAAACAATTAAAGCTTTCGCTTCACTCAGAATCTAAAATATGGGTTCTCATTTGATTTTCAAAATTTGATCCCCAAACCTATCCTTTAAGATTGGTTAAAAAAAACAAAAATGAAATTCACCAATAATTTATATATTTTTAAATAATGAAATTTCATAGAAACATTTTACTCACTTCAAGTATTAAATTTATATGATTGAATCGCTGTAATACAACTGCTCCATCGCCTTGTATAATATACTAATAAGTGTATAAGTATAACGTGTATTATTAATTATACATTCTTAAAGTAAATTCAATGTGAAAATCTAGTCGATCTGCAACTTTCTGAATGTACCGTTCATGTCCAATTCGTCGGCGTTCGCCTGTCTGCCGAGCCGCTTCGACAAATCAGCTTTGGGCCGTGTTTCCAGCCATTCTTTGTTAGCCTCGTAGAGCTTCAGCATGCTCTCTGCGAAAATATTGAAAAAAATATAAATGCGTTTACTTAGAATTGTAAAAGTTGTCGTCTTCGGACAAACAAAACACATAACATCCCCGTCACGACGTCGTCGAGTGTGCGCGGCTCTTGACCGATGATATTTCACCGGCGTGCATAAGACATTTAATCAGAGGTTTAGATACATTTATCTATTTGATTCGTGTATAAAACACGATAAAACTATGAAGGTATCGTCCGTTGACATGATGAAATACGAGAGGGGTTAAAAAACCGCACGGTATTCGCGCTCCTTATTGACCACGTGAATCATCGTCGTCGCATGCGCACTACTCTCGTCGACTCGTGTTTGGTCAGCCTACACATCGGTGGTCACCTTCGTACTCTTTTAAGGTTCCGCTGGTTCCGCCGTACGCGTCCGGCAATATGTCTTTTGGAAAGTACTTTTGCAGGTCTGCGACTGAATCGTGAACGACAAACTATAACGACAACATACAAGTAGAAAACAAAACATTAGACGTATGTTGCAAACCATACACATCGTGATATTTCAAGTTTGAATAAGGTACCGAATATCATTTCAAAGTATCTCGAACGTCTCGTTTCCGGTCTGTTGAGTCATGTAACGTGATTTTCGAATAAAACGCACATATATTATATAACAACAGTGGCGTAGCAAAGTTATGGCGAACTGTGCTTAGGTTGGGCGAATCGTCCAGGGGCGCGAATCGTGAAGGGGCGCATACCCACTGTGCACTGGATGTTTCAACACATCCCAGCAACAAGCATTTTATGTTATACAATCAACGTAACTTTGTGATATGTATACAATGTATTAGTTCTGTTTAAATAAAACAATCATTTAAGATTTATCTCGGGGATGTTATAGATGGTATGGACCTATAATATTATAAATTATACATCGCATGGTTGTTATATTATTGTGTTCAATTACAACATTGCATTGTTTCACTTGAAACGTACCAGAAACAAAATATGGTTGTTTCAGTTAACACGGCTACGGCGGATAGGAGTATGGTCTTCCGCGGAGGGCCGGTCAATGAAAGAAAAACGTTAAATAACGAAGTCGTTTATTTTGTTACGTTGGCCGTCACGCAACAACACCAAATACACAACAGACACAAAAAAAAAATATAGAAAAATATAAAGGTAAGTTGGTGTACGGAGAAGCAAGTGCAGAGACGCAGACTGCTGAGTAGGCTTCGTGACGGCCGGAGAACGATAGATAGACCGGACTCGGTCGGTACTCGATCGGTGCGATTTTTCTTCCCGTCCCACCCTGTGCCTTTGCGGCGTGGTGGGAGAGTCGACAGTGTCGTATCGCCGTTTCCCGTGTTGGTGGTTGACTAGGTGTAGACTGGTCGCTGTGGTGCCTGTACTTCGTACTGGCTGCCATTGCGTACCGTGTCATACTCCCCCGCCAAACCACCACACGGGTTACTTGTACCGTTGTCGGTTTTTTTTTTTTTTTCTCTTTTTTTTTTTTTTGAAGCGATAGGGTTGGCTTGCGCTATCTCTTGCTGACGCTTGAGGTAGGCTCGCCTTCCCATACACTTTTAGTGTTGGGTTGGGGACCCGATCGGAGTAGCGAACGTATTGTCGTCGAACGCTACATCCGATACCTCCTCCAGTGATGGACCTGGCGTGGATAGCCAGGTGTCCTCGGAGCTGGTCTCCGTGGCCACCGCTTGGCTTATCCCCGCCTGGCTAGTGGACGGTCCCGACTCCTCGGGACTTTGTCCCTCGGTCGCCGGTGGGTCCACCTCCATCGCCACCGGTGGTGTTGGTTGGGGCGGTGGTGTGCTGGCGGTCTCTGGTTCGGAAACTGGCGTGGGTTGCTTGGTTAGCCGGTATTGTTGGCTCACCAAACGTTCCCTGGCCAGTTTCTTCTCCTTCAACTTGAGGAACTTTCTTTTGTTCCTCGCCTGCTGCGCCTCCGTCCTTACCCTTACCGCCGGTGTGGAGTGTACTCCTGACGGCCCGGGTACCGGGGATGGTTCCCTGGGCGTCACGGTTTCGGGCCTCCTCACCGTCGCGGTTGCTGTTGGTGGTGGCGGGCGTTGTTGTGGCCGGCGCTGATGCGAGATGTGGCTCGAGCTTGTTGTAGTCGGTTGTAGTTGCAGCCTGGTGTTGGCGACGGTTGTCGGAGGTTGCAACCTCCGTTGAATGTCCGCCGTCCGATCCGCCCAGCCCCGGTTGTATATTGCTGCCCGCACCGGATCCTGGAGTAGTTGGCGAATGGGCATTCTGGCGACCTGGGCAGCTGTGCGCGGCGCATCCTGGTCGCCGGATACCAGTCCCAGCCGGGTGATGAGGTCCGCCACTCGCCGCCACCTCAACGCTTGTTCGTCGGCGCTGATATCCATTTGGGTTTGCTGTTATTACAGAAAGAAAGGGGACAGAATAAAAAAATTATTTACTTCTGCCCTGTCGGTGCGCGTTTTAGGCAGGACACATGTATTTTCCGCGACGGTAGTTGGTCGGTAAGGAATACACCTTTTCCGACCTGTTTCGCTAGTTTTACCGGTCCCCACCATTTTGGTGCGAACCCGGCATGGAAATGTTCATGTGCTTTCGATAGATGGTGAGCTTTGTAGTATACTACGTCACCCTTGCAGAACTTGGCCGGTTTCCCGATGTTCGCGCTCGGCTTCACCACCCTCTTTTTACCTAATATACGCTTTTCCCGCACTACCCTCTCTTCTAGTGATTTCCCGATATGTACTGGTGTCGATTTTGACAGCGTCCAATCTCCGGGTCTCTTGCATTCTCTGCCGAGGACAAGGACCGCGGGTGGGTAGCATGTCTGTTCGTTGCACCTGTTCCGTATCGAAAATAGAATTGCGGGTAGCTTTGTGTCCCAAGATCTATGTTTGCCATCGACGAGCTGTGCGCGCAAGCCTTTTTTAAGATCCTGATTACGGCGTTCGACTGGGTTGGCTCTCGGATGGTAAATCGGAGTTGTCCAACCCTGTGTTCCCCAGCGTTCTAACGCGCTTAACATTTCGTTTGACACGAACTGGGGACCGTTGTCACTGAGACACACGCGGGGATAACCAAAACGTGAAAAGAACTCTCGTTCTAACGTTTCGATTATTGTTTTAGATGTTGCTGTTCCTAGGGGGTAAGCCTCGGTCCACCTACTAAAACAGTCAGTTGCTACCAGTATGTACGATTTTCCCTTACCGGAACGTGGGTATGGTCCCATCAGATCGACACTGATAACTTCCCATGGTTGTCGGGGGGTTCTAGGTTGCATTGGGTCGGTGGGGCGCGAGTTGAGTGGTTTCGTGCACGCGCACACGTGGCACGCACCGACATATAACCTTACGTCGTTCTTTTGACCTTCCCAATAATACCGTTGTCGAACCGCCCGATACGTCTCTTTCCAACCTGGGTGATTGGATAGGACGTGATCGTGACACCTCCAAATTACATGTTGTGCTTTGGACTTGGGTATCACGATGGGTGTGTGGGGGCCTGCGTTGACGTGTAAGAGACCATCGAGAAAAACATATGCGTTAGTTCCCGATTTTGTGCTCCTAGTGTTCCGCGCTGGACCGTCCCACTTGTGACCGGCGATTAAGTCGCGGATCGTGGCGTCTTCGGACTGCCATTTTCCGAGCGTTGTCGCGGTGAGAGGTGTGTCGACATTGTCGCGGTGGTCTAACATAGAGAAGATTTGGTCGGGCTGGGGGTCAATATTGATCGTCGGCGTTATGGGTGCCCCTACCAATTTTTCCTCAAGCCGTTCCTCGTCTACTGGTGTGCCCGGTGCTGGGTCACGGGATAGCAAATCCGGTGCTTCGTTTTGTATTCCCGGGACATGCACCGTACTAAAATCTAAATTAGCTAGTTGTAGTGACCAACGTGTTAATTTTGAATTTTTGTCTTTGGCCCTATGTAACCACGTTAGTGCTGAGTTGTCGGTTAGGAGTTCGAAATGTCGGGTCTCTAGGTATGGACGGAATTTGTCTGTTGCCCAAATTACTGCTAGACACTCGCGTTCAACAGCGGCGTACCTTGTTTGTGTCTCGCTAAACTTTTTGCTCGCGTAGGACACTATGCGTCTTTCCTCCGGTCTGTCACCCCGTTGGAATAGTACCGCACCAGCTCCTATCTCGCTTGCATCGGTTTGCAGACAAAACGGTTTGCTATAATCGGGTGGAGACAATTTTGGTGACGTGACTAGCGCGTTTTTTATTGATTCAAACGCGCGTTGTTCGACATCTGTCCATTTCCACCTGACCCCCTGTTTCAGTAAATTCGTTAAGGGTGCTATGGTGTCCGCGTAGTTATCTACAAACTGGTTGTACCAGTTACAGACTCCCAAAAATTTACGTACATCCTTAACTTTACGTGGAACCGGAAAATTGTCGATGCAGACTAATTTTTCCGGTTGTTTTTGAATGCCTTCCGAGTCTACAATGTGCCCCAAAAATGAAATTTCGCGAAGTCCGATTTTACATTTTTTTGTGTTGCACGTCAGTCCGAATCTCTTGAGACGCTCGAGAACTTTGTCTAAGTGGGCCTGGTGCTCGTACTCGTTTTTTGAAAATACTACTATATCATCAAGGTAAACTTGTACGAACTCATCCTGGTACCCCCTCATGACTTCGTTCATGAGTCTCACGAAAGTCATAGGACTGTTTTTGAGACCGAAAGGGAGGACTCGGAACTGAAATAGACCTCTACGTGTTCGGAAAGCCGTATATTTTCGCGCATTTTTGTGTAACGGTACTTGCCAGTACCCTGACCTCAAATCGAGAATGCTGAAAATTTTTGCGCCCCGCATCTGCCTAATCATTTTATTAAGATCTGGCATCGGGTATGCGTCGGACTCCGTCACGTCGTTAAGCCGCCTGTAGTCGACACATAGACGAAATGATCCGTCTTTTTTCTTTGCCAATACTACTGGTGCGGCCCACGGTGAGGTGCTGGGTTCTACGAGCCCCTGAATTTCCATATCGCGCACCATGTCGTCGATAGCAGTTTGTTTCTGCTGTGGGTACGGGTATGGTTTGAGCGCGATAGGGGATGGGTCTTTTAACGAAATTTCGTGCTCAATTAATTTGGTACGTCCTACTTTGTCGGTAAACACTACCGCGTATTTATTTAATACCTCGGTGAGTTTCGCGCGCGTTTCGGTGTCGTTTCCAAATTCTAATTGTGACAAGTCTGGACTAGTGGTGGGTGGTTGGGACTTCCCTTTCCAGCATGTCGACGTACGGATTTGTCTACCCATGTGAATTGTGCATGCAGCGTAATCCCAGGAAACTTCATTGTTAACAAGAAAGTCGTGTCCTAGTAACGCATCGCAATACAAATTGTCTAGGATGGTTGCTTCGAATTTTATGTCGAGCGCGCCTATTCTAGCTTCGAAGGTGGAGGTGCCACTGGTTGTCGCAGTGTGACCGTCCGCCATCCGGACTGTGTTGGTGGGTCCGTGAGGGGGTGTTTTGCCATATTTACGGGCTACTGTCGGGTTTACGTACGACTTTTGCGCTTGAGAATCTAATAGGGCTGTTACGAAGCCTGACGGAAATTCGAGTTCAACCGCGGGGGTCGGAATTTTGTCTGGGCGTGTTCGTGTACCATTATTAGTCGTATTGCAATCGGTCGAGCGGGGCAATTGGTTCTGAACCGCGACTGGGCTGGTTTGGTCATCGGTGATAACCGCTATGACCACACTGTCCCTGTCGATTGCCTCTGTGCTCACCTGATGCTCTACGTGCGCAGACTGACCTAATGCGGGGATATGCGCGGTGGGTGCGCTTGCGTCCCCGTCACCTATGCAGGTGAACACTCGTGTCTCTGTTGCCTTTGTCCCTACACCTGTGGCTGCCCCATGAGCCGGTTGATGTTGAACACACGTGTTACCGGTGAGATGAGTGTGTTCGGTGGTGGGGTGGTGTAGGTTGGGGGTCTGTGAACGAGTGCCGATTGGTGATGTGACGGAAAAAGTGTTCGTAGTTGGTTGTTCGTTGCGTCGAACTTCCGACCTACGCGCGTGTCGATTGCGTTTTTTCCCGTCTGTACTACCGACTGTAGTTGGCGGTGGGTGGGGGGGTGATGTTGAGTCGATGAGGGGGACTAGTCCTCGTCGACTCCCCCGCCGTTTCCCGACGTGGATGGCCTATGTGGGCACTTACTGTGCCAATGAAGCTCCCCACAATATTTGCACGGCCCCGGTGGCTGGTCATTAGATGATTTGCCAAAAAATTTTTTTTTCACCGGGTTGGCTGTACGTGGGGTGTTCGACCCTCTATTGGGTGTCCATTGTTTTGGGGGTGGGTCGGTGTTGTCCGTAACTGGGTCTAAAACGCCTGCGATGCGTCGTAGCTCGCTGAACGTTTGCGGCCGGTGTAGTCGGATATGCGTACGGAACGCGTCGCGTGTTAGTCCCGCGATAATACCTACCAAGTCCGATTCGGATAGGCCGGTATTTACGCGGCGCGCTAGCTGGTTTTTAATCAGCACGAATTCCGTTAGCGATTGTTTGGGCAATTGGCGTGTTGCCACGATGTCGGCGCGCAATTGAGATTGAATTTCGGAATTATTGAAATTTTCTAAAAATTCAACCCTAAATTCTTCCCAGGATAGGTCGAGCGTCTTGATAGATGTATACCATGTGCTCGCCGTTCCTTTTAATTGTGGTTCGACCGCCCTGCACCAACCCGATGGATGTATACGTGCTTGCACAAGTATTGACTCGGTATTATCTAAATACCTGACGGGGTCTTCAGCCCTTGTTCCTGTGAACTCGGGTAATGAAGACCTTGCTGCGCGCAAGTCGTCGTATGGTATTAGCACCGATCGTTCTAGTGTGCGTGCATCGTACGGGACGTAGCGTGACGTGTTTATTGCGGGACCCGTGTAGTCGTTGAGCACATCGCGCGTGAAAACCGGTCGGTTGTCCGCGGCGGTAGTGTGGCTGGGGCCCGGTTGGGCGCCGTCGGTGTTGCACTCATATGACCTGCCCGACTGGTAACCCTCGTGTGTACGAGCTGTTACTTGTACGGGTGACGGGTGATTGTAAAACCGCGAAGCTGTATCGTTACTTGGCTGCTGTGCGTGTGCCGAACGTGCTTCCGTTAGGAAACTCGTCATGCTCGCTTCCAGTGCCATTAACCGTGCCTCGAACGATTGTGTGTCGTTCGTTTGCGGCAACGTTTGTCTTAACTTTACTAGCTGTTCCGCTGCGGTTTTAAAGATATCGGGGTCAAGTGTGTGAACGGACTCCCCCTGGGTGGTCGATCGGAGAGCGCTCTGTCCGTTTTGGCCGTCCGTAAGTGTTTGCTGTCCAGTCAGGTCTGCAAGAACTCCCTCGGACGGCCGCACGTTGGGCCGGCGTGTTTCCGTATCTACCAGTGTGGACGTCGCGTATAATCTGTCCCCCGCACTGTCAGTTAATCCTGTGATTAATGACTGTGTGGGGTAGAAACGCACGTCTTCCGGGTTTTGTCCGTTTTCCCGAAGGTGTTCCTCTAGCCTTATAATCAAGTCCGCCTTGGTTCCGGATATACTGATACCGCGGACCGTACACTCGCTACGTAACTCTACCGACGTCAACTGCTGTAACGTTTTACCACTCATATTGTATAAATAATTCAGACAATTATTTTACAAATGTGGTTGTTAAACTGTTGAGCGGTGCGATAGCTTGTGTTTAGCGTGTGATATATGGGCTTAGAAGAAGAAAAAAAAACGATGTTTTTGGGTACGCGAGTTGTCGCGTGATGGTTACGGAACCGACTGTGATTATCGTGTTCACGTAGACAACGGTCAGCTGTTGGCGGCGCGGACGGTGTGTTCCTAATTTAGCGATCTAGGTCACGGTCTCGGCGGCGATAGCTGACGGCGCGGCGGCGATAGCTGACGGCGCGGCGGCGGCAGCGGCGGCTGTGACCGGTTTTACAGCAAAGGCCTGCGCGCTGCGATGTTATCGGCAGTATTGCCACGGGACGAAAGGTAATCGTTGGGCGGGGTGGCGGTACGTTATGTAACTACTTCCCACAGCCGTATCACGGTTATACTCGGTTGCGCGGAATTCCCCTTGCGTACCAGAATATTACTAACTTAATTCTAACTTGGGAATCCTAGCTAACCGGCAAACACACTCCTGGTTAAATATACTAATACTATGTAATATGAGCAAATAATCCGAGGTATGTGTCAGCGTGAAAACTCTTACCTTTACGTTGACTTTTTGAGGTGATCCTCTGACGGGGAGCCAATTTAACACGGCTACGGCGGATAGGAGTATGGTCTTCCGCGGAGGGCCGGTCAATGAAAGAAAAACGTTAAATAACGAAGTCGTTTATTTTGTTACGTTGGCCGTCACGCAACAACACCAAATACACAACAGACACAAAAAAAAAATATAGAAAAATATAAAGGTAAGTTGGTGTACGGAGAAGCAAGTGCAGAGACGCAGACTGCTGAGTAGGCTTCGTGACGGCCGGAGAACGATAGATAGACCGGACTCGGTCGGTACTCGATCGGTGCGATTTTTCTTCCCGTCCCACCCTGTGCCTTTGCGGCGTGGTGGGAGAGTCGACAGTGTCGTATCGCCGTTTCCCGTGTTGGTGGTTGACTAGGTGTAGACTGGTCGCTGTGGTGCCTGTACTTCGTACTGGCTGCCATTGCGTACCGTGTCACAGTTTTCCCGGAGATGTATGACGTCATATGACAATTTAGACCTATAATATATTATATAATATTATAAATCATACGTCGCATGGTTGTTATATTTGTATTTGATAAAAATACACGCTCGGTTTTACCCATAAGAAAATATTATTATCTCTCTAGTCCCCGCAAGTCGCAACCACTCCCGTATCGATTACTATCATCCCGCGACTCGTGGTGAACTGGTTATTATCGAGTGTTGAGTGTTGATCACAAATTGACTATTTGACTACGACTGTTCAGTGCAAATAGTGCAATAGCGTATTAGCGTATTTAATTTTTTATTATTTAATTAAGCCTAATAAAAATATTTGTTTTATTTGTTGAATATATTTTTAAATATTTACTATTCCTCAACCAATATTGTAAGTTGATGTCTGCAATCAAAAAATTAAGTTACCTATCTAATTTAGTTGAATTATTATTTATGAAAGAAATTAAAAAAATAACGAAAAGATAATTAAGTGCATAAAAAATTATGCAAATAAATGCATATATTTTGGGCAAGAGTATATTTTTGCATATAATTTAAAAAAATAAGAGCATATCAAGTGCATATTTAAACGTTTTTAGATGCATAAATGCATACTATTTTAGGTTTTTTGAGTGCATACGAATCCGGACTCTAGTGATAATAGTACGCGTCGTCGTATCAAGAACCGTTTAAGAACTCGAGTTTTCGCTGTGATTCCCAACTCGAGTAGGTGGCTAGGTAGGTTAAGGCGTTAGTAGAAACTAATACTAATCGTTGCAATGCGATGCACACCGGTTTCGATACCGGGCGGCGGTTACTTAATTTCTGCCTCTTTTTTTGCTTTTTTCTGTGCAGAGGTTTCAATGTGACGTTTAAAATACGTTTAAAAGATAACACCGATTAAATGTTTTTGAGAAACATTAAATTGCTGTTGCTGGTATGTAAGAATTAAACAGATCTAAAATGTTGATAATTAGATCGCAATCGCCGGACATTAGCAGTACCTGGGACAGCCTATAAACGTAAAATCAACATGAAAATTGATGTTCCAATGTTATATGAAACATACCTTGTATGTTTATAGTACATACTATTGCACAGTGGGTAATTATATGTTTCGAAGTAGGTATTTTTATTTTAATAGCTCGATAATAATTATCGTATAGCCGGTTTATTGGCAACATCACGTAGAAAATGATAACGATACGTCATACTATTATGATCCTTGTGGACGATGGCATAAATACTAATAACGATTTCCAATTGCAATTACTTTTTTCTCGGCCCTCCGCTTTGTCGTAATACGCTTGCGCAAAAGTTATGCCATTCCGAATGATAAATAATTATAATTTCATAATATAATACAATAGTATAAATTGTACTATTGATGAATTAATTTTTAACGTAATAAACTATGGTTATATCAGGATAACTTCTACGCTATTTTTTTAATACTTTTTTATTTGTATATAGTGTACCATTTATTGTACACTCAGAACACTCGAATAATTAAAAATGACAATGTATAATAATAATAATTATAAATATAATATCTAACCGTAAATAATATGTTTCTGTAAGAGATTTTCGTGTGGCATCCTAGTAATGTTTTGGTACAAGTCGAAAAACGTAATTTTATTTTAAATAGGTGATTTTTTCAATGACATTTTAAAGCATATTCTGACAGGTTAAAAAAAAACCCATCAAATTTTTTAATCGGAAAAATGGCGCCTTTTTCGAAGTTTGCCAGGGGCGCTAATGAGACTGCCTTCGCCACCGTATAACAAAGTCAAACACCCCTGTTCTCCGTTATCTTGGTACAAAAGTGGATTATTCTATTAGTACTGAGCGTAACAACAGTAAAGTCGGACTACAACGAATTATTAATCACGGAACCGTACTGACGCGTCTGTCTGAACGAAGAAAGAGTGTCCCACAAAGATAGGACACGGTTACTTCGAAACCACGTGCAAAAATCTCGCCATGTCTTCGAGACGAAACACCAGCTGTAGAAGTATACAAGCACCAGCAGCGTCTACAGGGCGAATTAGCGCGCGTAACTAACCACGGACGATGCACGTTTTCGCGCCAGAATAATGTGGTCCGTCACTGCTAAACGATGATCCGATTAAAGAAATATTTGGAAATCCTAAAGGGTAAGAGACACTTCACAAGCTATAAACGATTTAAATCAAAAGCACAAACTATAATCCCAAGATTTGAAAAAAAAAACCGTTATTCCATTAATATACAGTATTATGTAAGACACACATTTTATACTTCCGACACGTATGTTTGTTCGTTATACGCGTACGACACAAAGTAATGCTCTCGTGACGATACCCACCCGAATCGTTGACCGTTTTTTTTTAATTATTCGAAGGACTCGTGCACTAAGAAAGTTCTCTGTAGGTTTTACATTCGACGTGCAGTGTTTTACAGGTACTTACTCTTTTTTTCAATTTAGACGGCATGAACATTTTGACGAAAGTGAGTAAGCCGTCAACGTAGTGGGGCGGGTTCACGATGTGCATGCTCTTCACTCGCAGCGGGAACGCGTTCTGTAATATCAAACGTAAGCCATCGTATTGTTAATAATACGCGTGCGGATCACCGTAGAAGAGCACTCAGAAAATACATATATACTTTTACAACCTCTGTGACGATTACGTCACGCGTGAATATTTTCGATGTAAAATCGTCGTTCGAGTGTCTGTGTAACGGTGTACGGCTACGTACAGCCTAAACCCGCACCGATGCGCCGAATACGCATTGCCGTAAAAATTCAACGGTGCTAAAGAATTGGCGCCCGAAGACAGGAATAGGACGTTCTCGGAAAATCCTCGAAGCCATTCGTTTTCGTAGTTTTCACGGGTGTTATTATTTCTAGCCAACGGTACATTTATTCCGGAATATATATATATATATATAAAAAAAAATGTTTGTAAAGCACAGACGTTTTTACGTTTCGAAGAAGCCCGTTTTTGTTATGATAATCATATCATTCTACGTCGATATAAATCCCGAGTCGAGAAAGGAAAACTGCATACGTTTATAAAAGCTACAATAATTAAAACGAATACGTCTGTAGTGCACGATCAGACGTTTTCCAAACTAACCTAGCTGGCAGATGAAAATTATCCGAAAAATTAAACAATACCCACACGCGAAACGCATGAATACAAAGCAGACGTGCGCATTTATGTGTGTTTAAATGTGTACAATATAATATTGTATAGGTACTCACCAACCATATCGAGATTAATCGTTTAGTTAACTTTGGCGTGAAGACCAACAGTGACGAAAACTTGAGGTGTTCCAAATCGTACAGGAAATCGTTGCCGTACATGGGTTCAACCTTCAGCAGTGCGTCTAGGATGGAGACAGATATATTGGCGACCGTCATACCATCGACTTTGGTGTCATCGTTGAATTGCCTGGTTTTGACGCAGACGATTCGATGGCCCTCGGGCGTCAGTTTCGGAAAACAGTACACAAAACTGTAATGGATTCCGTAATCATAATGTGAGCAGTGAGCGATATTACGTACAATTACAATTGATTGGTATGACGTATAAAACCACGGTTGAAAAGGTGACGAAATTCTCAAATTAAATAGAAATTATGTTTTTGTTGTAGTGAGTTCCGCGTGATGATCTTGAAAACTAAATTTCTAACCATCACGTACATAAACTTTCATGACTTACGCATTAGTCATTTTAAAAACATTGCAATACTTTTTCATGTTAGTGAAACATAGTATGTACGTTTTAATATTGTGAATTCGTTTTAAATTTTGAATAAAGATTAATAGTTTTTCGATATACGTTAAGGAAAAATCGTATTTTAATTTTGAAACAAACATACAGAGGGAGTTATGTCGTTTCCAGTGAAATTTCTCGTATACACTAAAACCTTCTAACCCCTTTGCAGTCTGCACAAATGTACACCATTGTACGATTTTATTTTTTATCTGTTTAATCTGATTTATACTCAAAGACACATTTTTAGGGAACAGTAGAGTGTTGGAGCCACTCGAGTCTAAGGGATTAAGGATGCTTTTGCTCCCACCTCCCAGTTTCTACAAAACGTTTTCTAAAGTAATTTCAATGTTTTCATATTCAGTGAGTGATAACGCATTCAAGTTTCACCTTAGTCACAAAATTGTATCCTAACTTGTGTTTCTAAGTGCGGTATATGACCAATAACTCTGTTATTTATTATTATTTATTATTTAAATTTAACACCCCAAAATGATATTAAATGATATTAAATTATATGATATTAAATGAATATAATAATGTCATCCGTATGATTTAGCTCAAATATACAATTAAGTCAATACTCAAAACATTTAAATGGAAATCAAAATAAAATAATAGTCGCATAAACGCGCACTCGACCGGAGAAGGAAGAAAATAAGTGGAATGGTCGGTGTGGTTAACACAATTGTGTTAACAGTTAACTGTTCGAACGATTTCTGTTTTTTTTCCTAAATTAAATAATTATTTGGTGTGTGTGTTCAAATAATAATTACGATATTTAAACCTATTTTCGAACGGTATTATTATTGTTTTTTACTTTTCAGTCGTAATAATTTGTCAGATAATTCGAGGGTTAATCTCGGTTGTGAGATTAAACAGAGTAAAAGGAAATAACCTTTTTAAAAAAGTATCAAGACGTGTCGTATTCACATCTCACTCAGTCCTCGTTATCGTGGACAGTCGAGAGGTAATACGTAATTCTAGTTTAGGTTAAAGATTTCTCACTCCGAACATCCAGTGCTCGTTATCGCGGCCAGTTGTCTCGGGAG
The DNA here is from genome assembly GCA_027580255.1 of Therioaphis trifolii. Classification (NCBI taxonomy): domain Eukaryota; kingdom Metazoa; phylum Arthropoda; class Insecta; order Hemiptera; family Aphididae; genus Therioaphis; species Therioaphis trifolii. The sequence continues at coordinate 42,907,519 of CM050408.1, read as the reverse complement.
TAAAAAGACTCTGGAGTGATAAAGAATAAATCCCGAGATACCTATTTCGAATTGTCTTAAAAAGTGATCGTAATCGAGGTCATTTAAGTGAAGTCTCGAACAGTCGTTTTCCAACAGGTGTCTTCACTTCCTTGTTGAACGGTCTGAGAAATGAAAACCGAAAAATATCTGTCGTATTCGTCAAGTTTTTACGCGGCGTATATGGCATAAGGAAAACGCAATAAATAAACATTGAATAATGAACGGCAAACGATGAAAATATACTATGCAAAATCGAAAAAAAATAAAAATAAGATGTGCATATTTTAATGGTAGCGGTAGGCGTGACCGTATATTTATAAAATTGCATGCGTATTTTCACGTTTAATGATTCACTTTTATTGAAAAAAAAAGGAAGTTATCCTTGGGAATTATAACATACTGACTTATAATCGCGGATTATCTACGTATATGATTTTTCGCATTTGTTTTAAACATGATATTTAACGATTCGAATGTAGAATTATGTTTCGAAAAATAATTGGGACCAGCACTTCCCATTGATTATTTAATTGATAATGATACCATCACCGAGAACACTCTATATTCCAGGGGTTGTCAACCTGTGCGTCACAGCGCCCAGGATAGTCGGCAGTTATTATCAAGGGAAGTCGCGTCCGCAGTAGAATATGAAAATAGGACAAAAATCATATTTCTGAAATTATTTTTTACGTAACGCTAATTAAAATGAAACTTAAAGCGCTAATATTATTGCATTTTTATAATGCTATTAGATAAGGGCAATTTATTTTATCATTATCATTATTCGTATGAGAATAGTTAAAATTGTTTAAGAAAATCGAAAAATCCGTGGACCCTAAAAGATTGAAAACCCCTGGACTTTATTCTATAGAGTAATTAAAATAATGGCCAACCCAAATTGCGAATTTTCTCTCAGCTGTTCCATTGTGACAGGCGTAAATATTTCTTGAAACTCTGCTCGCATAACGAAATATGTTTCGATAACTTTTTGCGATCTTTGCAAATCGTACTTGCATCCGATTATGAAATGCGATAGCCATGATCTGTCTGTAAACAATCAGAAGTGCACTGTTATTATAGCCATAATGTCTCGGACAACGCGTTAAACAATATAATTATTAACAGATTTGCAAATCCAAGTTGATTTATAATTGAAGCGTTGGAAAATATTTTCACAATAATATATTATAATAATAATAATTCGCACAATTTTCTTTCGATGCTTAATAATTATACTATGGATTTATTTAGATTAGGGTTTTAGACATCGGATATCGTGGAAAACACAACATTGACATTTGATGAATTTTTTCATAAAACCTGGTTTTTTTTTCAAATTAAATTCTTTTTTGCCTTTTGTTTTCGATTTTGAGCCCAAGAAAGTTTTTTGGAATCATTTTCTAGAAATTAACTGTAGGTAAATCTATTGAAGAAAATGTCCGAACATTTTTTAAAATATGCATTTTATAATTGACTTAAAAAGTTTTCCAACTATCCGATTCTTTTGAATAATTATAAACATTTTTATTCAATTTTAAAACTTAAGTCTACAAATATTGTAGGAAAAAATGTTAACTTTAAGGTAGGTAATATAATTACTATAATTAATCCGTAATGTAGGTAGGTCTAACCTTTATAGATTATTTAAATGGCGAATGGTATAAACTCTTTGTGCGTTTCGTCAAAAAAAAAAAAATAAAAACTTGTGTTTCCTATTTGAAATAGAAAATGCCTGTTTATTATTATCTTTGCATTTTTAATCAGTCATAGTGCCTATTGCTCATATACGCGCGATGTGTGTGTGTTCTCGTGTACGCGGGTTCAGAGTTAAATACGGCATACGTGTTCGACGACGAAGTAATCGAAACATTTCTTAGGTATCAAAAAACGAAAGAGTTTATTTGATTTAAAAGCAAAAAAATCATTTCAATTCTTTTGATCGGTGTCACTGTAATGAATGTATACAAAATTATTGTATTGTAAGAAATGATTTTCAAGTATAACTACGCTTGGACGCGCGCGTGATATATTACGCTAACACTAAATCGGTACCGTAGTCATATTTCGGAATCGGTGTGAACAAAACGAGTAATGACAAATGAATTCGATTTCATTGGGTTCCGAAAAAAAGCCGGCCATATCGTCACCTCCGCGTACTCTTGACGCGTGTTTATATTTCCACGAGACTGTAATAAACACAGTCGTTCGACTCACCGGTAACGTCGGGCAAGTGCGGTTGTCTGGACAACCATTCGATCAGCCGCGTCACGTGCTCGTCCAGTTCTTCCTCCGGTCGCCACGCGTCGTCTTTCTTGATGAATTCCAGCTGCGCCTCTGTCGGCGGTTGCAGAAACATTTTGTCGAAACCGATCGCGCGGACGGACGGTGTCGTATTTTATTATGCGCACCCGGACGACGAGTTACACACGCTTTTAACGGCGAGAGCACGCTGTCGTGTCGTCGGTGTTGTTTCGTTTCTGACGATATCTGACGTCCGCGATTCGGTAGACGACGCGGCGATACGCTCTTCACAAGCGAGTCGCTATGCCCATCACTTTCAGTCGACGGTGGGGACTGAACGCGAATTTCGGCGTTCGTACGCGTTAAAGTCTCCCCACGTTATAATACTATATGTATATTTATAATATGTTCGTGTATATGAAATAACATGGTGTCTCGCACCGTTATTTTAGGATTAGATATCAGAATTAGATCATACGACATCCCTATCTACGAAAAAATTTACCGATATTACTCTTGATTTGTGGCAGTTTTTCTAATCGCTTAACGAAACAATTGACAATAGAGAAAAATGCATCTGCAAACTGCAAAGTACCAACTAGACGACATTTCTGACTTATAGAGGTGCTGAATGAAACCTTTAAACCATGATTATTAACAAAAAAAAAAAAATTATCGCATACATACGAAAAAACACTTCTTTGCAAAACCAATACATATACGTTGTTCGTCTCAGGATCTAAGTGAGTCATTATTTTTTTTCTTAACATTTATTTTCAATATCGACGGATCGAAAAGTACATATTATTATACTTAATAACGATATTGAATGTGAAAATTTAGTTGATCGTCAACTTTTTAAACGTAAGTAAGTATATTATCATGGCCGGATTAAGTTGGGGGTCTAGCAGGGGTGGCAGCCCCGGGGCCCCTCTCACGTACTTAAATAATAGGGCCCCATAAAATTTTGAGTTGACACTAAAAATTTTGTGATTACATAACAATTTTGTTAGAATACAAGATGCTTTGTCAACCTTCTTTTGATTCAAACAACATACTTGAATTATTTGATTTTTTAAAATCAGTCGCAGAGGAAGTATTCCCTTGTATATTTAAATTTTTGAAAATAAATTTGACGATTCCAGTTGCTAATATTGTTCGGCTGAGAGAGCCTTCTCGAAATTGATTAGAGCAAAAAACAATTATAGGACTACTCCAACCCAAGAAAACTTAGACATACAAATGGTATTTTATTCTGAAAATGATCTATTAAAATAACTTGATTTAAATCAAATGCTAAGATATTTAGCTTCTGATAAAACAAGAAAAAAAAGATTGTTTGAGAACATATGTATCGTTTTATGTTATTTATTTATAATTCACAATTTTATTAACTATGAAAAATTGTATTTTAAATCATGTATGTTAAATCAAACACTGTTATTGACTTTGTTATTCTATTGACTTCTACGTTTTACTCAAGTCACGATTGGTATTTTCCTACAATTAGTAGTTTTGTAGATATTATGTAGAAAAAATATTGTAAATCTTTATTTATTTAATTATTTTAAAATAAAATGTATGAAATAGTTAGAAAATATATTTGTTAGTAAGTGACACGAGCGGCTCAGTAAAGTGTCTTAATACGTTTTGTTAAAAGGGCCCACATGAAACTACAGCTCTAGGGCCCAATAAGTTCTTAATCCGTCTTTGTATATTATGTCTTATAAAATTCCGTTAGTGCTGATTATGTGCAGACGTATGTGTCCGGAAACGCGATTTTTAGATTAAACGCGTATGGACCTTCAACTGATTCTCGAACGGAAAATCATAATAAAAACATACAAGTTAAAAAAAAAAAAAAAAAAAAAAAAACATAAGTTAAAAATAATAGTATTTGAAAGCTTAATCTATTAGAAGACATAGTATATAATTTTAGAGTACCACTGACGACCTTGTGCGGGGTGGTTGCGTAAATTTATATTACACGTTACTCGGACACCTATTAATTAGTAGCGCTATACTATTTATAATGGCTGCAGACTCGGTGGGCAACACCCGTGGGATTATGGGTATTGTGCGTTGTACGTCGATAGACACCCTAGAGCAGAGTCACCCACTAATTTGTATAGAGGTCCATTTCGAAACTAATCAAAGTTTGTGCGATCATAAATCAAGCACGTATACAAGGGGAGTTTTAGGGGTTCTACCTCCCCCCATAATTTTTCAGTATACATTGTACAATTATATTATAAATATATAAATATATAACAATATTAATTACAATAAATGCTATGTTGTTGTGAACCCATCATCCGACAGTACATTCTTATCTTATTATTTATCATGGGATTTTTTATATTTTTATTATGAGTATTTAAAAACTTCTCCGCGGATAAGCGTCCGTAGAAAAAGTGTTCGCGGTCTGTACGTGGACCGTGGTCCATCAGTTGTTGATCCATGCCCTAGAGCGTCCAATCGGGATCGCCGAGGAAAGCTATGGTCTATTATGTGTGTAATGTGTATTGTGTGCATTATGTACCTAAAAATATTACATTTAATTTACCTTTCATATGTATATATACACACACGACGTTTCAAAAGTCTTCATCCGATTATAAACTGATATAATTCGGTAACGGTTAATCGCAGGTTAACGACCCGTGTATTATTGGAAAGGTAAGATAACCAAGTTTGTTTTTAGTTATCTAGCTGATCAATTTGGAATCATAATGATTAGTGGATAAGGTACCGTTAGTTTTGCAAAAGGATTGAGTTTTGCAATTTGGTTATGGAAAAACAAGAAGAAGATGAGTTATTTGTCTCACTTATTGTTTTTTTTTCGGAAAAAGCTACATTCCATCTAAGAGGAAAAGTTAACCACCATAATAACAGACTTTGGGCTATAGAGCAACCACATGCGACCGTTGAACATCAAGGGCATTCACCAAAAATCAATGTTTTCTGCGCAATTTCCAGGGAAAATGTTTATGGTCCGTTTTTTTTTTCAAGAAAACACAGTATCGGATAACACATATCTAAACACGGTGCAAATATAGTTGTTTCCACAGTTACGAGCGGTTAGTGATGAGTTTGTTTTTCAACAAGATGGAGCACCGCCGCACTGAAAGTTAAAAGTTCACCGCTATTTTAACGACCAAATCCCTCAACGGTGGGTTGGGCGTAAAGAAAACAACGATTTGGCGATTCATCCCTGGCCACCACGTTCCCTTGACTGTGTGATTTTTTTATGAGGCTACGTAAAAGAGAACACGAAAAGATACATCACAATAAAAAAAAAATACATCATTGTCAAAATTTATTAATTATTCATTTCACTCGGAATCTAAAAATAAATAATTATTATGTATTCAATTTGTTGTCGAATATATTTATTTGTACACGGATTCATTGGTAGTACATCGGTATTTTGCAATGCATTTCATTACAACAATTTTATTATGTCTATATTTCAAAAACGTTATCCCGTAGTTTCATACCTGCTATTTGACATATCGACTTTTTAACAGCTACTATTTACTATAAAATACATTTTACGATTGAATATTTTATCCGACTCAATAAAAATAGAATGGATATAATTTTCATCCAAGTGCTAATTTTCTATTTGCTCAAAACGTTTCAACATATCAAAAAATTTTAAACGTCAAAAAAACCATTTTCCGAAATATTATAAAATCACACGATAATAATTTTTTTCTTTTTGATATTTAATCAAATTTATACCAATCTAATATTAAGTCAATTTCTTTTTACAAAATTAATATTCATTTAACAAAAGGTTATAATATCGTATTAATTATTTCAAAGATAGTAATTACAAGTAAATACATTTTTTTTCTAACTTCATTCACCTATCAAGAACCAATCGATAAATTCTAGTTAATTATACGATCTTGAGGTAAAATCAGTGCAAAAATTCAGTCGATCTGCAACTGCCTGAATGTACCGGTCATGTCCAACTGGTCAGTGTTCGCCTGTCCACCGGGCTGCCTCGACAAATCGGCTTTGGGCCGTGTTGCCAACCATTCTTTGTTATCCTCGAAGAGTTGAAGCATGTTCTCTGCGAGAATATCAAAAGAGCATAAATATGTGTACTTAGAATCAAAAACGTGGTGGTCGTCGGAAAAACAAAACAAATAACATCCCCGTCACTACGTCAGCGAGTGTGCGCGGCTCTTGACCGGTGATATTTCACCGGGGCATATTAGACATTCAATAAGATGGAGCAGCTGCATTTGTATATTTAATTGGTGTACGCGGCAAGATAAAACTGTGAAAATATCTATGAACATTAATGTATACACTATGTTGAAGTAGAATAAAGTCGAACGACACCTTACTTTCGAATCTTTTTGAAACTTCGAGTGTTTTCACTTCTACGTGAATATGAGTAAACAACTGTTTCGAATCGTTTTGAAGAAAAAAAATTTTTCGAACGAAATTCAATTTGAAGTGAAGAACATTAATGTATACACTATGTTGAAGTAGAATAAAGTCGAACGACACCTTACTTTCGAATCTTTTTGAAACTTCGAGTCTTTTCACTTCTACGTGAATATGAGTAAACAACAGTTTCGAATCGTTTTGAAGAAAAAAATTTTTCGAACGAAATTCAATTTGAAGTGAAGAACATTAATGTATACACTATGTTGAAGTATCATATGACGTCGAACGACACCTTACTTTCGAATCATTTTGAAACTTCGAGTCTTTTCACTTCTATGTGAATATGAGTAAACAACAGTTTCGAATCGTTTTGAAGAAAAAAATTTTTTCGAACGAAATTCAATTTGAAGTGCAGAACATTAATGTATATACTATGTTGAAGTAGAATAAAGTCGAACGACACCTTACTTTCGAATTTTTTCGAAACTTCGAGTCTTTTCACTTCTACGTGAATATGAGTAAACAACTGTTTCGAATCGTTTTGAAGAAAAACAATTTTTCGAACAAAATTCAATTTGAAGTGTAGAACATTAATGTATACACTATGTTGAAGTAGAATAACGTCGATGGACACCTAACTTTCGAATCTTTTTGAAACTTCGAGCCTTTTCACTTCTACGTGAATATGAGTAAACAACAGTTTCGAATAGTTTTGAAGAAAAAAATTTTTTCGAACGAAATTCAATTTGAAGTGCAGAACATTAATGTATATACCACAGAATATAATAATCAGAATGGACACTGATAACAATTAACATTACGAACATAGGACAAATTTCAAATCAGTCGCCATTTTAAAGAAGGAAAAATCAGTGTGACCTTTTTATTAAATAATAAATTATGTTTGCATTTTCAAAAAATTTGTTTTTAATTTGTTTGCCAATTTTATTTTATTTTGTGGGAAATTCAGCTTTAAATTAAATGTTGATGTAGGTATTAGGAAGTGTAATACTTAATTAATTTGTTTGTCTTCTAACTTACATTATAACTATAAGAATCAGTAATACTTAACTCTTGTCCAGTTAATTTGAAAATAAAATAAAATACAAAATCATGTTCTAGATAGTTAATTCACTTCAGCTAGAGTGTAATAAAAAATAATAAGGTAAATTTAATTATGATTCATTTAAAATATTTGGTTATTATTTTAAAAAAAATTAAGTTCATTACATGTGACCCAGGTTGCGATTTAAAACAAATTAAATAACTTTTTAGAGTTAAGTTAATAATTTTCAATACTTAAAACTTTTAGGTTTAAAAATATTAAAAATAATCTTTACTAACTATTAATTTATTACCTAACCATTACCTTTGAATAATTTTGTCGTTATAAAAACTAATAAGGAATAACACAACAAATAATAATCCAATTACATTTATTTACATTTATAGTTATAAAAAATTAGTTAAAAATACAGAATTAGTTATACATTATTATATTCTATGACTTAAGTAATAGCTTAAAACAATTAAATCACAAATAATTATAACATAATATGTATTAAAATTTATAGTATAAAAAATTAATATACATCAATTAATTTATAACTTTATAAATGGGAAAGAATATTAAGTTTTCGATTTTTCCTTGGTGTTGTTACTAGATCTCTATTGATTTTTTTAATTGCATGGTAGATTCTAAGCCGGGTATAAAGTTTTTTAAGGAAATCAAAACTAAATGATTTGCATGGATGTGTAAAAGGTACGTTGTCAATCAAATTCTTCATTTTTTTTCCTACATTACTTTCTATGGCAATTGTAGGAAAATTTGTAATAAAAACATCATCTAGCGCATTGATATATTAATAAAACTATCTGGTGGTACATTTAAGTTCCCATAATTTGAGGCAACTTCATTTTGATATGCTTTCAAGTGTATAAATATAAAAGCTTCATCTATGCTTTTTTGGCTTTTAGCAAAATCTAAACATGTGTTACAACTGTGTTTTTCAATACATTTTTTAATTAGATAACCACTAACATAAGTTAATGCATTTTTAGAAGTTAATTGTAATTCTCTATAATCCAAAGTTCCAACATTTAAATTATTAAACTGAAATGGGGTCTTCTCTAGAAATAATATATTTGAGTTTAGTAATGGTGGAGAAATCTCTCCAATGTTTTTTTTAAAATTAAGTCCAAATCTTCAAGGCAATTTGATCCATCAGAATGTTTTAAATAATTAAGAAAAATTTTTTTTTTAAATGACCAATAAAACTGAATAGGAGTAGGATTAACGTTATTGCCATTTTGATTCCGGAAATTTCCAAATAAATTTTCAAGACAGTCTTAATTAAGTCTATAAGTACACAAGAAATATTGAGGTTTTTCAATATCATCCCATAACTGTAATAGTGACTTAATTGTAATTTGCCATCCATTTATAAATTTCATTCGTTGAGTAACATCGATGTTTGTGGTTATTCCATTTATAATTTTACTTTCTATAATACGCATGTTTTTAAAAACATTCAGCATCATGATCAAATGAGTTTTTTGTTTTATACTATTTTTGAATGGAAGATTAAACTCTTTACCTCCTTCTCTTTTTGGTTTTGAATTAAGTATATCAAATAATTTATCCATGTTTTCAATAAAATGTGCAGTAGTCTCTGCAGCAATAGGCAAAGTATTACATTTTATACAACTACGCATACCTGCTGCTACTGTTGCACTTAACACTTGTGAGGCATATCGAACTTTCATCTTATGAAAAGGCCCTGGATTAATATGAGCCTCAGTTAATTTAGGAGCACAGCGATTGAGACCTTGATCAGCTTTATAAAATTCACCAAGGAATCTCTTGTCTGTTGTGCTATCCAAAATTTCAAACTTGTACTTAAAAAAGTTATTCCTTGTGGACTTTAACAAATGTGGAGCATCAAATACATAATACATTTTTTCACCATTTACAAAGAAATATGGGCGCTCAATAGAAACATGCATTTTGTTGGCGAAACTATAAAAATTTGATCCTTGATCGGTGGTTAACACTTTAATATTGAGTGAAATGCTTTGAAGTCGAGAAATAACAGCAAATATTGTATTTTGCAAGGCCATTCTTGTACAACTATTATTTATAAAAAAATATGCAACTGGTTGCTTCCATTTGTAGTTTAAACTCCTTATCATGAAGCACAAAACATGTTTTGCCCATTCATATGTTTTTGTGTCGTAAGAATTATTAAAACCAATAATATAATCCTTGGAAAAGTTATAAAATAAATTGGTTTTGATTGCCATTTCATCCACACACAGAACTATATCCTTAGCATCATCATTCAAGTTTTTCATTTTAATCTCTAAACAGTTAAATAAAACATCGTTCAATCCTGGTACTATTTCTACTTTTTCTGTGACTCTGCGTAGTGTTCTAGGACTAGGCAATTGTAAAATATTTTTTAAAAACCTATAAGCCATTGGTCCAAAAAAATATATTGTAAGTGCCAATTGTTTCAGTTGGCTAGAGTAACGAAAACCTTGAGGTTTTCTTTGTGACATTCTAACATAATTTTTTATAACCAATGAAAGGTTGGGAGGCAAATGTGAATCACAAACTTCATAAAAATGATCTACAGAAGTAATGGTTTCCATCAGTTGTTTTGACTGTATTTTAAATTTTTCTTCTAATTGATCAATTTTTTTTTCAAGTTCACTAACTTTGGCTTTTAAACTACGTTTTCTGGGAGTGTTGAATGACAGTACCTGTGTAGTTTGAGTAGAAGCAGAATTAGAAATTATACTCAGTTCAGTTGAACTTGTGTCTGAGATTATGCTTGTTGTATTCGCTGTAACTGACTGGTTGGATTTTAATGGTGTACTGGAATTGGTTGGCCTTTCTAAAAAATCTTCACAAATAGCTTCATCCAAATGCATTGGAGGTACTGGGCCATTAGAACTAGACTCAGTTGATTCTAAACAAATATTATTATAAAATAAGTAATATGGCTAAAAGTATATGTAGGTAATATATAATTATAGCGCGTTAAACAATAATATTGAAGATTAATGAAAAATATAAGTTATATATTGATATTGCATGTATTTCCATTTAGTAACAATTTATGCGTATTAATTAAACACTATTCTAAATCATAATCGATTATTATATGTCGTGAGCTACAGCTAAATATCATATGTCAGCCAAAAATATGTAAATTATATTTACTCACCAAATAAAGTAGGTACTGCCGTAGGTAACAGTCGACTATTTTCAGGACTACTAAACATGTTAGTTGCAAAATGCTTATTACAAACACGTACACTGGTTAGCAAGTATTCTAATGACTTTTTACACAGATCAAGTCTGTTGCAATTTTTTAACCATTCTTGAACACTATAAAATGATAAATGTATTTTTTAGTTACATGTTATACTCGTTAACTTTTTGTTTTTTCCTTGTTGTACCTACAATGATTTAAATAATATACACAATATACTTACAGTATTATGTCATGGGAAAACTTATGTAGTTTACAATCTTTATTTCTGCTTTTCACCTTGCCATTCACACAAGTTCTCACGGCACAGACGAATACCATAATAAGGCACTAGTAAAACAATTAACAAAAAACGAATATGCGAGAACAAAATTGAATGTTGAAACAGTTATGACTCAGATACTCAATGACTGAAGACAGAACAATAAGCTTTGAACGGACAACGGAACATTTTGAATCTTATCACAACAACAACAAATGAAAATGATAAGATTTTTCCTTCTTTTAAATGGCGGAATTGATTTGATAATATACAAGAAGTGTCCAGGCCCTGTAAATACTATGTTGAAGTAGAATAACGTCGAACGACACCTTACTTTCAAATCTTTTTGAAACTTCGAGTCTTTTCACTTCTACGTGAATATGAGTAAGCAACAGTTTCAAATCGTTTTAAAGAAAAAAATTTTTTCGAACGAAATTCAATTTGAAGTGAAGAACATTAATGTATACAGTATGTTGAAGTAGAATAACATCGACCGACACCTTTGTTTCGAATCTTTTGGAAACTTCGAGTCTTTTCACTTCCACGTGAATATGAGTAAACAACTGTTTCGAATCGTTTTGAAGAAAAAAAATTTTTCGAACGAAATTCAATTTGAAGTGAAGAACATTATTGTATACACTATGTTTAAGTAGAATACCATAGACTGACACCTTTGTTTCGAATCTTTTGGAAACTTCGAGTCTTTTCAATTCTACGTGATTATGAGTAAACAACTGTTTCGAATCGTTTTGAAGAAAAAAAATGTTCGAACGAAATTCGATTTGAAGTGAAGGACATTAATGTATACATTATGTTGAAGTAGAATAACATAGACCGACACTTTTGTTTCGAATCGTTTGGAAACTTCGAGTCTTTTCACTTCCACGTGAATATGAGTAAACAACTGTTTCGAAACGTTTTGAAGAAAAAAAATTTTTCGAACGAAATTCAATTTGAAGTGAAGAACATTATATTATAACCTATGTTGAAGTAGAATAATTTAGACCAACACCTTTGTTTCGAATCATTTTGAAACTTCGAGTCTTTTCACTTCTACGTGAATATGAGTAAACAACTGTTTCAAATCGTTTGGAAGAAAAAAATTTTTCGAACGAAATTCAATTTGAAGTGAAGAACATTATTGTATACACTATGTTGAAGTAGAATAACATAGACCAACACCTTTGTTTCGAATCTTTTGAAAACTTCGAGTCTTTTCACTTCCACGTGAATATGAGTAAACAACTGTTTCGAATCATGTGGAAGAAAAAAAATTTTTCGAACGAAATTCAATTTGAAGTGAAGAACATTATTGTATACACTATGTCGAAGTAGAATAACATAGACCAACACCTTTGTTTCGAATCTTTTGGAAACTTCGAGTCTTTTCAATTCCACGTAAATATAAGTAAACAACTGTTTCGAATCATTTGGAAGAAAAAAAAATTTTCGAACGAAATTCAATTTGAAGTGTTGAACATTATTGTATACACTATGTTGAAGTAGAATAACATCGAACGACACCTTAATTTCGAATCTTTTTGAAACTTCGAGTCTTTTCAATTCTACGTGATTATGAGTAAACAACTGTTTCAAATCGTTTTGAAGAAAAAAAATGTTGGAACGAAATTCAATTTGAAGTGAAGAACATTATTGTATACACTATGTTGAAGTAGAATACCATAGACCGACACCTTTGTTTCGAATCTTTTGGAAACTTCGTATTTGTACGTGTGTGTTTGCTGACAATATATATTTATTTTATTTTATAACAATAATTAAATAAAATTGGGTGTTCGGTATCATTTATGTGATGATACAACAGTCCCATGTGTTTGAAATAAAATATGTCCTCATATTTTGGGACAAACTTAATGTTTAAATGTTTGGGTAGTACAAATGTTGATAATACATGTTAATATTAGTGGAGGGGTTTAACTTATTGTAAATATGTATAAAATGTAATTTTTCAGAGAAGATTTTGATGTACATGTTTTTAAGCTACCACATAGTTAATTACAACATTCGTTTCATATACACATAACGATACATTTTGTTTTTAAAATTTTACATAATTGTGTTTTATTTTAATCTAACATAATTGTTTTTTTTCTAAATTAATACATTTTTTTTTTTTTTTTTTTTTTTTTTGAGTGGTCTTAAAATAGTTGTTTGTTTCCGGCAATAGAAATATGGAAATCGATAATTTACATTGTTTCACTAGTACATTTTGGAATGTATACATTTAAAATTGTATGTTAGTAAGGTTTTGTTTTTTTTTCTTACGAATAATGGTTAGTATTTGTGCTCTTATTTTTTTTCTAATTTAGTAACTTAATCTTATACTCTAATTACATTTGATTATTTGTTTTGTACAAGTTTTGATTAACATTATATATTTAATATATCTTTTTATCCAAAAGTGTTTGCATTTGTTAAACTAGAATATTTTATACAGTTCATTTATGCTTACGGGTATATCTACCACGCCAGGGGCATTATATGATGTGTATTATATTGCTAAGGTTTTCTGACAATACCTACGTATCTCCCACGTACTTATGTTCCTGTCCCTACCTATTTGCTATATATTGTTATCTGATAAAATATATGTTTATAATGTTCTGTATTAAACTAAGAATAGACGTCCTTTATACTTATTATTATTATTATTTTTGTTGTCATCATATTTGAAAATTGTTGCTAGTAGTCTTAGTTGTTGATCCGTCTTTTGTTAGTTGGTTTATTTTAATTGCACTGGTCGCTCTCCTGTTTTCGTCAAAAACATCGTCTCCTCCGTGAAAGGATGCTCCGTTTTCGCGATCGAATATCGAAAAGGCCTGTGGGTTTTTAGGTCGGTGATATTCTTACATTTTTGGTTTTCGTCTCTCATTTTATGGGACGGGTCACCATCTTGAAGCGTATGTCGATAAATTGATAAAGGTAAGTAATCGAAAATGTTTTCAAAAATAGGTCCCAGGATTGTAAATAACGGATTATTTTCAAAGGTAGTAATTTTCTGTTTTTTATAGTAATAAAATATTTTGTAAGGAAAATTTGTAATTCATTGTGGATTTCGGTACCTACGTTTTATTGTTCTAAATTGCAATAGATTGTTTTAACTTGAATTGGTAGGTAATATATTTTGTTAAAAAAAAAATGTTAATTATTTTTATTCTTGTTATTATTATTTATTATTGTTTTTTTTTCTTCTCCTATAAATCTGACTAGGTTTTCAAATTTTTTTCTGATTTCTTCTTCTATTGTAGTTTCGACTTTGGCAGGAGCTATTCGTATTTTTTCGATGTTTTTTTTTGATGTTTGAGAGGGGTTATTATTTTGGACTAATCTTCTGATTTTATGGTGGCTATATAATTCTTTTCCTTTATTCATTCTATTTATGTTATGTTGGACCTTTTTTATTCTTTTAGCTAAGGTTTTTGCTGCTTTATTTTTGCTCATCTGAAAATGTTTTAAATGTATTTTCTTTTATTTTATTTATTTTTATTTATTATTTATTATTATTATTATTATTATTATTACATATATATATATTTTTTTTATTTATTTTTTTTATCATTATTATTATTATTATTATTATTATTATTTTTTTTTTATAAGTGCCTAATTTTTGTTAGTCATTCTTTTATTGTTTAATTTTTTATATTTAAATATCCTAAATAACGTTAGAATACTGAATTATTTGTTAGTAATTTAATTTTTGCTCAAGATTTAGATTTAATTATTATATCATATTTTGTTTTCTCTTAAGTACCTAGTTAATTATATTTTATCTTGAATATTTTCTTGAACTTGTAAACTATTGGATTCGGTATTATGGATTACTTGCACCGTTTCTGATATTTTATTTTTATTTCGTTTTCTCATATATTTTGATATTTTGAAAATTGTGATACCTAACAAGATCATTAATAATGCAGATAGCGCTGTTGTGTGAACTGTCGTTACCTTTTCTTTATATTCATTTGTTAGTTCATTTTTAAGTTGTTCGTCTAGGGCTGTCATTGACTTTGCGTATATGTTCAAGTCGTTAAATTTCGTAGCCGAGTTATGGTGGTTTGCGTTATTTTCTTTTTGGTTTTTAATTATGGTATTAAATTTCCCTGTTGGTAGTTGGAATTGTGGTACATAATCTTTGGAAAAGTTACCTTTTCCTAGATATTTTGCTAAAATAATATTGTTTTTGGTAAAAGCTTTGCAATTTGGTTTCAAGGTTAGTATTCCTGTTCCATTTATTCGTATATTATTAACATCATCCTGACAGTTTATGATAAGATCTATTGTTTCATGTGTTGCGTATAACCAACGGTTATTGTTTCCTAGTTGGTGCCAAATGTCATTAAAAATAGGTACAGTTTTAATTTCACAATTTTTTGGCATAATATTTCCGTTTGTAAATAGTTGGAATTCGCAATTTGGTTTGACATTATTTGATAGTGGTATGTTAGTTTGACAGATAAGTTTTTGTTTTATCGTTTTGCACTTGTCAATTTGATTCTGATTAAAAAAGGTATATAACTGTTTATTATTTTCTACCGCTAGAAATTCATGTGTGGATTGTATAAAAATGAAATCATTATCTTTCACGTGCACTGGTAGATTAATGATTCGGTATAGAGTAAAAGGTATGTTTTCTATTAATGGGATATGTATTACGTATACTAATAAGTGGTTATTATAAAATATTTTTAGGTCTATAATTTTTATAAAGTCGAAATAATTTTTTGTACTTATTTCTACTGGTAAATTTAAGTTTGTAGGCAGATTTGTTTTGATATCTTTTAGTTGTGTTAGAAGTTCACTCGGTTTTAGTACTTGTGGGTTAATTAGTCCGTTGTGTGCGTTCATTATTATATTAAGGAGTAGTGTCGTTTCTTTTGAGTATTGGTTTAGTATCTCGGTATAAAGTGAGTTGAAGAATAATATCGATTCAATTATATTTAAAATTTTGAGATCATCTTTTTGCAGTTTTAATTCGTCATTTAGTTTTTTTATATTATATTCTACATTATCCCGAATTATTGCGTAATTTGAGGTAATGTTTTCTACTGAATCTAAAGTATTTTTAAAAATTTTAATCTGTTCCCTTTGAATTAAGAGGGATTTTATCTGTTTTTCCTCGAGAGTTCGGATTTTTCTCTCATAATTTTCGCCTTCTTCTTCGGTGAGTACTCCGAATAGGGCACGCTGTAATTTACCTATCCCACCGAAAAATGAACTACGTCTTTTTCGTTTGTTGATTGTGTTTACGTCAGTATCGTCAATTGTTAGGTATTGTTGTAGTATTTCGCGTTCTTCAGTAATTTTTTTAAGTGTTTGGATATTAGTTTTCATGAGGTCTATGCAAGTTTCTGTTAATTGTGCGTATTTTGATTCATATTTGGTACATAAATCTTTTAGATTGTCGAAATACGTCGTTATAGTTTTATGTTTTTGTTCATAGTTCGATATGTTATAGAATGTTATTAAATTCCATTGCGACACTGAAATGTGTAGTGGCGATATGTTTTCAAAATAAATGCCGGGGTTATTAGTGAATTTATTATGATCGAAAGGAAGTGACTGTGTTATTAGTAGGCGAATAGTCGCAAATAATAAGATAATTTGCGTTTTCATATTGTATTGTGTATATTTGTCTTGTCGAGATTTATTGAGCACCCACTGTAAAAAAAAAAAAATAAATAATTTTATTCTTATAATTTATTTATCAATAAGGTTTTTTTTTTATTTGAGGCGTTTTTGTTTATTTTAACTATTTTTCATAACGTTAATATTTCTTTGTCATAGAATGGTTTCATTCTTTGGACGTGTATGACGTCAATGGTTGTTTTTCCATTCAGTGTTAATTCTACTTTATAACTAACGTCTGTCAATTTCTCTACGATTTTGAACGGTCCTCTGTATTTATTCGCTAATTTTTTTGATTGGTTGGGAACGTTGAAATCGAATTTTATTAAAACTTTTTGTCCTGGGGTAAAATCTATATTTTTATGTTTTTTATCATATTGCGACTTTTGAATTGTTTGTTCTTTTTCTATAATTTTCGGGATGGTTTCCCTGACTTTTTGTAATTGTTCAAAAGTTTTAGTGTAATTAAAGGAATCGTCATCTGATATTAATTTGTTGTCTAAAGGATGATTTGCTTCTATCCCATGAAGTAAGTAAAAGGGGCTTAGTTTAAGTCTGGAACTAGGGGTGGTATTGTATGCAAATACTACCATCTTATAGTACATAGACCAATTTTTTTGATTTTCATTCACATAGTGTGATAAGCTGTTGCAAATGATTTTATTCATGAGTTCTGTCATACCGTTTGTTTGGGGGTGATATGCGCTGGAGAAAATTTGAGTAATACCTAATTTTTTACACGCATACTCCACTTCTTTATTTTTGAAATGAGTACCTCTGTCGCTACAAAAGTATTTAGGTACCCCATAGGATGTAATAATATCCATTAAAAAATTTATTGTTGCTGTTCCATTTGCGTTTGTTACTGCTTTCGCAAATGCCATTTTCGTTGCGTTACATGTAGCCACTATAAGATATTTTTTTCCGTTAGAGGGTGGTAGTGGACCTAAGTAGTCGAAGGTTAGGCGTTGCATTGGTTTTCCCGATATTAATGGAATGGGTTGGAGAAGTCCATGACCTTTCCCAGGGGGGTTTTTTATCATTTGACAGGACTTACATGATTTAATATATTTTATTGTATCTTGGATCATTGTGGGCCAGTAGTATTTTAATTTTAATTTTGCCAAAGTTTTTGTAATTCCAAAATGTCCACTAAAAACCGAATCGTGATAAGACTTTAATATAGTATTGATTAAATTTTTAGGCATTACTAGCAGGTTTTTCGTTCCATAGGGAGACCAATTTTTAAAATGTAATAAATCGTTTTTAATACAAAATTGTCTTGACTTTTTTAGATTCTGAACGAAGTGAAGAATGTATTGATTTTACTATGATGTGTGTTTTTTTTTTTTTTTTTTTTTTTTTTTTGTTTTTTTTTTTGTTTTTGTGTCTGTGTACACCATAACTACTCGAAATAATGCTTCAATTTTGAACTTCAGGGTATGTTTTCGGTGGCAAAACGAATATCGGAGGTACCTTAGAGAGGTCACAAGTGAAAATTCCCAAAAGTTTTCAAATGCCACGGGAAAAACAAACAAAAAATGAGGAAAAACCGGTACTTTTTGTGCAAAACCCGTTTTCGACGAAATCGATTTTTTTATTTAGCCGTTACTCAAAAACCAAAAATTGTAGATACT
Organism: Therioaphis trifolii; assembly: GCA_027580255.1. Taxonomy (NCBI): domain Eukaryota; kingdom Metazoa; phylum Arthropoda; class Insecta; order Hemiptera; family Aphididae; genus Therioaphis; species Therioaphis trifolii. The sequence goes on along the minus strand of CM050408.1, from coordinate 42,889,019 downwards.
TGAAATTTTCACCAAATGTTTATATTGAAATCATCTATACGTGGTAAAATTTTTGAACACTTTTGACTTTTATTGAGCTAATTATAGACAATTGAAATTTTCAATTTTTTTAAGTATTTTTTTTTAAAATAACGATAAAATTTTTTTTTTTTGCCAGAAAATCTTGAAAATTTAATACAAGGTTTCTTATAAGTTGTTCCATAACTGATAAAAAAAAATCCAAAATCGTAAGTCACAATTTTTTTTTATAAGTGCTCAAAGTTCCAATTTATACGAAATATGTAAAAATTGCGAAAATTTGCAAATAATTTTGTTGTTGAAAAATCGTAAAATTTTTTTCTTTTATAACTAAGTTTTGAAAATTTGGTACAAGGTTTTTCATTAGTTTTTCTTCAATTATCTGCAAAAAAAACTCTACCGGATTCAGACAAAAAAATTTTATGAGTGTTTGAAATTTAAATTTTTACAAAAACACGTTAAACAACGGTTTAGCCTCAAACGATTTTTGCTAATTGTTTTTTTTTCAAAAAGTATAAGTTGTAGAAACTTGAAAATTTTATCTGTTGTTTATATTGGCATTTTCTTTATATAATTTTATTTTCAAAAGATTTCACTCATTTTTAATCAATTTATAGGCATTTGAAATATTCGATTTTTTTTATTTTTTTTTTTATAAATGTTGATAAAAAAAATGTAGCTCGGACGAAATACTTGAAAATTTAATAGAAGGGTCCACATAAGTTGTTCTAACTCCCATTCAAAAATTATAAAAATACATAGGCACAAAATTTTTTTATAAGCGTTTATAAGTGCTAATATTGACAAAATTCGTCAAAATCATGTATATTTGCTATGTATTTTGCAGTTGAAAATTCATAAAATTTTAAGTATTCAAAACTAAGAATTGTAAATTCGGTACAAAGTTTGACATACGTTTTCCTTCAATTATCTGTAAAAAAATTTGCACTGGAATAAAATCAAAAATTTTTATGAGTGTTTGAAATTACAATTTTTTCACATAATCGCGTAAAATAACAATTTAGGCATCATTGATTTTTGATATTTGTTCTTATTCAAAAAGTATAGGTCGTAGAAACTTAAAACTTTTACAAAATGTTTAAATAGGCATTTTCTTTACATTGTTGTATTTTCAAAATATTTCGTTTATTTTTTAGCTATTTATAGGCATTTGAATAATTCGATTTTTCTTAGATTTTTTTTTATAAAAGTCGATAACAATTTTTTGGCCCTACCAAATCGCTTGAAAATTTAATAGAAGGTTTTGAATAAGTTGATCTAAGAGTGATTCAAAAATTATTCAAATACATAGGCACAATTTTTTTTTATAAGCAGTTGAAGTTCAAAAATCGACAAAATTTGTCAAAATCACGAATATTTGCAAATTATTTTGTAGTTGAAAATGTATAAAAATTTTTGTATTCAAAGATAAGAAATGAAAATATTATGTAATATCACAGCTGATAAAGATAATTAAATAGATTAAGTTTATTATAATATAATCAGTAGCTGACAGCTGTTCTATACAAAATATTGGTAGATTGTAAACACAAGGTGTATAACGTACCTTTACATGGTTGAATAGAACGTTACTAACTTCCAATTTCCAGTTATTTTAATGCGTGTATCAGTTCCATAAACATGCGGATTTTATATATTATTATTAATTATTAATATTTAAATAGACGTAGCCACGGAGCATTCAGCATATATGGACGGCGGGGTCGGGTGGTGCCGTCACGATAGTGCATTTAGGCAAATAATATGGTATTTACCTACGCCCTATCTATGCACATCCTGGTTTGTCCAATGCTCACGAGCAGAAGTCACATGAATAGACAAATGTAAATTTAACCCAATCTAGGATATTAAAATAAAATATATATTACAATTTAAGGCTGACATCTTCATCTTCGTTCAGAATCGTTTTTTTTTTATAATATAAAATAATTCCAAAATCTATCCAATAATGCCTAATCTAGCAATGCATCTCGTGTATCCCACCCAACTACTGTATCCTGTACTTAACTTACAATGATTTATCATTGCATTCAAATGTAAAGTACCATACAACTAAACTATCGTAAACCAGGTGATCCCATGATAGAAAGTGCTATACACTCCTCACCATTATCTTGTCCGAGGAGCGAAGCGACGAAGGACGAACTTCCACCACCATTATCTTATCGGCTTTTTTATATTTAGAATTAATATTAGTTTTAATTGCGGTTATTATACCATTACAAAATTCGTCTAATAGTTGATTTTGTTTTAAGTTTTCAATATTAATGTTATCTGTGGGTGTTGATTCATCATTTTCACAATTTTTTATTTCGCTTATTAATATGTTGATATTTTCTACGGGGTATCGAGATAAACAGTCAGCCGCCAAATTCCATGAGCCTGGTTTGTGTTTAATATCTATGTCAAATTCTAATAATTTAAAAATAAATTTGGTTATTCGAGAAGAAGGGTTTTTCATAGTTTTAAAATATTGTAAACTTGAATGATCACTAAAAACTGTAATTTTTCGACCTACTAGATAATCTTTAAAATAGTTTAATGCAAATACTACTGCTGACATTTCGAGTTCTGTTGTGGAAAAATTTTTCTCACCTCCCTTTAATTTCCTAGAAGCAAATGCGATTGGGTGTCTTTTTCCGTCAGGGTTTTCTTGTTCTAAAATGCCTGAAAGTCCCTCTATTGATGCATCTGTAGTGACGAAAACTGGGTATTTGTCCTCAAAATGTGCTAATACGGGTGCTGTTATTATGGCATTTTTTAAAAATTCGAATGCGTGGTTTTCGATATCACTCCACTTAAATTTGTTTTCTTTTTTTGTTAAGTTAATTAGAGGACTTGCAATTTTCGCAAAATTTTTAATATATTTCCTATAGTAACTTGTTAATCCTACGAATGAGCGTACATCTTTTACTTTTTTAGGCACGGGGAAGTTTGAAATTGCTTGAATATTTTTTTTTATAGGTACTATCCCTTTGTTAGATATTTTATGACCCAATAATTCTATTTCAGTTTTGAAAAATACGCATTTATTTGTTTTTAATTTTAATCCTGCTTCGTCTAATCGAATAAAAATTTCTCTCAGTCTTTTTAATGCTGTTTCAAAATTCTTCCCAAAACAACAAATATCATCTAAATAGGCCACCATAGTTCTATATAGATAGTCACTAAATAAGTTATTAACTATTCGTTGAAAAATTGGTCCAGAATTTTTAAATCCTTGTGGAATTCTTTTAAAGTGATATAGTCCGAAATCTGTAATGAAAGCAGTTTTATTTTTGTCTTCTATTTTTAATGGTATTTGAAAGTAACCTTGAGCCATATCGATAGTTGAATAATATCTAGCTCCTTCTAGGCTTCTAAATAAATCTTGTGATCTAGGAATAGGATGTTTATCACTGATTGTTTCATTATTTAATTTCCTATAGTCTACCAAAAATCGATATTCTCCTTGTTCCTTTTTGGGTATTAAAAATACTGGAGCAGCGTAGCTACTTCGACTAGGTTCAACTATATCAGATGCTATCATTTGGTCTATTAAAAATTTTAATTTTTCTCTTTGTGTGGGTGATACTCTGTAAGGCGGTTGAAATATGGGATTGTTTGATTTTAATTTAATTTCAACTGGTTCGACGTTTGCGCAACCAATGTCTAATGGGTCAGATGTAAATAGATGTTTGTATTCGTTTATTAAATCTTTTACTATTTCTCTTTGTTCAGTCTTTAATTCTTTTGAAATTTGTATTACCGTCCCTTGTTTGTCAGTAATCTCGTCAAATTTAATAGTCGTTAAAATGGTTTGTTCTTCATTGTTGGTTTTTTCTGAATTCATAGATTTTTTTATTTTTCCCAATGTCATACCTTCGTAAACTTGTGTGTATAAATTTGAAAAATTATACACTGGTATTGTTGTGTCATGTGTTTTTAAAATTTTTGTTTTTAATTTTAGATAATATTTTTGACTTAGTATGTCAGCTGGGGCAATGAATATATTTTCTGTATTATTATAATTTTGTTCATTAATTTGTACTCTGATTTTTAAATTTGTTGTGGTTTTTGGAGGAATAATTTTATTTTCGATAATTAATATTTTTCCTTGAGTGTTATCATTTCTTTTTATGTTTATGTGGGTATTTAATACTGATTTATGTGGTTTTATTTCATTCCTAATATTTTTATCATCATGCTTTTCACTATAGTTAATACTGGCTATACATTCTTTTCCCGTATATTCATTTGAATTGCAATTTTTGTGATGGTGGTACCAAATTTCGTCCATTGTTATAAAATCGTTTTTAATTTGAATACTTTTATTTTTAAAATTGATTATTATGTTATTTTCAATATTAAAATCATTTCCTAAAAGTAGTTTGCATTGAAGTCCTCTTATCACAAAAGCATTTATAAGGTAATTATGGTTGTTTATTCTAATTGTTAAATTTATTTTTCCTAATTGTTCTAATTCGTTATTGTCTGCTCCTGTTATTGTAACTCTTTCTTTGGGTTTTAAAAGTTCTTTATTTTCGATTAATGAGTAATCTATACATGAAAGATTCGAACCGGTGTCTATTATCGCATGTTTTTCGATCCCCCTTATTTCTACTTTTATTGATAGTACTCTCTGTTTACGTTTTTTTTCTGTAATTATATTGTTATAATTGTGTCCTATAACTAAATTATTATTTGTTGTTTGTAAACCGTTTTGACGTTCAAAATAGTTATTTATGTGTTTTTTATTGTATTTGAATCAGGAAAACTAGTGTTTATAGTAATATTAGAAAATGTTCGCGGGTTGTTTGTTTTAATGAAAATGCCGGGTGTCCAATGACAATTTTTGTGAAAAATTCCAATGTTTTGGCGGTTTGGTTTCCAATAAATAATTGCGTTTGTGTTCTCATTTGCTTCGTATATTATAAACAGATTAAGATTAAATAAGTTACTAATAAAAGCCAAGTCATCATCTCTGAGATGGTATCCTGTTTTACAATAGGGTATATTCAACATATTTAATATTTGTAAAGTTGTTTTGTATATATTATTATTTTGAAGACAAGTCCGCAATGCATGGGCGCCGCAGTCACCATCACGCGGTACGTCGTCCAATTTGTTGAATGAACCAGCCATCAACGCCACTTCATTCTCCAAATTGTCATTGTCATTAGTCATTGAATTATTAATATTATCAGTTTGCGACTGATTAGTGGTTGTGATATTATTGTTTAATTTATTCCCCGGTAATGAAAATATTCTAATTTTAATATTTGAATTTTGAAAGATAAATCTTAACATGCTAGCTATAATTTCCCATTGTTTTTTGTCCAATCCCGCGCATATTTTTGGTAATGCTAATGTACTAATTTTGTTTTCTATACAAAATTGTCTAGTATTTACTAAAGTGTTAAATATGTTTAAGTAGGTGGGTTTATCATAATATTTGTCCTTTGTAATTAAGTATAAAATCCATTTATTATTTAAATTTAAATGAGCTACTTCTGTAATATTTTTCTTTTGACTAATTAGTTTATCTTCATTATTAAATTTATTTTTAAATTCTAAAGCTATACCTCTTGACATATTTAAACATTTGCTGACGCAGTGTCCTATTGCAATATGAGATTCTAAGGAAAAAATGTCGCCTATTAATTCTTCATAGTCGCATGTGAATTTAGTTTGTGTGTTATTATTGTCGAGTAAGAATTTTTGGAATTCTGTTAATGGTATTAAATTACATTGTGAGTAAATTTTTTCGATTTCTAGTTCACTTATCTGTGTTTCGTAATTATTATTATTATTATTTTTATACCAATTCTTAATAAATTCTATGTGATTCTCACTATTTATATTATGCATCCGAGCAAGATTATCCGATTTTTTGTCTAACTCGGGCCTTAATCGTTTTTTTTGGTTTATACATTTGTCTGCGTAATGGCCTTTCTCGTTGCATCGATAACACGTTACTCTCTCTGTTTGTTTTTCATAGTCATTTCTATAACGCTCTGGAGTTCTCTCACGGCTGTTATCTCTACTTCGTTGATTCCTGTAGCTATTATAATTGTAATTATCTCTATTTCTCGAATATGACTTGTTTCCGTAATCCTTATAATCGTTCTTATTGAGGTTGTCTTCTCTGTTTTTATTAACTTTTCTCTCGGTGTAGGGACTTTTATCTCTGTAGTTGTTTCTGTTTGTTTCATAATTATTCTCTCTTTTGTAATCTCTGTCTGTGCTATACTCTCTTGGTCTCCTTTCGTAATTTTTTCTCTCAGTGTACGGACTTTTATCTCTATAATCATTCCTATTTGATTCATAATAATTATTCTCTCTTTTGTAATCTATGTCTGTGTTATATTCTCTTGGTCTTCTTTCGTAATATTGCCTCTCTCCGGATCTTCCTCTATTTGTTTGTCTATTTAAGCTTGATTCTCTACTCCGGTAGTTTTGTCTCTCTGGATATGGACTTTTATCCCTATAATCACGTTTCTTACTTAAGTAGTTCGTTTCTCTCTCGTAACTTCTATCTCTCATGTTGTTGAAATTCACCGATTTATTAGTTTTTCCTGTATTGTTCATTTGTATTTTTAATTCATTAAGTTGTGTTTTTAATTCATTAATTTCGTCGTCTCTATTATTAGCATTTTTATTTAGTTGCATTATTTGTTTATTTAAAATTTCACTGTATTCGTTGATATTTGGGTTTCTTGAATTTATTCTATATTTCATTAGTTCATATTTTTTTAAATTTGTTTTTAATTCTTTTAAATTATTATTATCATGTAAAGAAATAGCATGTAATATATTTTCTTTTAGTCCTTTTAGTATATGTGTGCAAATATCTTTCTCACTCATATTATTGTCAAGTTGTATACATAAGTTTTCTATTGCGTTTATAAAACTAATCACTGATTCATTATCTCCTTGTCTCCTATTTTCTAACTCAGTTTTTAGGATTGTATCATAACCTATTGGGTTAAATTCTTCGAGAAATTCTTGTTTTATTCTAGCCCATGTCAAATTCTCACATTTTCTTTCTAAATTCTCTTAAAACATACTAGCTGTGCCTTTCATATATACGGATAAAAACTTTATTTTTTCTGGTTCGCTCCAACTATTTACATCAGCAGCTTTCTCATATTGTTTAAAAAATTTACGTACATCCTCATCTCCGGAAAATGTATCTGGTTTTACAACTATATACTTGCAACTATCCATTTTTGAAATTTTAGTATTTTTATTTTTTTCAGGATTTATAGCGTTTTGAGAATAAATAATTTTAGAATTCTTAGGTATTAAATTTTGACTAATTGTATTTTGGTTATTGCAAAGACTATTAGATTTATCTAAATCTATTAATTGGTAGTCTACCGAAATTTCCTCAGTATTTACGGGAGAACTGGCTTCAGATATTTTTAAAATATTATCAAGTTTATTGGAAACCGACGAAATACTATCGTTTAAGTTTTCACAAATTTTTAAAGATTCTTTCTGGTTAAATAAGAGTTTTTTTTGTATATCTGTATCTGTTAAAATAGTTTCGGGACTAGATTCGGTTAATCCTGCTTCTTTTTCTAACTTTTCGAGATCTAATTTTTGTTCAATCGATTGTTTTATTATTTCATTATATTGATCTTTACCAACAGATTTGTTTATATCATCAGGTTTTAAAATACCTTTTATAAACCTACTTAGTCTTTGTCTTAAATCAGTAGATTTTCCTTCAGAATTTAAATTTTTGCTTTCACAGTATTTTATAAGTTCAGCCTTTTTTAAAATGTAAATGTCTGTTGCTCTGTTAATTTTAGTTGAAATTTCCGAATTAGGATCTTTTAGATCGCTCATTAAGGTATTAGATAAGTTGACAATTTTTGTTAACAGATTATAATTAATATCAGCCGGAAATATTAAATGGTGCAAATTAAAATTTATATTAAAATTAATAATAATTTAAATTTAACTTATACAAATTAATTAATATTTACGAATTATAATTCTAATTTAAAAACCAACTTATATAACCACATAAATACATATACACATATACATATACACATATATATATATACATACATACACACACACATATATATATATATATTATATATATAATATAATATAATATATAAAACAAATGCCCTATCAATTTATGTGTATTAAATACATATTAAGTTTAACATACGAGTAGAAGAAAATTATTAAGTGAAATTTATATAAAATATTTTCCTATCTTATTATCAAAGAATAAGGGAAAATTCAAAGAGAAAAAAAAAATCCGAATAATTATGTCCAATACTTATTACATATTTTTTTTTTTTTTTTTTTTTTTTTACAAACCTTTTTAAAGTTACTCTAGTTAAGAGTAAAATGACAGTTCGTTGAGAATCAGTATTTCATGCGTACCAAAAAAAAATAAACACTATTGGTACACTTTACTAGTACTTAAAAAAATTAACACACACTTGTACCACGGCAGTACAAAAAAAAAAAATCGAAGGAGAAAAAATCTAATCACACTGGCTGTGCTAACACACACAAAAAAAATTTTTTTTGGTACCTTGTGTAAAAGTTACGAGTCTACGTTGGGCGCCACTTTGTCGTATACGCCACGCAAAGGCTTGACGTATAACAACACAAAACAAGGTGTTTATTGGTTTAGTACACTCTAACCGTTAAACAAGCATGTAAAGAAATACCTATTAATTGGCCCGGACGACTACCTTCTTAAGTGACAAAGAATACAATCTAGCACTGCTTAATAGGATAGTCGAAACAGGTTTCTTTAAAAGGCTTACTTTCCCTTACAGCTCTAAAGTTATTTTACACTCGAAACAACTGACAAAGAAAAAGATCTAGCACTGGATGTTTCGAGCGTGAGGTAACCTTTACCTAAACGATATTGTACTTCTCCCCTCAAACTGACAAAGAAAAAGATCTAGCACTGGATTGAGGTTTGAAAATACAATATGTTTTAAACACCGTTTTTGTTTAAATGTACCAACTTTCTCATGTACTTTTCACAAGTACAAAAAATAGAAAAAGATTAAATATAAACACTTTTTAATTAAACACAAAAATATTATTATTACAAAAACAAAAGAATTGCCGGTCACCTCACTGGTAAATCGAGAGGCGTTTCGGTCTCTACAACGATGGCAGCAGAACGAACAATCATCACATCTTACGGAGTCGTTTTATTCTGTTGCCATCTATCTGGTCATCATTTTTGAAGGTGGTGTGTGTATTCGTATGTGTACGTGTGTGTTTGCTGACAATATATATTTATTTTATTTTATAACAATAATTAAATAAAATTGGGTGTTCGGTATCATTTATGTGATGATACTACAGAAGAAAACAATTTTTCGAACGAAATTCAATTTGAAGTGAAGAACATTATTGTATACACTTTGTTGAAGTAGAATAACATAGACCAACACCTTTGTTTCGAATCTTTTGGAAACTTCGAGTCTTTTCACTTCCACGTGTATATGAGTAAACAACTGTTTCGAATCGTTTTGAAGAAAAAAAATTTTTCGAACGAAATTCAATTTGAAGTGAAGAACATTATATAATAAACTATGTTGAAGTAGAATAATATAGACCAACACCTTTGTTTCGAATCTTTTTGAAACTTCGAGTCTTTGCAATTCCACGTGAATATGAGTAAACAACTGTTTCGAATCGTTTTGAAGACGAAAAATTTATCGAACAAAATTCAATTTGAAGTGAAGAACATTATATTATAAACTATGTTGAAGTAGAATAATATAGACCGACACCTTTGTTTCGAATCTTTTTGAAACTTCGAGTCTTTTCACTTCTACGTGAATATGAGTAAACAACTGTTCGAATCGTTTGGAAGAAAAAATATTTTCGAACGAAATTCAATTTGAAGTGAAGAACATTATTGTATACACTATGTTGAAGTAGAATAACATCGAACGAAACCTGACTTTCGAATCTTTTTGAAACTTCGAGTCTTTTCAATTCTACGTGACTATGAGTAAACAACTGTTTCGCATCTTTTTGAAGAAAAAAAATTTTCGAACGAAATTCAATTTGAAGTGAAGGAAATTAATGTATACACTATGTTGAAGTAGAATAACATAGACCGACACCTTTGTTTCGAATCTTTTGGAAACTTGGAGTCTTTTCAATTCCACGTAAATATGAGTAAACAACTGTTTCGAATCATTTGGAAGAAAAAAAAATTTTCGAACGAAATTCAATTTGAAGTGTTGAACATTATTGTATACACTATGTTGAAGTAGAATAACATCGAACGACACCTTAATTTCGAATCTTTTTGAAACTAGAATCTTTTCAATTCTACGTGATTATGAGTAAACAACTGTTTCAAATCGTTTTGAAGAAAAAAAATGTTCGAACGAAATTCGATTTGAAGTGAAGGACATAAATGTATACACTATGTTGAATTAGAATAACATAGACCGACACCTTTGTTTCAAATCTTATTGAAACTTCGAGTCTTTTCACTTCTACGTGAATATGAGTAAACAACTGTTTCGAATCGTTTAAACGAAAAAAATTTTTCGAACGAAATTCAATTTGAAGTGAAGAACATTATATAATAAACGATGTTGAAGTAAAATTATATAGACCAACACCTTTGTTTCGAATCTTTTTGAAACTTCGAGTCTTTTCACTTCCACGTGTATATGAGTAAACAACTGTCTCGAATCGTTTTGAAGAAAAAAAAATTTTCGAACGAAATTCAATTTGAAGTGAAGAACATTAGTGTATACAATATGTTGAAGTAGAATAACATCGAACGACACCTTACTTTCGAATCTTTTTGAAACTTCGAGTCTTTTCAATTCTACCTGAATATGAGTAAACAACTGTTTCGAATCGTTTTGAAGAAAAACAATTTTCGAACGAAATTAAATTTGAAGTGAAGGACATTGTTGTATACACTATGTTGAAGTAGAATAACATCGAACGACACCTTAGTTTCGAATCTTTTTCAAACTTCGAGTCTTTTCAATTCTACGTGAATATGAGTAAACAACTGTTTCGAATCTTTTTGAAGAAAAAAAATTTTTCGAACGAAATTCAATTTGAAGTGAAGAACATTAGTGTATACACTATGTTGAAGTAGAATAACATCGAACGACACCTTTGATTCGAATCTTTTCGAAACTTCGAGTCTTTTCAATTCTACCTGAATATGAGTAAACAACTGTTTCGAATCGTTTTGAAGAAAAACAATTTTCGAACGAAATTCAATTTGAAGTGAAGGAAATTAATGTATACACTATGTTGAAGTAGAATAACATAGACCGACACCTTTGATTCGAATCTTTTGGAAACTTCGAGTCTTTTCACTTCCACGTTTATATGAGTAAACAACTGTCTCGAATCGTTTTGAAGAAAAAAAATTTTTCGAACGAAATTCAATTTGAAGTGAAGAACATTAGTGTATACACTATGTTGAAGTAGAATAACATCGAACGACACCTTACTTTCGAATCTTTTTGAAACTTCGAGTCTTTTCAATTCTACCTGAATATGAGTAAACAACTGTTTCGAATCGTTTTGAAGAAAAACAATTTTCGAACGAAATTCAATTTGAAGTGAAGGACATTGTTGTATACACTATGTTGAAGTAGAATAACATCGAACGACACCTTACTTTCGAATCTTTTTGAAACTTCGAGTCTTTTCAATTCTACGTGAATATGAGTAAACAACTGTTTCGAATCGTTTTGAAGAAAAAAAATTTTTCGAACGAAATTCAATTTGAAGTGAAGAACATTAGTGTATACACTATGTTGAAGTAGAATAACATCGAACGACACCTTTGATTCGAATCTTTTTGAAACTTCGAGTCTTTTCAATTCTACCTGAATATGAGTAAACAACTGTTTCGAATCGTTTTGAAGAAAAACAATTTTCGAACGAAATTCAATTTGAAGTGAAGGACATTGTTGTATACACTATGTTGCAGTAGAATAACATCGAACGACACCTTACTTCCGAATCTTTTTGAAACTTCGAGTCTTTTCAATTCTACGTGAATATGAGTTAACAACTGTTTCGAATCGTTTTGAAGAAAAAAAATTTTTCGAACGAAATTCAATTTGAAGTGAAGAACATTAGTGTATACACTATGTTGAAGTAGAATAACATGGAACGACACCTTACTCTCGAATCTTTTTGAAACTTCGAGTCATTTCAATTCTACGTGAATATGAGTAAACAACTGTTTCGAATCGTTTTGAAGAAAAACAATTTTCGAACGAAATTCAATTTGAAGTGAAGGACATTGTTGTATACACTATGTTGAAGTAGAATAACATCGAACGACACCTTACTTTCGAATCTTTTTGAAACTTCGAGTCTTTTCAATTCTACGTGAATATGAGTAAACAACTGTTTCGAATCGTTTTGAAGAAAAAAAATTTTTCGAACGAAATTCAATTTGAAGTGAAGAACATTAGTGTATACACTATGTTGAAGTAGAATAACATCGAACGACACCTTTGATTCGAATCTTTTTGAAACTTCGAGTCTTTTCAATTCTACCTGAATATGAGTAAACAACTGTTTCGAATCGTTTTGAAGAAAAACAATTTTCGAACGAAATTCAATTTGAAGTGAAGGACATTGTTGTATACACTATTTTGAAGAAGAATAACATCGAACGACACCTTAATTCGAATCTTTTTGAAACTTCGAGTCTTTTCAATTCTACGTGAATATGAGTAAACAACTGTTTCGAATCGTTTTGAAGAAAAACAATTTTCGAACGAAATTCAATTTGAAGTGAAGGACATTGTTGTATACACTATTTTGAAGAAGAATAACATCGAACGACACCTTACTTTCGAATCTTTTTGAAACTTCGAGTTTTTTCAATTCTACGTGAATATGAGTAAACAACTGTTTCGAATCGTTTTGAAGAAAAAAAATTTTTCGAACGAAATTCAATTTGAAGTGAAGAACATTAGTGTATACACTATGTTGAAGTAGAATAACATCGAACGACACCTTTGATTCGAATCTTTTTGAAACTTCGAGTCTTTTCAATTCTACCTGAATATGAGTAAACAACTGTTTCGAATCGTTTTGAAGAAAAAAAATTTTTCGAACGAAATTCAATTTGAAGTGAAGGACATTGTTGTATACACTATGTTGAAGTAGAATAACATCGAACGACACCTTTGATTCGAATCTTTTTGAAACTTCGAGTCTTTTCAATTCTACGTGAATATGAGTAAACAACTGTTTCGAATCGTTTTGAAGAAAAACAATTTTCGAACGAAATTCAATTTGAAGTGAAGGAAATTAATGTATACACTATGTTGAAGTAGAATAACATAGACCGACACCTTTGATTCGAATCTTTTGGAAACTTCGAGTCTTTTCACTTCCACGTTTATATGAGTAAACAACTGTCTCGAATCGTTTTGAAGAAAAAAAATTTTTCGAACGAAATTCAATTTGAAGTGAAGAACATTAGTGTATACACTATGTTGAAGTAGAATAACATCGAACGACACCTTACTTTCGAATCTTTTTGAAACTTCGAGTCTTTTCAATTCTACCTGAATATGAGTAAACAACTGTTTCGAATCGTTTTGAAGAAAAACAATTTTCGAACGAAATTCAATTTGAAGTGAAGGACATTGTTGTATACACTATGTTGAAGTAGAATAACATCGAACGACACCTTACTTTCGAATCTTTTTGAAACTTCGAGTCTTTTCAATTCTACGTGAATATGAGTAAACAACTGTTTCGAATCGTTTTGAAGAAAAAAAATTTTTCGAACGAAATTCAATTTGAAGTGAAGAACATTAGTGTATACACTATGTTGAAGTAGAATAACATCGAACGACACCTTTGATTCGAATCTTTTTGAAACTTCGAGTCTTTTCAATTCTACCTGAATATGAGTAAACAACTGTTTCGAATCGTTTTGAAGAAAAACAATTTTCGAACGAAATTCAATTTGAAGTGAAGGACATTGTTGTATACACTATGTTGCAGTAGAATAACATCGAACGACACCTTACTTCCGAATCTTTTTGAAACTTCGAGTCTTTTCAATTCTACGTGAATATGAGTAAACAACTGTTTCGAATCGTTTTGAAGAAAAAAAATTTTTCGAACGAAATTCAATTTGAAGTGAAGAACATTAGTGTATACACTATGTTGAAGTAGAATAACATGGAACGACACCTTACTCTCGAATCTTTTTGAAACTTCGAGTCATTTCAATTCTACGTGAATATGAGTAAACAACTGTTTCGAATCGTTTTGAAGAAAAAAAATTTTTCGAACGAAATTCAATTTGAAGTGAAGAACATTAGTGTATACACTATGTTGAAGTAGAATAACATCGAACGACACCTTTGATTCGAATCTTTTTGAAACTTCGAGTCTTTTCAATTCTACCTGAATATGAGTAAACAACTGTTTCGAATCGTTTTGAAGAAAAAAAATTTTTCGAACGAAATTCAATTTGAAGTGAAGAACATTAGTGTATACACTATGTTGAAGTAGAATAACATCGAACGACACCTTACTTTCGAATCTTTTTGAAACTTCGAGTCTTTTCAATTCTACGTGAATATGAGTAAACAACTGTTTCGAATCGTTTTGAAGAAAAAAAATTTTTCGAACGAAATTCAATTTGAAGTGAAGAACATTAGTGTATACACTATGTTGAAGTAGAATAACATCGAACGACACCTTTGATTCGAATCTTTTTGAAACTTCGAGTCTTTTCAATTCTACCTGAATATGAGTAAACAACTGTTTCGAATCGTTTTGAAGAAAAACAATTTTCGAACGAAATTCAATTTGAAGTGAAGGACATTGTTGTATACACTATGTTGAAGTAGAATAACATCGAACGACACCTTACTTTCGAATCTTTTTGAAACTTCGAGTCTTTTCAATTCTACGTGAATATGAGTAAACAACTGTTTCGAATCGTTTTGAAGAAAAAAAATTTTTCGAACGAAATTCAATTTGAAGTGAAGAACATTAGTGTATACACTATGTTGAAGTAGAATAACATCGAACGACACCTTACTTTCGAATCTTTTTGAAACTTCGAGTCTTTTCAATTCTACGTGAATATGAGTAAACAACTGTTTCGAATCGTTTTGAAGAAAAACAATTTTCGAACGAAATTCAATTTGAAGTGAAGGACATTAATGTATACACTATGTTGAAGTAGAATAACATAGACCGACACCTTTGATTCGAATCTTTTGGAAACTTCGAGTCTTTTCACTTCCACGTGAATATGAGTAAACAACTGTCTCGAATCGTTTTGAAGAAAAAAAATTTTTCGAACGAAATTCAATTTGAAGTGAAGAACATTAGTGTATACACTATGTTGAAGTAGAATAACATGGAACGACACCTTACTTTCGAATCTTTTTGAAACTTCGAGTCTTTTCAATTCTACCTGAATATGAGTAAACAACTGTTTCGAATCATTTTGAAGAAAAACAATTTTCGAACGAAATTCAATTTGAAGTGAAGGACATTGTTGTATACACTATGTTGCAGTAGAATAACATCGAACGACACCTTACTTCCGAATCTTTTTGAAACTTCGAGTCTTTTCACTTCCACGTTTATATGAGTAAACAACTGTCTCGAATCGTTTTGAAGAAAAAAAATTTTTCGAACGAAATTCAATTTGAAGTGAAGAACATTAGTGTATACACTATGTTGAAGTAGAATAACATCGAACGACACCTTACTTTCGAATCTTTTTGAAACTTCGAGTCTTTTCAATTCTACCTGAATATGAGTAAACAACTGTTTCGAATCGTTTTGAAGAAAAACAATTTTCGAACGAAATTCAATTTGAAGTGAAGGACATTGTTGTATACACTATGTTGAAGTAGAATAACATCGAACGACACCTTACTTTCGAATCTTTTTGAAACTTCGAGTCTTTTCAATTCTACGTGAATATGAGTAAACAACTGTTTCGAATCGTTTTGAAGAAAAAAAATTTTTCGAACGAAATTCAATTTGAAGTGAAGAACATTAGTGTATACACTATGTTGAAGTAGAATAACATCGAACGACACCTTTGATTCGAATCTTTTTGAAACTTCGAGTCTTTTCAATTCTACCTGAATATGAGTAAACAACTGTTTCGAATCGTTTTGAAGAAAAACAATTTTCGAACGAAATTCAATTTGAAGTGAAGGACATTGTTGTATACACTATGTTGAAGTAGAATAACATCGAACGACACCTTACTTTCGAATCTTTTTGAAACTTCGAGTTTTTTCAATTCTACGTGAATATGAGTAAACAACTGTTTCGAATCGTTTTGAAGAAAAAAAATTTTTCGAACGAAATTCAATTTGAAGTGAAGAACATTAGTGTATACACTATGTTGAAGTAGAATAACATGGAACGACACCTTACTTTCGAATCTTTTTGAAACTTCGAGTCATTTCAATTCTACGTGAATATGAGTAAACAACTGTTTCGAATCGTTTTGAAGAAAAACAATTTTCGAACGAAATTCAATTTGAAGTGAAGGACATTAATGTATACACTATGTTGAAGTAGAATAACATAGACCGACACCTTTGATTCGAATCTTTTGGAAACTTCGAGTCTTTTCACTTCCACGTTTATATGAGTAAACAACTGTCTCGAATCGTTTTGAAGAAAAAAAATTTTTCGAACGAAATTCAATTTGAAGTGAAGAACATTAGTGTATACACTATGTTGAAGTAGAATAACATGGAACGACACCTTACTTTCGAATCTTTTTGAAACTTCGAGTCTTTTCAATTCTACCTGAATATGAGTAAACAACTGTTTCGAATCGTTTTGAAGAAAAACAATTTTCGAACGAAATTAAATTTGAAGTGAAGGACATTGTTGTATACACTATGTTGAAGTAGAATAACATCGAACGACACCTTACTTTCGAATCTTTTTCAAACTTCGAGTCTTTTCAATTCTACGTGAATATGAGTAAACAACTGTTTCGAATCTTTTTGAAGAAAAAAAATTTTTCGAACGAAATTCAATTTGAAGTGAAGAACATTAGTGTATACACTATGTTGAAGTAGAATAACATCGAACGACACCTTTGATTCGAATCTTTTTGAAACTTCGAGTCTTTTCAATTCTACCTGAATATGAGTAAACAACTGTTTCGAATCGTTTTGAAGAAAAACAATTTTCGAACGAAATTCAATTTGAAGTGAAGGAAATTAATGTATACACTATGTTGAAGTAGAATAACATAGACCGACACCTTTGATTCGAATCTTTTGGAAACTTCGAGTCTTTTCACTTCCACGTTTATATGAGTAAACAACTGTCTCGAATCGTTTTGAAGAAAAAAAATTTTTCGAACGAAATTCAATTTGAAGTGAAGAACATTAGTGTATACACTATGTTGAAGTAGAATAACATCGAACGACACCTTACTTTCGAATCTTTTTGAAACTTCGAGTCTTTTCAATTCTACCTGAATATGAGTAAACAACTGTTTCGAATCGTTTTGAAGAAAAACAATTTTCGAACGAAATTCAATTTGAAGTGAAGGACATTGTTGTATACACTATGTTGAAGTAGAATAACATCGAACGACACCTTACTTTCGAATCTTTTTGAAACTTCGAGTCTTTTCAATTCTACGTGAATATGAGTAAACAACTGTTTCGAATCGTTTTGAAGAAAAAAAATTTTTCGAACGAAATTCAATTTGAAGTGAAGAACATTAGTGTATACACTATGTTGAAGTAGAATAACATCGAACGACACCTTTGATTCGAATCTTTTTGAAACTTCGAGTCTTTTCAATTCTACCTGAATATGAGTAAACAACTGTATCGAATCGTTTTGAACAAAAACAATTTTCGAACGAAATTCAATTTGAAGTGAAGGACATTGTTGTATACACTATGTTGAAGTAGAATAACATCAAACGACACCATTGATTCGAATCTTTTTGAAACTTCGAGTCTTTTCAATTCTACGTGAATATGAGTAAACAACTGTTTCGAATCGTTTGGAAGAAAAAAAATTTTTCGAACGAAATTCAATTTGAAGTGAAGAACATTAGTGTATACACTATGTTGAAGTAGAATAACATGGAACGACACCTTACTCTCGAATCTTTTTGAAACTTCGAGTCTTTTCAATTCTACGTGAATATGAGTAAACAACTGTTTCGAATCGTTTTGAAGAAAAACAATTTTCGAACGAAATTCAATTTGAAGTGAAGGACATTGTTGTATACACTATGTTGAAGTAGAATAACATCGAACGACACCTTACTTTCGAATCTTTTTGAAACTTCGAGTCTTTTCAATTCTACGTGAATATGAGTAAACAACTGTTTCGAATCGTTTTGAAGAAAAAAAATTTTTCGAACGAAATTCAATTTGAAGTGAAGAACATTAGTGTATACACTATGTTGAAGTAGAATAACATCGAACGACACCTTTGATTCGAATCTTTTTGAAACTTCGAGTCTTTTCAATTCTACCTGAATATGAGTAAACAACTGTTTCGAATCGTTTTGAAGAAAAACAATTTTCGAACGAAATTCAATTTGAAGTGAAGGACATTAGTGTATACACTATGTTGAAGTAGAATAACATCGAACGACACCTTACTTTCGAATCTTTTTGAAACTTCGAGTCTTTTCAATTCTACGTGAATATGAGTAAACAACTGTTTCGAATCGTTTTGAAGAAAAAAATTTTTCGAACGAAATTCAATTTGAAGTGAAGAACATTAGTGTATACACTATGTTGAAGTAGAATAACATCGAACGACACCTTACTTTCGAATCTTTTTGAAACTTCGAGTCTTTTCAATTCTACGTGAATATGAGTAAACAACTGTTTCGAATCGTTTTGAAGAAAAAAAATTTTTCGAACGAAATTCAATTTGAAGTGAAGAACATTAGTGTATACACTATGTTGAAGTAGAATAACATGGAACGACACCTTACTTTCGAATCTTTTTGAAACTTCGAGTCTTTTCAATTCTACCTGAATATGAGTAAACAACTGTTTCGAATCGTTTTGAAGAAAAACAATTTTCGAACGAAATTCAATTTGAAGTGAAGGACATTGTTGTATACACTATGTTGAAGTAGAATAACATCGAACGACACCTTACTTTCGAATCTTTTTGAAACTTCGAGTCTTTTCAATTCTACGTGAATATGAGTAAACAACTGTTTCGAATCGTTTTGAAGAAAAAAAATTTTTCGAACGAAATTCAATTTGAAGTGAAGAACATTAGTGTATACACTATGTTGAAGTAGAATAACATCGAACGACACCTTTGATTCGAATCTTTTTGAAACTTCGAGTCTTTTCAATTCTACCTGAATATGAGTAAACAACTGTTTCGAATCGTTTTGAAGAAAAACAATTTTCGAACGAAATTCAATTTGAAGTGAAGGAAATTAATGTATACACTATGTTGAAGTAGAATAACATAGACCGACACCTTTGATTCGAATCTTTTGGAAACTTCGAGTCTTTTCACTTCCACGTTTATATGAGTAAACAACTGTCTCGAATCGTTTTGAAGAAAAAAAATTTTTCGAACGAAATTCAATTTGAAGTGAAGAACATTAGTGTATACACTATGTTGAAGTAGAATAACATCGAACGACACCTTACTTTAGAATCTTTTTGAAACTTCGAGTCTTTTCAATTCTACCTGAATATGAGTAAACAACTGTTTCGAATCGTTTTGAAGAAAAACAATTTTCGAACGAAATTCAATTTGAAGTGAAGGACATTGTTGTATACACTATGTTGAAGTAGAATAACATCGAACGACACCTTACTTTCGAATCTTTTTGAAACTTCGAGTCTTTTCAATTCTACGTGAATATGAGTAAACAACTGTTTCGAATCGTTTTGAAGAAAAAAAATTTTTCGAACGAAATTCAATTTGAAGTGAAGAACATTAGTGTATACACTATGTTGAAGTAGAATAACATCGAACGACACCTTTGATTCGAATCTTTTTGAAACTTCGAGTCTTTTCAATTCTACCTGAATATGAGTAAACAACTGTTTCGAATCGTTTTGAAGAAAAACAATTTTCGAACGAAATTCAATTTGAAGTGAAGGACATTGTTGTATACACTATGTTGAAGTAGAATAACATCGAACGACACCTTACTTTCGAATCTTTTTGAAACTTCGAGTCTTTTCAATTCTACGTGAATATGAGTAAACAACTGTTTCGAATCGTTTTGAAGAAAAAAAATTTTTCGAACGAAATTCAATTTGAAGTGAAGAACATTAGTGTATACACTATGTTGAAGTAGAATAACATGGAACGACACCTTACTTTCGAATCTTTTTGAAACTTCGAGTCATTTCAATTCTACGTGAATATGAGTAAACAACTGTTTCGAATCGTTTTGAAGAAAAAGAATTTTCGAACGAAATTCAATTTGAAGTGAAGGACATTAATGTATACACTATGTTGAAGTAGAATAACATAGACCGACACCTTTGATTCGAATCTTTTGGAAACTTCGAGTCTTTTCACTTCCACGTTTATATGAGTAAACAACTGTCTCGAATCGTTTTGAAGAAAAAAAATTTTTCGAACGAAATTCAATTTGAAGTGAAGAACATTAGTGTATACACTATGTTGAAGTAGAATAACATGGAA